>OY743225.1:97996192-98386337 GCA_963555765.1 Orthonevra nobilis | reverse complement strand
GTTTCAAAATGCACTTTTTTTCGAATTCGCAAATGACGATTTCTATGATATAGAAAGTCACGAGCATCATTTACTGAGCACATATTTGAAAATTTAGCTTTGAGAACAAACTATTGACAAAAATACCGAGATATGCAATCCGAGGCTTTTTTGCTTAATTCTGCCTGACTATAGCCCATGGTTTCAAAATGCACTTTTTTTTCGAATTCGCAATGACGATTTCTATGATGCTTGATTGTCACGAGCATCATTTACTTAGCGCATATTTGAAAATTTATGTCTGAGAACCTTTTATTAACAAAAATACCGAGATATGCAATCCGAGGCTTTTTTGCTTAATTCTGCCTGACTATAGCCCATGGTTTCAAAATGCACTTTTTTTTCGAATTCGCAAATGACGATTTCTATGATATTGAAAGTCACAAGCATCATTTACTTAACTTATATTTGAAAATTTAGCTTTGAGAACCTTTAATTAACAAAAATACCGAGATATTAAATCCGAGGTTTTTTGCTTAATTCTGCCTGACTATAGCCCATGGTTTCAAAATGCACTTTTTTTCGAATTCGCAAATGACGATTTCTATGATGCTTGATTGTCACGAGCATCATTTACTTAGCGCATATTTGAAAATTTATGTCTGAGAACCTTTTATTAACAAAAATACCGAGATATGCAATCCGAGGCTTTTTTGCTTAATTCTGCCTGACTATAACCCATGGTTTGAAAATGCACTTTTTTCCCGAATTCGCAAATGACGATTTCTAATATACTGATTGTCACGAGCATCATTTACTTAAAGCATATTCGAAAAATTAGCTTTGAGAACCTTTTATTAACAAAAATACAGAGATATTAAATCCGAGGCTTTTTTGCTTAATTCTGCCGGACTATAGCCCATGGTTTCAAAATGCACTTTTTTCCCGAATTCGCAAATGACGATTTCTAATATACTGATTGTCACGAGCATCATTTACTTAAAGCATATTCGAAAAATTAGCTTTGAGAACCTTTTATTAACAAAAATACAGAGATATTAAATCCGAGGCTTTTTTGCTTAATTCTGCCTGATTATAGCCATGGTTTCAAAATGCACTTTTTTCCCGAATTCGCAAATGACGATTTCTAATATACTGATTGTCACGAGCATCATTTACTTAAAGCATATTCGAAAAATTAGCTTTGAGAACCTTTTATTAACAAAAATACAGAGATATTAAATCCGAGGCTTTTTTGCTTAATTCTGCCTGATTATAGCCCATGGTTTCAAAATGCACTTTTTTTTCGAATTCGCAAATGACGACTTCTATGATATAGAAAGTCACGAGCATCATTTACTGAGCACATATTTGAAAATTTAGCTTTGAGAACCTTTTGTTAACAAAAATACCGAGATATGCAATCCGAGGCTTTTTTGCTTAATTCTGCCTGACTATAGCCCATGGTTTCAAAATGCACTTTTTTCTCGAATTCGCAAATGACGACTTCTATGATATAGATAGTCACGAGCATCATTTACTGAGCACATATTTGAAAATTTAGCTTTGAGAACCAATTATTGACAAAAATACCGAGATATGCAATCCGAGGCTTTTTTGCTTAATTCTGCCTGACTATAGCCCATGGTTTCAAAATGCACTTTTTTTTCGAATTCGCAAATGACGACTTCTATGATATAGAAAGTCACGAGCATCATTTACTGAGCACATATTTGAAAATTTAGCTTTGAGAACCTTTTGTTAACAAAAATACCGATATATGCAATCCGAGGCTTTTTTGCTTAATTCTGCCTGACTATAGCCCATGGTTTCAAAATGCACTTTTTTTCGAATTCGCAAATGACGACTTCTATGATATAGAAAGTCACGAGCATCATTTACTGAGCACATATTTGAAAATTTAGCTTTGAGAACCAATTATTGACAAAAATACCGAGATATGCAATCCGAGGCTTTTTTGCTTAATTCTGCCTGACTATAGCCCATGGTTTCAAAATGCACTTTTTTTCGAATTCGCAAATGACGATTTCTATGATATTTAAATTCACAAGCATCATTTGCTTAACGCATATTTGAAAATTTAACTTTGAGAACCTTTTATTGACAAAAATACCGAGATATGAAATCCGAGGCTTTTTTGCTTAATTCTGCCTGACTATAGCCCATGGTTTCAAAATGCACTTTTTTTCGAATTCGCAAATGACGACTTCTATGATATAGAAAGTCACGAGCATCATTTACTGAGCACATATTTGAAAATTTAGCTTTGAGAACCTTTTGTTAACAAAAATACCGAGATATGCAATCCGAGGCTTTTTTGCTTAATTCTGCCTGACTATAGCCCATGGTTTCAAAATGCACTTTTTTTCGAATTCGCAAATGACGATTTCTATGATATTTAAATTCACAAGCATCATTTGCTTAACGCATATTTGAAAATTTAGCTTTGAGAACCTTTTATTGACAAAAATACCGAGATATGAAATCCGAGGCTTTTTTGCTTAATTCTGCCTGACTATAGCCCATGGTTTCAAAATGCACTTTTTTTCGAATTCGCAAATGACGACTTCTATGATATAGAAAGTCACGAGCATCATTTACTGAGCACATATTTGAAAATTTAGCTTTGAGAACCAATTATTGACAAAAATACCGAGATATGCAATCCGAGCTTTTTTGCTTAATTCTGCCTGACTATAGCCCATGGTTTCAAAATGCACTTTTTTCCCGAATTCGCAAATGACGATTTCTATGATATAGAAAGTCACGAGCATCATTTACTGAGCACATATTTGAAAATTTAGCTTTGAGAACCTTTTGTTAACAAAAATACCGAGATATGCAATCCGAGGCTTTTTTGCTTAATTCTGCCTGACTATAGCCCATGGTTTCAAAATGCACTTTTTTTCGAATTCGCAAATGACGATTTCTATGATATAGAAAGTCACGAGCATCATTTACTGAGCACATATTTGAAAATTTAGCTTTGAGAACAAACTATTGACAAAAATACCGAGATATGCAATCCGAGGCTTTTTTGCTTAATTCTGCCTGACTATAGCCCATGGTTTCAAAATGCACTTTTTTTTCGAATTCGCAAATGACGATTTCTATGATATAGAAAGTCACGAGCATCATTTACTGAGCACATATTTGAAAATTTAGCTTTGAGAACCTTTTGTTAACAAAAATACCGAGATATGCAATCCGAGGCTTTTTTGCTTAATTCTGCCTGACTATAGCCCATGGTTTCAAAATGCACTTTTTTTTCGAATTCGCAAATGACGACTTCTATGATATAGAAAGTCACGAGCATCATTTACTGAGCACATATTTGAAAATTTAGCTTTGAGAACCAATTATTGACAAAAATACCGAGATATGCAATCCGAGGCTTTTTTGCTTAATTCTGCCTGACTATAGCCCATGGTTTCAAAATGCACTTTTTTTCGAATTCGCAAATGACGATTTCTATGATATTTAAATTCACAAGCATCATTTGCTTAACGCATATTTGAAAATTTAGCTTTGAGAACCTTTTATTGACATAAATACCGAGATATGAAATCCGAGGCTTTTTTGCTTAATTCTGCCCATGGTTTCAAAATGCACTTTTTTTCGAATTCGCAAATGACGATTTCTATGATATTTAAATTCACAAGCATCATTTGCTTAACGCATATTTGAAAATTTAGCTTTGAGAACCTTTTATTGACAAAAATACCGAGATATGCAATCCGAGGCTTTTTTGCTTAATTCTGCCTGACTATAGCCCATGGTTTCAAAATGCACTTTTTTTCGAATTCGCAAATGACGATTTCTATGATATAGAAAGTCACGAGCATCATTTACTGAGCACATATTTGAAAATTTAGCTTTGAGAACAAACTATTGACAAAAATACCGAGATATGCAATCCGAGGCTTTTTTGCTTAATTCTGCCTGACTATAGCCCATGGTTTCAAAATGCACTTTTTTTCGAATTCGCAAATGACGATTTCTATGATGCTTGATTGTCACGAGCATCATTTACTTAGCGCATATTTGAAAATTTATGTCTGAGAACCTTTTATTAACAAAAATACCGAGATATGCAATCCGAGGCTTTTTTGCTTAATTCTGCCTGACTATAGCCCATGGTTTCAAAATGCACTTTTTTTTCGAATTCGCAAATGACGATTTCTATGATATAGAAAGTCACGAGCATCATTTACTGAGCACATATTTGAAAATTTAGCTTTGAGAACAAACTATTGACAAAAATACCGAGATATGCAATCCGAGGCTTTTTTGCTTAATTCTGCCTGACTATAGCCCATGGTTTCAAAATGCACTTTTTTTTCGAATTCGCAAATGACGATTTCTATGATATAGAAAGTCACGAGCATCATTTACTGAGCACATATTTGAAAATTTAGCTTTGAGAACAAACTATTGACAAAAATACCGAGATATGCAATCCGAGGCTTTTTTGCTTAATTCTGCCTGACTATAGCCATGGTTTCAAAATGCACTTTTTGTTCGAATTCGCAAATGACGATTTCTATGATATTGAAAGTCACAAGCATCATTTACTTAACTTATATTTGAAAATTTAGCTTTGAGAACTTTTAATTAACAAAAATACCGAGATATTAAATCCGAGGTTTTTTGCTTAATTCTGCCTGACTATAGCCCATGGTTTCAAAATGCACTTTTTTTCGAATTCGCAAATGACGATTTCTATGATGCTTGATTGTCACGAGCATCATTTACTTAGCGCATATTTGAAAATTTATGTCTGAGAACCTTTTATTAACAAAAATACCGAGATATGCAATCCGAGGCTTTTTTGCTTAATTCTGCCTGACTATAACCCATGGTTTGAAAATGCACTTTTTTCCCGAATTCGCAAATGACGATTTCTAATATACTGATTGTCACGAGCATCATTTACTTAAAGCATATTCGAAAAATTAGCTTTGAGAACCTTTTATTAACAAAAATACCGAGATATTAAGTCCATAGGCTTTTTTGCTTAATTCTGCCTGACTATAGCCCATGGTTTCAAAATGCACTTTTTTTTCGAATTCGCAAATGACGATTTCTATGATATTGAAAGTCACGAGCATCATTTACTGAGCACATATTTGAAAATTTAGCTTTGAGAACCAACTATTGACAAAAATACCGAGATATGCAATCCGAGGCTTTTTTGCTTAATTCTGCCTGACTATAACCCATGGTTTCAAAATGCACTTTTTTTTCGAATTCGCAAATGACGATTTCAATGATATTGAAAGTCACGAGCATCATTTACTTAACGCATATTTGAAAATTTATGTCTGTAAACCTTTTATTGACAAAAATACAGAGATATTAAATCCGAGGCTTTTTTGCTTAATTCTGCCTGACTATAGCCCATGGTTTCAAAATGCACTTTTTTCCCGAATTCGCAAATGACGATTTCTAATATACTGATTGTCACGAGCATCATTTACTTAAAGCATATTCGAAAAATTAGCTTTGAGAACCTTTTATTAACAAAAATACCGAGATATTAAGTCCATAGGCTTTTTTGCTTAATTCTGCCTGACTATAGCCCATGGTTTCAAAATGCACTTTTTTTCGAATTCGCAAATGACGATTTCTATGATATTGAAAGTCACGAGCATCATTTACTGAGCACATATTTGAAAATTTAGCTTTGAGAACCAACTATTGACAAAAATACCGAGATATGCAATCCGAGGCTTTTTTGCTTAATTCTGCCTGACTATAACCCATGGTTTCAAAATGCACTTTTTTTTCGAATTCGCAAATGACGATTTCAATGATATTGAAAGTCACGAGCATCATTTACTTAACGCATATTTGAAAATTTATGTCTGTAAACCTTTTATTGACAAAAATACAGAGATATTAAATCCGAGGCTTTTTTGCTTAATTCTGCCTGACTATAGCCCATGGTTTCAAAATGCACTTTTTTCCCGAATTCGCAAATGACGATTTCTAATATACTGATTGTCACGAGCATCATTTACTTAAAGCATATTCGAAAAATTAGCTTTGAGAACCTTTTATTAACAAAAATACCGAGATATTAAGTCCATAGGCTTTTTTGCTTAATTCTGCCTGACTATAGCCCATGGTTTCAAAATGCACTTTTTTTTCGAATTCGCAAATGACGATTTCTATGATATTGAAAGTCACGAGCATCATTTACTGAGCACATATTTGAAAATTTAGCTTTGAGAACCAACTATTGACAAAAATACCGAGATATGCAATCCGAGGCTTTTTTGCTTAATTCTGCCTGACTATAACCCATGGTTTGAAAATGCACTTTTTTCTCGAATTCGCAAATGACGATTTCTATGATATTGAAAGTCACGAGCATCATTTACTGAGCACATATTTGAAAATTTAGCTTTGAGAACCAACTATTGACAAAAATACCGAGATATGCAATCCTAGGCTTTTTTGCTTAATTCTGCCTGACTATAACCCATGGTTTGAAAATGCACTTTTTTCCCGAATTCGCAAATGACGATTTCTAATATACTGATTGTCACGAGCATCATTTACTTAAAGCATATTCGAAAAATTAGCTTTGAGAACCTTTTATTAACAAAAATACAGAGATATTAAATCCGAGGCTTTTTTGCTTAATTCTGCCTGACTATAGCCCATGGTTTCAAAATGCACTTTTTTCTCGAATTCGCAAATGACGATTTCAATGATATTGAAAGTCACGAGCATCATTTACTTAACGCATATTTGAAAATTTAGCTTTGAGAACCTTTAATTAACAAAAATACCGAGATATGAAATCCGAGGCTTTTTTGCTTAATTCTGCCTGACTATAACCCATGGTTTGAAAATGCACTTTTTTCTCGAATTCGCAAATGACGATTTCTATGATATTGAAAGTCACGAGCATCATTTACTTAACGCATATTTGAAAATTTAGCTTTGAGAACCTTTAATTAACAAAAATACCGAGATATGAAATCCGAGGCTTTTTTGCTTAATTCTGCCTGACTATAACCCATGGTTTGAAAATGCACTTTTTTCTCGAATTCGCAAATGACGATTTCTATGATATTGAAAGTCACGAGCATCATTTACTTAACGCATATTTGAAAATTTATGTCTGTAAACCTTTTATTGACAAAAATACAGAGATATTAAATCCGAGGCTTTTTTGCTTAATTCTGCCTGACTATAGCCCATGGTTTCAAAATGCACTTTTTTCCCGAATTCGCAAATGACGATTTCCAATATACTGATTGTCACGAGCATCATTTACTTAAAGCATATTCGAAAATTAGCTTTGAGAACCTTTTATTAACAAAAATACCGAGATATGAAATCCGAGGCTTTTTTGCTTAATTCTGCCTGACTATAACCCATGGTTTGAAAATGCACTTTTTTCTCGAATTCGCAAATGACGATTTCTATGATATTGAAAGTCACGAGCATCATTTACTTAACGCATATTTGAAAATTTATGTCTGTAAACCTTTTATTGACAAAAATACCGAGATATGAAATCCGAGGCTTTTTTGCTTAATTCTGCCTGACTATAACCCATGGTTTGAAAATGCACTTTTTTCTCGAATTCGCAAATGACGATTTCTATGATATTGAAAGTCACGAGCATCATTTACTTAACGCATATTTGAAAATTTAGCTTTGAGAACCTTTTATTAACAAAAATACCGAGATATGAAATCCGAGGCTTTTTTGCTTAATTCTGCCTGACTATAACCCATGGTTTGAAAATGCACTTTTTTCTCGAATTCGCAAATGACGATTTCTATGATATTGAAAGTCACGAGCATCATTTACTTAACGCATATTTGAAAATTTATGTCTGTAAACCTTTTATTGACAAAAATACCGAGATATGAAATCCGAGGCTTTTTTGCTTAATTCTGCCTGACTATAACCCATGGTTGAAAATGCACTTTTTTCTCGAATTCGCAAATGACGATTTCTATGATATTGAAAGTCACGAGCATCATTTACTTAACGCATATTTGAAAATTTATGTCTGTAAACCTTTATTGACAAAAATACAGAGATATTAAATCCGAGGCTTTTTTGCTTAATTCTGCCTGACTATAGCCCATGGTTTCAAATGCACTTTTTTCCCGAATTCGCAAATGACGATTTCCAATATACTGATTGTCACGAGCATCATTTACTTAAAGCATATTCGAAAAATTAGCTTTGAGAACCTTTTATTAACAAAAATACCGAGATATGAAATCCGAGGCTTTTTTGCTTAATTCTGCCTGACTATAACCCATGGTTTGAAAATGCACTTTTTTCTCGAATTCGCAAATGACGATTTCTATGATATTGAAAGTCACGAGCATCATTTACTTAACGCATATTTGAAAATTTATGTCTGTAAACCTTTTATTGACAAAAATACCGAGATATGAAATCCGAGGCTTTTTGCTTAATTCTGCCTGACTATAACCCATGGTTTGAAAATGCACTTTTTTCTCGAATTCGCAAATGACGATTTCTATGATATTGAAAGTCACGAGCATCATTTACTTAACGCATATTTGAAAATTTAGCTTTGAGAACCTTTTATTAACAAAAATACCGAGATATGAAATCCGAGGCTTTTTTGCTTAATTCTGCCTGACTATAACCCATGGTTTGAAAATGCACTTTTTTCTCGAATTCGCAATGACGATTTCTATGATATTGAAAGTCACGAGCATCATTTACTTAACGCATATTTGAAAATTTATGTCTGTAAACCTTTTATTGACAAAATACCGAGATATGAAATCCGAGGCTTTTTTGCTTAATTCTGCCTGACTATAACCCATGGTTTGAAAATGCACTTTTTTCTCGAATTCGCAAATGACGATTTCAATGATATTGAAAGTCACGAGCATCATTTACTTAACGCATATTTGAAAATTTAGCTTTGAGAACCTTTAATTAACAAAAATACCGAGATATGAAATCCGAGGCTTTTTTGCTTAATTCTGCCTGACTATAACCCATGGTTTGAAAATGCACTTTTTTCTCGAATTCGCAAATGACGATTTCTATGATATTGAAAGTCACGAGCATCATTTACTTAACGCATATTTGAAAATTTAGCTTTGAGAACCTTTAATTAACAAAAATACCGAGATATGAAATCCGAGGCTTTTTTGCTTAATTCTGCCTGACTATAACCCATGGTTTGAAAATGCACTTTTTTCTCGAATTCGCAAATGACGATTTCTATGATATTGAAAGTCACGAGCATCATTTACTTAACGCATATTTGAAAATTTATGTCTGTAAACCTTTTATTGACAAAAATACCGAGATATGAAATCCGAGGCTTTTTTGCTTAATTCTGCCTGACTATAACCCATGGTTTGAAAATGCACTTTTTTCTCGAATTCGCAAATGACGATTTCTATGATATTGAAAGTCACGAGCATCATTTACTTAACGCATATTTGAAAATTTAGCTTTGAGAACCTTTTATTAACAAAAATACCGAGATATGAAATCCGAGGCTTTTTTGCTTAATTCTGCCTGACTATAACCCATGGTTTGAAAATGCACTTTTTTCTCGAATTCGCAAATGACGATTTCTATGATATTGAAAGTCACGAGCATCATTTACTTAACGCATATTTGAAAATTTATGTCTGTAAACCTTTTATTGACAAAAATACCGAGATATGAAATCCGAGGCTTTTTTGCTTAATTCTGCCTGACTATAACCCATGGTTTGAAAATGCACTTTTTTCTCGAATTCGCAAATGACGATTTCAATGATATTGAAAGTCACGAGCATCATTTACTTAACGCATATTTGAAAATTTAGCTTTGAGAACCTTTAATTAACAAAAATACCGAGATATGAAATCCGAGGCTTTTTTGCTTAATTCTGCCTGACTATAACCCATGGTTTGAAAATGCACTTTTTTCTCGAATTCGCAAATGACGATTTCTATGATATTGAAAGTCACGAGCATCATTTACTTAACGCATATTTGAAAATTTAGCTTTGAGAACCTTTAATTAACAAAAATACCGAGATATGAAATCCGAGGCTTTTTTGCTTAATTCTGCCTGACTATAACCCATGGTTTGAAAATGCACTTTTTTCTCGAATTCGCAAATGACGATTTCTATGATATTGAAAGTCACGAGCATCATTTACTTAACGCATATTTGAAAATTTATGTCTGTAAACCTTTTATTGACAAAAATACCGAGATATGAAATCCGAGGCTTTTTTGCTTAATTCTGCCTGACTATAACCCATGGTTTGAAAATGCACTTTTTTCTCGAATTCGCAAATGACGATTTCTATGATATTGAAAGTCACGAGCATCATTTACTTAACGCATATTTGAAAATTTATGTCTGTAAACCTTTTATTGACAAAAATACCGAGATATGAAATCCGAGGCTTTTTTGCTTAATTCTGCCTGACTATAACCCATGGTTTGAAAATGCACTTTTTTCTCGAATTCGCAAATGACGATTTCAATGATATTGAAAGTCACGAGCATCATTTACTTAACGCATATTTGAAAATTTAGCTTTGAGAACCTTTAATTAACAAAAATACCGAGATATGAAATCCGAGGCTTTTTTGCTTAATTCTGCCTGACTATAACCCATGGTTTGAAAATGCACTTTTTTCTCGAATTCGCAAATGACGATTTCTATGATATTGAAAGTCACGAGCATCATTTACTTAACGCATATTTGAAAATTTAGCTTTGAGAACCTTTAATTAACAAAAATACCGAGATATGAAATCCGAGGCTTTTTTGCTTAATTCTGCCTGACTATAACCCATGGTTTGAAAATGCACTTTTTTCTCGAATTCGCAAATGACGATTTCTATGATATTGAAAGTCACGAGCATCATTTACTTAACGCATATTTGAAAATTTAGCTTTGAGAACCTTTAATTAACAAAAATACCGAGATATGAAATCCGAGGCTTTTTTGCTTAATTCTGCCTGACTATAACCCATGGTTTGAAAATGCACTTTTTTCTCGAATTCGCAAATGACGATTTCTATGATATTGAAAGTCACGAGCATCATTTACTTAACGCATATTTGAAAATTTAGCTTTGAGAACCTTTAATTAACAAAAATACCGAGATATGAAATCCGAGGCTTTTTTGCTTAATTCTGCCTGACTATAACCCATGGTTTGAAAATGCACTTTTTTCTCGAATTCGCAAATGACGATTTCTATGATATTGAAAGTCACGAGCATCATTTACTTAACGCATATTTGAAAATTTAGCTTTGAGAACCTTTAATTAACAAAAATACCGAGATATGAAATCCGAGGCTTTTTTGCTTAATTCTGCCTGACTATAACCCATGGTTTGAAAATGCACTTTTTTCTCGAATTCGCAAATGACGATTTCTATGATATTGAAAGTCACGAGCATCATTTACTTAACGCATATTTGAAAATTTATGTCTGTAAACCTTTTATTGACAAAAATACAGAGATATTAAATCCGAGGCTTTTTTGCTTAATTCTGCCTGACTATAGCCCATGGTTTCAAAATGCACTTTTTTCCCGAATTCGCAAATGACGATTTCCAATATACTGATTGTCACGAGCATCATTTACTTAAAGCATATTCGAAAAATTAGCTTTGAGAACCTTTTATTGACAAAAATACAGAGATATTAAATCCGAGGCTTTTTTGCTTAATTCTGCCTGACTATAGCCCATGGTTTCAAAATGCACTTTTTTCCCGAATTCGCAAATGACGATTTCCAATATACTGATTGTCACGAGCATCATTTACTTAAAGCATATTCGAAAAATTAGCTTTGAGAACCTTTTATTAACAAAAATACCGAGATATGAAATCCGAGGCTTTTTTGCTTAATTCTGCCTGACTATAACCCATGGTTTGAAAATGCACTTTTTTCTCGAATTCGCAAATGACGATTTCTATGATATTGAAAGTCACGAGCATCATTTACTTAACGCATATTTGAAAATTTAGCTTTGAGAACCTTTAATTAACAAAAATACCGAGATATGAAATCCGAGGCTTTTTTGCTTAATTCTGCCTGACTATAACCCATGGTTTGAAAATGCACTTTTTTCTCGAATTCGCAAATGACGATTTCTATGATATTGAAAGTCACGAGCATCATTTACTTAAAGCATATTCGAAAAATTAGCTTTGAGAACCTTTTATTAACAAAAATACCGAGATATGAAATCCGAGGCTTTTTTGCTTAATTCTGCCTGACTATAACCCATGGTTTGAAAATGCACTTTTTTCTCGAATTCGCAAATGACGATTTCTATGATATTGAAAGTCACGAGCATCATTTACTTAACGCATATTTGAAAATTTATGTCTGTAAACCTTTTATTGACAAAAATACCGAGATATGAAATCCGAGGCTTTTTTGCTTAATTCTGCCTGACTATAACCCATGGTTTGAAAATGCACTTTTTTCTCGAATTCGCAAATGACGATTTCTATGATATTGAAAGTCACGAGCATCATTTACTTAACGCATATTTGAAAATTTAGCTTTGAGAACCTTTAATTAACAAAAATACCGAGATATGAAATCCGAGGCTTTTTTGCTTAATTCTGCCTGACTATAACCCATGGTTTGAAAATGCACTTTTTTCTCGAATTCGCAAATGACGATTTCTATGATATTGAAAGTCACGAGCATCATTTACTTAACGCATATTTGAAAATTTATGTCTGTAAACCTTTTATTGACAAAAATACAGAGATATTAAATCCGAGGCTTTTTTGCTTAATTCTGCCTGACTATAGCCCATGGTTTCAAAATGCACTTTTTTCCCGAATTCGCAAATGACGATTTCCAATATACTGATTGTCACGAGCATCATTTACTTAAAGCATATTCGAAAAATTAGCTTTGAGAACCTTTTATTGACAAAAATACAGAGATATTAAATCCGAGGCTTTTTTGCTTAATTCTGCCTGACTATAGCCCATGGTTTCAAAATGCACTTTTTTCCCGAATTCGCAAATGACGATTTCCAATATACTGATTGTCACGAGCATCATTTACTTAAAGCATATTCGAAAAATTAGCTTTGAGAACCTTTTATTAACAAAAATACCGAGATATGAAATCCGAGGCTTTTTTGCTTAATTCTGCCTGACTATAACCCATGGTTTGAAAATGCACTTTTTTCTCGAATTCGCAAATGACGATTTCTATGATATTGAAAGTCACGAGCATCATTTACTTAACGCATATTTGAAAATTTATGTCTGTAAACCTTTTATTGACAAAAATACCGAGATATGAAATCCGAGGCTTTTTTGCTTAATTCTGCCTGACTATAACCCATGGTTTGAAAATGCACTTTTTTCTCGAATTCGCAAATGACGATTTCTATGATATTGAAAGTCACGAGCATCATTTACTTAACGCATATTTGAAAATTTAGCTTTGAGAACCTTTTATTAACAAAAATACCGAGATATGAAATCCGAGGCTTTTTTGCTTAATTCTGCCTGACTATAACCCATGGTTTGAAAATGCACTTTTTTCTCGAATTCGCAAATGACGATTTCTATGATATTGAAAGTCACGAGCATCATTTACTTAACGCATATTTGAAAATTTATGTCTGTAAACCTTTTATTGACAAAAATACCGAGATATGAAATCCGAGGCTTTTTTGCTTAATTCTGCCTGACTATAACCCATGGTTTGAAAATGCACTTTTTTCTCGAATTCGCAAATGACGATTTCAATGATATTGAAAGTCACGAGCATCATTTACTTAACGCATATTTGAAAATTTAGCTTTGAGAACCTTTAATTAACAAAAATACCGAGATATGAAATCCGAGGCTTTTTTGCTTAATTCTGCCTGACTATAACCCATGGTTTGAAAATGCACTTTTTTCTCGAATTCGCAAATGACGATTTCTATGATATTGAAAGTCACGAGCATCATTTACTTAACGCATATTTGAAAATTTAGCTTTGAGAACCTTTAATTAACAAAAATACCGAGATATGAAATCCGAGGCTTTTTTGCTTAATTCTGCCTGACTATAACCCATGGTTTGAAAATGCACTTTTTTCTCGAATTCGCAAATGACGATTTCTATGATATTGAAAGTCACGAGCATCATTTACTTAACGCATATTTGAAAATTTATGTCTGTAAACCTTTTATTGACAAAAATACAGAGATATTAAATCCGAGGCTTTTTTGCTTAATTCTGCCTGACTATAGCCCATGGTTTCAAAATGCACTTTTTTCCCGAATTCGCAAATGACGATTTCCAATATACTGATTGTCACGAGCATCATTTACTTAAAGCATATTCGAAAAATTAGCTTTGAGAACCTTTTATTAACAAAAATACCGAGATATGAAATCCGAGGCTTTTTTGCTTAATTCTGCCTGACTATAACCCATGGTTTGAAAATGCACTTTTTTCTCGAATTCGCAAATGACGATTTCTATGATATTGAAAGTCACGAGCATCATTTACTTAACGCATATTTGAAAATTTATGTCTGTAAGCCTTTTATTGACAAAAATACCGAGATATGAAATCCGAGGCTTTTTTGCTTAATTCTGCCTGACTATAACCCATGGTTTGAAAATGCACTTTTTTCTCGAATTCGCAAATGACGATTTCTATGATATTGAAAGTCACGAGCATCATTTACTTAACGCATATTTGAAAATTTAGCTTTGAGAACCTTTTATTAACAAAAATACCGAGATATGAAATCCGAGGCTTTTTTGCTTAATTCTGCCTGACTATAGCCCATGGTTTCAAAATGCACTTTTTTCCCGAATTCGCAAATGACGATTTCCAATATACTGATTGTCACGAGCATCATTTACTTAAAGCATATTCGAAAAATTAGCTTTGAGAACCTTTTATTAACAAAAATACCGAGATATGAAATCCGAGGCTTTTTTGCTTAATTCTGCCTGACTATAACCCATGGTTTGAAAATGCACTTTTTTCTCGAATTCGCAAATGACGATTTCTATGATATTGAAAGTCACGAGCATCATTTACTTAACGCATATTTGAAAATTTATGTCTGTAAACCTTTTATTGACAAAAATACCGAGATATGAAATCCGAGGCTTTTTTGCTTAATTCTGCCTGACTATAACCCATGGTTTGAAAATGCACTTTTTTCTCGAATTCGCAAATGACGATTTCTATGATATTGAAAGTCACGAGCATCATTTACTTAACGCATATTTGAAAATTTATGTCTGTAAACCTTTTATTGACAAAAATACAGAGATATTAAATCCGAGGCTTTTTTGCTTAATTCTGCCTGACTATAGCCCATGGTTTCAAAATGCACTTTTTTCCCGAATTCGCAAATGACGATTTCCAATATACTGATTGTCACGAGCATCATTTACTTAAAGCATATTCGAAAAATTAGCTTTGAGAACCTTTTATTAACAAAAATACCGAGATATGAAATCCGAGGCTTTTTTGCTTAATTCTGCCTGACTATAACCCATGGTTTGAAAATGCACTTTTTTCTCGAATTCGCAAATGACGATTTCTATGATATTGAAAGTCACGAGCATCATTTACTTAACGCATATTTGAAAATTTATGTCTGTAAACCTTTTATTGACAAAAATACCGAGATATGAAATCCGAGGCTTTTTTGCTTAATTCTGCCTGACTATAACCCATGGTTTGAAAATGCACTTTTTTCTCGAATTCGCAAATGACGATTTCTATGATATTGAAAGTCACGAGCATCATTTACTTAACGCATATTTGAAAATTTATGTCTGTAAACCTTTTATTGACAAAAATACCGAGATATTAAATCCGAGGCTTTTTTGCTTAATTCTGCCTGACTATAGCCCATGGTTTCAAAATGCACTTTTTTCCCGAATTCGCAAATGACGATTTCAATGATATTGAAAGTCACGAGCATCATTTACTTAACGCATATTTGAAAATTTAGCTTTGAGAACCTTTAATTAACAAAAATACCGAGATATGAAATCCGAGGCTTTTTTGCTTAATTCTGCCTGACTATAACCCATGGTTTGAAAATGCACTTTTTTCTCGAATTCGCAAATGACGATTTCTATGATATTGAAAGTCACGAGCATCATTTACTTAACGCATATTTGAAAATTTATGTCTGTAAACCTTTTATTGACAAAAATACCGAGATATTAAATCCGAGGCTTTTTTGCTTAATTCTGCCTGACTATAGCCCATGGTTTCAAAATGCACTTTTTTCCCGAATTCGCAAATGACGATTTCAATGATATTGAAAGTCACGAGCATCATTTACTTAACGCATATTTGAAAATTTAGCTTTGAGAACCTTTAATTAACAAAAATACCGAGATATGAAATCCGAGGCTTTTTTGCTTAATTCTGCCTGACTATAACCCATGGTTTGAAAATGCACTTTTTTCTCGAATTCGCAAATGACGATTTCTATGATATTGAAAGTCACGAGCATCATTTACTTAACGCATATTTGAAAATTTAGCTTTGAGAACCTTTTGTTAACAAAAATGCCGAGATATGCAATCCGAGGCTTTTTTGCTTAATTCTGCCCAAGGCTTCAAAATGCACTTTTTTCGAATTCGCAAATGACGATTTCTAATATACTGATTGTCACGAGCATCATTTACTTAAAGCATATTCGAAAAATTAGCTTTGAGAACCTTTTGTTAACAAAAATGCCGAGATATGCAATCCGAGGCTTTTTTGCTTAATTCTGCCTGACTATAACCCATGGTTTCAAAATGCACTTTTTTCCCGAATTCGCAAATGACGATTTCTAATATACTGATTGTCACGAGCATCATTTACTTAAAGCATATTCGAAAAATTAGCTTTGAGAACCTTTTATTAACAAAAATACAGAGATATGCAATCCGAGGCTTTTTTGCTTAATTCTGCCTGACTATAACCCATGGTTTGAAAATGCACTTTTTTCTCGAATTCGCAAATGACGATTTCTATGATATTGAAAGTCACGAGCATCATTTACTTAAAGCATATTCGAAAAATTAGCTTTGAGAACCTTTTATTAACAAAAATACAGAGATATGCAATCCGAGGCTTTTTTGCTTAATTCTGCCTGACGATAACCCATGGTTTCAAAATGCACTTTTTTCCCGAATTCGCAAATGACGATTTCTAATATACTGATTGTCACGAGCATCATTTACTTAAAGCATATTCGAAAAATTAGCTTTGAGAACCTTTTATTAACAAAAATACAGAGATATTAAATCCGAGGCTTTTTGCTTAATTCTGCCTGACTATAGCCCATGGTTTCAAAATGCACTTTTTTCCCGAATTCGCAAATGACGATTTCTAATATACTGATTGTCACGAGCATCATTTACTGAGCACATATTCGAAAAATTAGCTTTGAGAACCTTTTATTAACAAAAATACAGAGATATGCAATCCGAGGCTTTTTTGCTTAATTCTGCCTGACTATAGCCCATGGTTTCAAAATGCACTTTTTTCCCGAATTCGCAAATGACGATTTCTAATATACTGATTGTCACGAGCATCATTTACTTAAAGCATATTCGAAAAATTAGCTTTGAGAACCTTTTATTAACAAAAATACAGAGATATGCAATCCGAGGCTTTTTTGCTTAATTCTGCCTGACTATAACCCATGGTTTCAAAATGCACTTTTTTCCCGAATTCGCAAATGACGATTTCTAATATACTGATTGTCACGAGCATCATTTACTTAAAGCATATTCGAAAAATTAGCTTTGAGAACCTTTTATTAACAAAAATACAGAGATATGCAATCCGAGGCTTTTTTGCTTAATTCTGCCTGACTATAACCCATGGTTTGAAAATGCACTTTTTTCTCGAATTCGCAAATGACGATTTCTATGATATTGAAAGTCACGAGCATCATTTACTTAAAGCATATTCGAAAAATTAGCTTTGAGAACCTTTTATTAACAAAAATACAGAGATATGCAATCCGAGGCTTTTTTGCTTAATTCTGCCTGACTATAGCCCATGGTTTCAAAATGCACTTTTTTTCGAATTCGCAAATGACAATTTCTATGATATAGAAAGTCACGAGCATCATTTACTGAGCACATATTTGAAAATTTAGCTTTGAGAACAAACTATTGACAAAAATACCGAGATATTAAGTCCATAGGCTTTTTTGCTTAATTCTGCCTGACTATAGCCCATGGTTTCAAAATGCACTTTTTTTCGAATTCGCAAATGACGATTTCTATGATATTGAAAGTCACAAGCATCATTTACTTAACTTATATTTGAAAATTTAGCTTTGAGAACCTTTTGTTAACAAAAATACCGAGATATGCAATCCGAGGCTTTTTTGCTTAATTCTGCCCATGGTTTCAAAATGCACTTTTTTTCGAATTCGCAAATGACGATTTCTATGATGCTTGATTATCACGAGCATCATTTACTTAGCGCATATTTGAAAATTTATGTCTGAGAACCTTTTATTAACAAAAATACCGAGATATGCAATCCGAGGCTTTTTTGCTTAATTCTGCCTGACTATAGCCCATGGTTTCAAAATGCACTTTTTTTTCGAATTCGCAAATGACGATTTCTATGATATAGAAAGTCACGAGCATCATTTACTGAGCACATATTTGAAAATTTAGCTTTGAGAACAAACTATTAACAAAAATACCGAGATATTAAGTCCATAGGCTTTTTTGCTTAATTCTGCCTGACTATAACCCATGGTTTGAAAATGCACTTTTTTCCCGAATTCGCAAATGACGATTTCTAATATACTGATTGTCACGAGCATCATTTACTTAGAGCATATTCGAAAAATTAGCTTTGAGAACCTTTTATTAACAAAAATACAGAGATATTAAATCCGAGGCTTTTTTGCTTAATTCTGCCTGACTATAGCCCATGGTTTCAAAATGCACTTTTTTCTCGAATTCGCAAATGACGATTTCAATGATATTGAAAGTCATGAGCATCATTTACTTAAAGCATATTCGAAAAATTAGCTTTGAGAACCTTTTATTAACAAAAATACAGAGATATGCAATCCGAGGCTTTTTTGCTTAATTCTGCCTGACTATAACCCATGGTTTGAAAATGCACTTTTTTCTCGAATTCGCAAATGACGATTTCTATGATATTGAAAGTCACGAGCATCATTTACTTAACGCATATTTGAAAATTTATGTCTGTAAACCTTTTATTGACAAAAATACAGAGATATTAAATCCGAGGCTTTTTTGCTTAATTCTGCCCATGGTTTCAAAATGCACTTTTTTTCGAATTCGCAAATGACGATTTCTATGATGCTTGATTATCACGAGCATCATTTACTTAGCGCATATTTGAAAATTTATGTCTGAGAACCTTTTATTAACAAAAATACCGAGATATGCAATCCGAGGCTTTTTTGCTTAATTCTGCCTGACTATAGCCCATGGTTTCAAAATGCACTTTTTTTTCGAATTCGCAAATGACGATTTCTATGATATAGAAAGTCACGAGCATCATTTACTGAGCACATATTTGAAAATTTAGCTTTGAGAACAAACTATTGACAAAAATACCGAGATATTAAGTCCATAGGCTTTTTTGCTTAATTCTGCCTGACTATAGCCCATGGTTTCAAAATGCACTTTTTTTCGAATTCGCAAATGACGATTTCTATGATATTGAAAGTCACAAGCATCATTTACTTAACTTATATTTGAAAATTTAGCTTTGAGAACCTTTTGTTAACAAAAATACCGAGATATGCAATCCGAGGCTTTTTTGCTTAATTCTGCCCATGGTTTCAAAATGCACTTTTTTTCGAATTCGCAAATGACGATTTCTATGATGCTTGATTATCACGAGCATCATTTACTTAGCGCATATTTGAAAATTTATGTCTGAGAACCTTTTATTAACAAAAATACCGAGATATGCAATCCGAGGCTTTTTTGCTTAATTCTGCCTGACTATAGCCCATGGTTTCAAAATGCACTTTTTTTTCGAATTCGCAAATCACGATTTCTATGATATAGAAAGTCACGAGCATCATTTACTGAGCACATATTTGAAAATTTAGCTTTGAGAACAAACTATTAACAAAAATACCGAGATATTAAGTCCATAGGCTTTTTTGCTTAATTCTGCCTGACTATAACCCATGGTTTGAAAATGCACTTTTTTCCCGAATTCGCAAATGACGATTTCTAATATACTGATTGTCACGAGCATCATTTACTTAGAGCATATTCGAAAAATTAGCTTTGAGAACCTTTTATTAACAAAAATACAGAGATATTAAATCCGAGGCTTTTTTGCTTAATTCTGCCTGACTATAGCCCATGGTTTCAAAATGCACTTTTTTCTCGAATTCGCAAATGACGATTTCAATGATATTGAAAGTCATGAGCATCATTTACTTAAAGCATATTCGAAAAATTAGCTTTGAGAACCTTTTATTAACAAAAATACAGAGATATGCAATCCGAGGCTTTTTTGCTTAATTCTGCCTGACTATAACCCATGGTTTGAAAATGCACTTTTTTCTCGAATTCGCAAATGACGATTTCTATGATATTGAAAGTCACGAGCATCATTTACTTAACGCATATTTGAAAATTTATGTCTGTAAACCTTTTATTGACAAAAATACAGAGATATTAAATCCGAGGCTTTTTTGCTTAATTCTGCCTGACTATAGCCCATGGTTTCAAAATGCACTTTTTTTCGAATTCGCAAATGACGATTTCTATGATATTGAAAGTCACAAGCATCATTTACTTAACTTATATTTGAAAATTTAGCTTTGAGAACCTTTTGTTAACAAAAATACCGAGATATGCAATCCGAGGCTTTTTTGCTTAATTCTGCCTGACTATAGCCCATGGTTTCAAAATGCACTTTTTTTTCGAATTCGCAAATGACGATTTCTATGATATAGAAAGTCACGAGCATCATTTACTGAGCACATATTTGAAAATTTAGCTTTGAGAACAAACTATTAACAAAAATACCGAGATATTAAGTCCATAGGCTTTTTTGCTTAATTCTGCCTGACTATAACCCATGGTTTGAAAATGCACTTTTTTCCCGAATTCGCAAATGACGATTTCTAATATACTGATTGTCACGAGCATCATTTACTTAGAGCATATTCGAAAAATTAGCTTTGAGAACCTTTTATTAACAAAAATACAGAGATATTAAATCCGAGGCTTTTTTGCTTAATTCTGCCTGACTATAGCCCATGGTTTCAAAATGCACTTTTTTCTCGAATTCGCAAATGACGATTTCAATGATATTGAAAGTCATGAGCATCATTTACTTAAAGCATATTCGAAAAATTAGCTTTGAGAACCTTTTATTAACAAAAATACAGAGATATGCAATCCGAGGCTTTTTTGCTTAATTCTGCCTGACTATAACCCATGGTTTGAAAATGCACTTTTTTCTCGAATTCGCAAATGACGATTTCTATGATATTGAAAGTCACGAGCATCATTTACTTAACGCATATTTGAAAATTTATGTCTGTAAACCTTTTATTGACAAAAATACAGAGATATTAAATCCGAGGCTTTTTTGCTTAATTCTGCCCATGGTTTCAAAATGCACTTTTTTTCGAATTCGCAAATGACGATTTCTATGATGCTTGATTATCACGAGCATCATTTACTTAGCGCATATTTGAAAATTTATGTCTGAGAACCTTTTATTAACAAAAATACCGAGATATGCAATCCGAGGCTTTTTTGATTAATTCTGCCTGACTATAGCCCATGGTTTCAAAATGCACTTTTTTTCGAATTCGCAAATGACGATTTCTATGATATAGAAAGTCACGATCATCATTTACTGAGCACATATTTGAAAATTTAGCTTTGAGAACAAACTATTGACAAAAATACCGAGATATGCAATCCGAGGCTTTTTTGCTTAATTCTGCCTGACTATAGCCCATGGTTTCAAAATGCACTTTTTTTCGAATTCGCAAATGACGATTTCTATGATATAGAAAGTCACGAGCATCATTTACTGAGCACATATTTGAAAATTTAGCTTTGAGAACCTTTTGTTAACAAAAATACCGAGATATGCAATCCGAGGCTTTTTTGCTTAATTCTGCCCATGGTTTCAAAATGCACTTTTTTCGAATTCGCAAATGACGATTTCTATGATGCTTGATTATCACGAGCATCATTTACTTAGCGCATATTTGAAAATTTATGTCTGAGAACCTTTTATTAACAAAAATACCGAGATATGCAATCCGAGGCTTTTTTGCTTAATTCTGCCTGACTATAGCCCATGGTTTCAAAATGCACTTTTTTCTCGAATTCGCAAGTGACGATTTCAATGATATTGAACGTCACGAGCATCATTTACTTAAAGCATATTCGAAAAATTAGCTTTGAGAACCTTTTATTAACAAAAATACAGAGATATGCAATCCGAGGCTTTTTTGCTTAATTCTGCCTGACTATAACCCATGGTTTGAAAATGCACTTTTTTCTCGAATTCGCAAATGACGATTTCTATGATATTGAAAGTCACGAGCATCATTTACTTAACGCATATTTGAAAATTTATGTCTGTAAACCTTTTATTGACAAAAATACAGAGATATTAAATCCGAGGCTTTTTTGCTTAATTCTGCCTGACTATAGCCCATGGTTTCAAAATGCACTTTTTTCCCGAATTCGCAAATGACGATTTCTAATATACTGATTGTCACGAGCATCATTTACTGAGCACATATTCGAAAAATTAGCTTTGAGAACCTTTTATTAACAAAAATACAGAGATATGCAATCCGAGGCTTTTTTGCTTAATTCTGCCTGACTATAGCCCATGGTTTCAAAATGCACTTTTTTTCGAATTCGCAAATGACGATTTCTATGATATAGAAAGTCACGAGCATCATTTACTGAGCACATATTTGAAAATTTAGCTTTGAGAACAAACTATTGACAAAAATACCGAGATATGCAATCCGAGGCTTTTTTGCTTAATTCTGCCTGACTATAGCCCATGGTTTCAAAATGCACTTTTTTTTCGAATTCGCAAATGACGATTTCTATGATATAGAAAGTCACGAGCATCATTTACTGAGCACATATTTGAAAATTTAGCTTTGAGAACCTTTTGTTAACAAAAATACCGAGATATGCAATCCGAGGCTTTTTTGCTTAATTCTGCCCATGGTTTCAAAATGCACTTTTTTTCGAATTCGCAAATGACGATTTCTATGATGCTTGATTATCACGAGCATCATTTACTTAGCGCATATTTGAAAATTTATGTCTGAGAACCTTTTATTAACAAAAATACCGAGATATGCAATCCGAGGCTTTTTTGCTTAATTCTGCCTGACTATAGCCCATGGTTTCAAAATGCACTTTTTTCTCGAATTCGCAAATGACGATTTCAATGATATTGAAAGTCACGAGCATCGTTTACTTAAAGCATATTCGAAAAATTAGCTTTGAGAACCTTTTATTAACAAAAATACAGAGATATGCAATCCGAGGCTTTTTTGCTTAATTCTGCCTGACTATAACCCATGGTTTGAAAATGCACTTTTTTCTCGAATTCGCAAATGACGATTTCTATGATATTGAAAGTCACGAGCATCATTTACTTAACGCATATTTGAAAATTTATGTCTGTAAACCTTTTATTGACAAAAATACAGAGATATGCAATCCGAGGCTTTTTTGCTTAATTCTGCCTGACTATAGCCCATGGTTTCAAAATGCACTTTTTTCCCGAATTCGCAAATGACGATTTCTAATATACTGATTGTCACGAGCATCATTTACTGAGCACATATTCGAAAAATTAGCTTTGAGAACCTTTTATTAACAAAAATACCGAGATATGCAATCCGAGGCTTTTTTGCTTAATTCTGCCCATGGTTTCAAAATGCACTTTTTTTCGAATTCGCAAATGACGATTTCTATGATGCTTGATTATCACGAGCATCATTTACTTAGCGCATATTTGAAAATTTATGTCTGAGAACCTTTTATTAACAAAAATACCGAGATATGCAATCCGAGGCTTTTTTGCTTAATTCTGCCTGACTATAGCCCATGGTTTCAAAATGCACTTTTTTCTCGAATTCGCAAATGACGATTTCAATGATATTGAAAGTCACGAGCATCGTTTACTTAAAGCATATTCGAAAAATTAGCTTTGAGAACCTTTTATTAACAAAAATACAGAGATATGCAATCCGAGGCTTTTTTGCTTAATTCTGCCCATGGTTTCAAAATGCACTTTTTTTTCGAATTCGCAAATGACGATTTCTATGATGCTTGATTATCACGAGCATCATTTACTTAGCGCATATTTGAAAATTTATGTCTGAGAACCTTTTATTAACAAAAATACCGAGATATGCAATCCGAGGCTTTTTTGCTTAATTCTGCCTGACTATAGCCCATGGTTTCAAAATGCACTTTTTTTCGAATTCGCAAATGACGATTTCTAATATACTGATTGTCACGAGCATCATTTACTGAGCACATATTCGAAAAATTAGCTTTGAGAACCTTTTATTAACAAAAATACAGAGATATGCAATCCGAGGCTTTTTTGCTTAATTCTGCCTGACTATAACCCATGGTTTCAAAATGCACTTTTTTCCCGAATTCGCAAATGACGATTTCTATGATATAGAAAGTCACGAGCATCATTTACTGAGCACATATTTGAAAATTTAGCTTTGAGAACAAACTATTGACAAAAATACCGAGATATTAAGTCCATAGGCTTTTTTGCTTAATTCTGCCTGACTATAGCCCATGGTTTCAAAATGCACTTTTTTTTCGAATTCGCAGATGACGATTTCTATGATATTGAAAGTCACAAGCATCATTTACTTAACTTATATTTGAAAATTTAGCTTTGAGAACCTTTAATTAACAAAAATACCGAGATATTAAGTCCATAGGCTTTTTTGCTTAATTCTGCCTGACTATAGCCCATGGTTTCAAAATGCACTTTTTTCTCGAATTCGCAAATGACGATTTCAATGATATTGAAAGTCACGAGCATCATTTACTTAAAGCATATTCGAAAAATTAGCTTTGAGAACCTTTTATTGACAAAAATACAGAGATATTAAATTTGAGGCTTTTTTGCTTAATTCTGCCTGACTATAGCCCATGGTTTCAAAATGCACTTTTTTCCCGAATTCGCAAATGACGATTTCTAATATACTGATTGTCACGAGCATCATTTACTTAAAGCATATTCGAAAAATTAGCTTTGAGAACCTTTTATTAACAAAAATACAGAGATGTGCAATCCGAGGCTTTTTTGCTTAATTCTGCCTGACTATAGCCCATGGTTTCAAAATGCACTTTTTTCCCGAATTCGCAAATGACGATTTCTATGATATAGAAAGTCACGAGCATCATTTACTGAGCACATATTTGAAAATTTAGCTTTGAGAACAAACTATTGACAAAAATACCGAGATATTAAGTCCATAGGCTTTTTTGCTTAATTCTGCCTGACTATAGCCCATGGTTTCAAAATGCACTTTTTTTTCGAATTCGCAAATGACGATTTCTATGATATTGAAAGTCACAAGCATCATTTACTTAACTTATATTTGAAAATTTAGCTTTGAGAACCTTTAATTAACAAAAATACCGAGATATTAAGTCCATAGGCTTTTTTGCTTAATTCTGCCTGACTATAGCCCATGGTTTCAAAATGCACTTTTTTCTCGAATTCGCAAATGACGATTTCAATGATATTGAAAGTCACGAGCATCATTTACTTAAAGCATATTCGAAAAATTAGCTTTGAGAACCTTTTATTGACAAAAATACAGAGATATTAAATCCGAGGCTTTTTTGCTTAATTCTGCCTGACTATAGCCCATGGTTTCAAAATGCACTTTTTTCCCGAATTCGCAAATGACGATTTCTAATATACTGATTGTCACGAGCATCATTTACTTAAAGCATATTCGAAAAATTAGCTTTGAGAACCTTTTATTAACAAAAATACAGAGATATTAAATCCGAGGCTTTTTTGCTTAATTCTGCCTGACTATAGCCCATGGTTTCAAAATGCACTTTTTTCTCGAATTCGCAAATGACGATTTCAATGATATTGAAAGTCACGGGCATCATTTACTTAACGCATATTTGAAAATTTAGCTTTGAGAACCTTTAATTAACAAAAATACCGAGATATTAAATCCGAGGCTTTTTTGCTTAATTCTGCCTGACTATAGCCCATGGTTTCAAAATGCACTTTTTTCTCGAATTCGCAAATGACGATTTCAATGATATTGAAAGTCACGAGCATCATTTACTTAACGCATATTTGAAAATTTAGCTTTGAGAACCTTTAATTAACAAAAATACAGAGATATTAAATCCGAGGCTTTTTTGCTTAATTCTGCCTGACTATAGCCCATGGTTTCAAAATGCACTTTTTTCCCGAATTCGCAAATGACGATTTCTAATATACTGATTGTCACGAGCATCATTTACTTAAAGCATATTCGAAAAATTAGCTTTGAGAACCTTTTATTAACAAAAATACAGAGATATTAAATCCGAGGCTTTTTTGCTTAATTCTGCCTGACTATAGCCCATGGTTTCAAAATGCACTTTTTTCTCGAATTCGCAAATGACGATTTCAATGATATTGAAAGTCACGATCATCATTTGCTTAACGCATATTTGAAAATTTAGCTTTGAGAACCTTTAATTAACAAAAATACCGAGATATGAAATCCGAGGCTTTTTTGCTTAATTCTGCCTGACTATAACCCATGGTTTGAAAATGCACTTTTTTCTCGAATTCGCAAATGACGATTTCTATGATATTGAAAGTCACGAGCATCATTTACTTAACGCATATTTGAAAATTTATGTCTGTAAACCTTTTATTGACAAAAATACAGAGATATTAAATCCGAGGCTTTTTTGCTTAATTCTGCCTGACTATAGCCCATGGTTTCAAAATGCACTTTTTTCCCGAATTCGCAAATGACGATTTCTATGATATAGAAAGTCACGAGCATCATTTACTGAGCACATATTTGAAAATTTAGCTTTGAGAACCTTTTGTTAACAAAAATACCGAGATATGCAATCCGAGGCTTTTTTGCTTAATTCTGCCCATGGTTTCAAAATGCACTTTTTTCTCGAATTCGCAAATGACGATTTCAATGATATTGAAAGTCACGAGCATCATTTACTTAACGCATATTTGAAAATTTAGCTTTGAGAACCTTTAATTAACAAAAATACAGAGATATTAAATCCGAGGCTTTTTTGCTTAATTCTGCCTGACTATAGCCCATGGTTTCAAAATGCACTTTTTTCCCGAATTCGCAAATGACGATTTCTAATATACTGATTGTCACGAGCATCATTTACTTAAAGCATATTCGAAAAATTAGCTTTGAGAACCTTTTATTAACAAAAATACAGAGATATTAAATCCGAGGCTTTTTTGCTTAATTCTGCCTGACTATAGCCCATGGTTTCAAAATGCACTTTTTTCTCGAATTCGCAAATGACGATTTCAATGATATTGAAAGTCACGATCATCATTTGCTTAACGCATATTTGAAAATTTATGTCTGAGAACCTTTTATTAACAAAAATACCGAGATATGCAATCCGAGGCTTTTTTGCTTAATTCTGCCCATGGTTTCAAAATGCACTTTTTTCTCGAATTCGCAAATGACGATTTCAATGATATTGAAAGTCACGAGCATCATTTACTTAACGCATATTTGAAAATTTAGCTTTGAGAACCTTTAATTAACAAAAATACAGAGATATTAAATCCGAGGCTTTTTTGCTTAATTCTGCCTGACTATAGCCCATGGTTTCAAAATGCACTTTTTTCCCGAATTCGCAAATGACGATTTCTAATATACTGATTGTCACGAGCATCATTTACTTAAAGCATATTCGAAAAATTAGCTTTGAGAACCTTTTATTAACAAAAATACAGAGATATTAAATCCGAGGCTTTTTTGCTTAATTCTGCCTGACTATAGCCCATGGTTTCAAAATGCACTTTTTTCTCGAATTCGCAAATGACGATTTCAATGATATTGAAAGTCACGATCATCATTTGCTTAACGCATATTTGAAAATTTAGCTTTGAGAACCTTTAATTAACAAAAATACCGAGATATGAAATCCGAGGCTTTTTTGCTTAATTCTGCCTGACTATAGCCCATGGTTTCAAAATGCACTTTTTTCCCGAATTCGCAAATGACGATTTCTAATATACTGATTGTCACGAGCATCATTTACTTAAAGCATATTCGAAAAATTAGCTTTGAGAACCTTTTATTAACAAAAATACAGAGATATTAAATCCGAGGCTTTTTTGCTTAATTCTGCCTGACTATAGCCCATGGTTTCAAAATGCACTTTTTTCTCGAATTCGCAAATGACGATTTCAATGATATTGAAAGTCACGAGCATCATTTGCTTAACGCATATTTGAAAATTTAGCTTTGAGAACCTTTAATTAACAAAAATACCGAGATATGAAATCCGAGGCTTTTTTGCTTAATTCTGCCTGACTATAACCCATGGTTTGAAAATGCACTTTTTTCTCGAATTCGCAAATGACGATTTCTATGATATTGAAAGTCACAAGCATCATTTACTTAACTTATATTTGAAAATTTAGCTTTGAGAACCTTTAATTAACAAAAATACCGAGATATTAAGTCCATAGGCTTTTTTGCTTAATTCTGCCTGACTATAACCCATGGTTTGAAAATGCACTTTTTTCCCGAATTCGCAAATGACGATTTCTAATATACTGATTGTCACGAGCATCATTTACTTAAAGCATATTCGAAAAATTGGCTTTGAGAACCTTTTATTAACAAAAATACAGAGATATTAAATCCGAGGCTTTTTTGCTTAATTCTGCCTGACTATAGCCCATGGTTTCAAAATGCACTTTTTTCTCGAATTCGCAAATGACGATTTCAATGATATTGAAAGTCACGGGCATCATTTACTTAACGCATATTTGAAAATTTAGCTTTGAGAACCTTTAATTAACAAAAATACCGAGATATTAAATCCGAGGCTTTTTTGCTTAATTCTGCCTGACTATAGCCCATGGTTTCAAAATGCACTTTTTTCTCGAATTCGCAAATGACGATTTCAATGATATTGAAAGTCACGAGCATCATTTACTTAACGCATATTTGAAAATTTAGCTTTGAGAACCTTTAATTAACAAAAATACAGAGATATTAAATCCGAGGCTTTTTTGCTTAATTCTGCCTGACTATAGCCCATGGTTTCAAAATGCACTTTTTTCCCGAATTCGCAAATGACGATTTCTAATATACTGATTGTCACGAGCATCATTTACTTAAAGCATATTCGAAAAATTAGCTTTGAGAACCTTTTATTAACAAAAATACAGAGATATTAAATCCGAGGCTTTTTTGCTTAATTCTGCCTGACTATAGCCCATGGTTTCAAAATGCACTTTTTTCTCGAATTCGCAAATGACGATTTCAATGATATTGAAAGTCACGAGCATCATTTGCTTAACGCATATTTGAAAATTTAGCTTTGAGAACCTTTAATTAACAAAAATACCGAGATATGAAATCCGAGGCTTTTTTGCTTAATTCTGCCTGACTATAACCCATGGTTTGAAAATGCACTTTTTTCTCGAATTCGCAAATGACGATTTCTATGATATTGAAAGTCACGAGCATCATTTACTTAACGCATATTTGAAAATTTATGTCTGTAAACCTTTTATTGACAAAAATACAGAGATATTAAATCCGAGGCTTTTTTGCTTAATTCTGCCTGACTATAGCCCATGGTTTCAAAATGCACTTTTTTCCCGAATTCGCAAATGACGATTTCTATGATATAGAAAGTCACGAGCATCATTTACTGAGCACATATTTGAAAATTTAGCTTTGAGAACCTTTTGTTAACAAAAATACCGAGATATTAAATCCGAGGCTTTTTTGCTTAATTCTGCCTGACTATAGCCCATGGTTTCAAAATGCACTTTTTTCTCGAATTCGCAAATGACGATTTCAATGATATTGAAAGTCACGGGCATCATTTACTTAACGCATATTTGAAAATTTAGCTTTGAGAACCTTTAATTAACAAAAATACCGAGATATTAAATCCGAGGCTTTTTTGCTTAATTCTGCCTGACTATAGCCCATGGTTTCAAAATGCACTTTTTTCTCGAATTCGCAAATGACGATTTCAATGATATTGAAAGTCACGAGCATCATTTACTTAACGCATATTTGAAAATTTAGCTTTGAGAACCTTTAATTAACAAAAATACAGAGATATTAAATCCGAGGCTTTTTTGCTTAATTCTGCCTGACTATAGCCCATGGTTTCAAAATGCACTTTTTTCCCGAATTCGCAAATGACGATTTCTAATATACTGATTGTCACGAGCATCATTTACTTAAAGCATATTCGAAAAATTAGCTTTGAGAACCTTTTATTAACAAAAATACAGAGATATTAAATCCGAGGCTTTTTTGCTTAATTCTGCCTGACTATAGCCCATGGTTTCAAAATGCACTTTTTTCTCGAATTCGCAAATGACGATTTCTATGATATTGAAAGTCACGAGCATCATTTACTTAACGCATATTTGAAAATTTATGTCCGAGAACCTTTTATTAACAAAAATACCGAGATATGCAATCCGAGGCTTTTTTGCTTAATTCTGCCTGACTATAGCCCATGGTTTCAAAATGCACTTTTTTTCGAATTCGCAAATGACGATTTCTATGATATAGAAAGTCACGAGCATCATTTACTGAGCACATATTTGAAAATTTAGCTTTGAGAACAAACTATTGACAAAAATACCGAGATATGCAATCCGAGGCTTTTTTGTTTAATTCTGCCCATGGTTTCAAAATGCACTTTTTTTCGAATTCGCAAATGACGATTTCTATGATGCTTGATTATCACGAGCATCATTTACTTAGCGCATATTTGAAAATTTATGTCTGAGAACCTTTTATTAACAAAAATACCGAGATATGCAATCCGAGGCTTTTTTGCTTAATTCTGCCTGACTATAGCCCATGGTTTCAAAATGCACTTTTTTTTCGAATTCGCAAATGACGATTTCTATGATATTGAAAGTCACGAGCATCATTTACTTAAAGCATATTAGAAAAATTAGCTTTGAGAACCTTTTATTAACAAAAATACCGAGATATTAAATCCGAGGCTTTTTTGCTTAATTCTGCCTGACTATAACCCATGGTTTGAAAATGCAATTTTTTCCCGAATTCGCAAATGACGATTTCTAATATACTGATTGTCACGAGCATCATTTACTTAAAGCATATTCGAAAAATTAGCTTTGAGAACCTTTTATTAACAAAAATACCGAGATATTAAATCCGAGGCTTTTTTGCTTAATTCTGCCTGACTATAACCCATGGTTTGAAAATGCACTTTTTTCCCGAATTCGCAAATGACGATTTCTAATATACTGATTGTCACGAGCATCATTTACTTAAAGCATATTCGAAAAATTAGCTTTGAGAACCTTTTATTAACAAAAATACCGAGATATTAAATCCGAGGCTTTTTTGCTTAATTCTGCCTGACTATAGCCCATGGTTTCAAAATGCACTTTTTTTCGAATTCGCAAATGACGATTTCTATGATGCTTGATTATCACGAGCATCATTTACTTAGCGCATATTTGAAAATTTATGTCTGAGAACCTTTTATTAACAAAAATACCGAGATATGCAATCCGAGGCTTTTTTGCTTAATTCTGCCTGACTATAGCCCATGGTTTCAAAATGCACTTTTTTTTCGAATTCGCAAATGACGATTTCTATGATATTGAAAGTCACAAGCATCATTTACTTAACTTATATTTGAAAATTTAGCTTTGAGAACCTTTAATTAACAAAAATACCGAGATATTAAGTCCATAGGCTTTTTTGCTTAATTCTGCCTGACTATAACCCATGGTTTGAAAATGCACTTTTTTCCCGAATTCGCAAATGACGATTTCTAATATACTGATTGTCACGAGCATCATTTACTTAAAGCATATTCGAAAAATTAGCTTTGAGAACCTTTTATTAACAAAAATACAGAGATATTAAATCCGAGGCTTTTTTGTTTAATTCTGCCCATGGTTTCAAAATGCACTTTTTTCCCGAATTCGCAAATGACGATTTCTAATATACTGATTGTCACGAGCATCATTTACTTAAAGCATATTCGAAAAATTAGCTTTGAGAACCTTTTATTAACAAAAATACAGAGATATTAAATCCGAGGCTTTTTTGCTTAATTCTGCCTGACTATAGCCCATGGTTTCAAAATGCACTTTTTTCCCGAATTCGCAAATGACGATTTCTAATATACTGATTGTCACGAGCATCATTTACTTAAAGCATATTCGAAAAATTAGCTTTGAGAACCTTTTATTAACAAAAATACAGAGATATTAAATCCGAGGCTTTTTTGCTTAATTCTGCCTGACTATAGACCATGGTTTCAAAATGCACTTTTTTCCCGAATTCGCAAATGACGATTTCTAATATACTGATTGTCACGAGCATCATTTACTGAGCACATATTCGAAAAATTAGCTTTGAGAACCTTTTATTAACAAAAATACAGAGATATTAAATCCGAGGCTTTTTTGCTTAATTCTGCCTGACTATAGCCCATGGTTTCAAAATGCACTTTTTTCTCGAATTCGCAAATGACGATTTCAATGATATTGAAAGTCACGAGCATCATTTACTTAACGCATATTTGAAAATTTAGCTTTGAGAACCTTTAATTAACAAAAATACCGAGATATGAAATCCGAGGCTTTTTTGCTTAATTCTGCCTGACTATAACCCATGGTTTGAAAATGCACTTTTTCTCGAATTCGCAAATGACGATTTCTATGATATTGAAAGTCACGAGCATCATTTACTTAACGCATATTTGAAAATTTATGTCTGTAAACCTTTTATTGACAAAAATACAGAGATATTAAATCCGAGGCTTTTTTGCTTAATTCTGCCTGACTATAGCCCATGGTTTCAAAATGCACTTTTTTCCCGAATTCGCAAATGACGATTTCTATGATATTGAAAGTCACGAGCATCATTTACTTAACGCATATTTGAAAATTTAGCTTTGAGAACCTTTAATTAACAAAAATACCGAGATATTAAATCCGAGGCTTTTTTGCTTAATTCTGCCTGACTATAGCCCATGGTTTCAAAATGCACTTTTTTCCCGAATTCGCAAATGACGATTTCTAATATACTGATTGTCACGAGCATCATTTACTTAAAGCATATTCGAAAAATTAGCTTTGAGAACCTTTTATTAACAAAAATACAGAGATATTAAATCCGAGGCTTTTTTGCTTAATTCTGCCTGACTATAGCCCATGGTTTGAAAATGCACTTTTTTCTCGAATTCGCAAATGACGATTTCAACGATATTGAAAGTCACGAGCATCATTTACTTAACGCATATTTGAAAATTTAGCTTTGAGAACCTTTAATTAACAAAAATACCGAGATATGAAATCCGAGGCTTTTTTGCTTAATTCTGCCTGGCTATAACCCATGGTTTGAAAATGCACTTTTTCTCGAATTCGCAAATGACGATTTCTATGATATTGAAAGTCACGAGCATCATTTACTTAACGCATATTTGAAAATTTATGTCTGTAAACCTTTTATTGACAAAAATACAGAGATATTAAATCCGAGGCTTTTTTGCTTAATTCTGCCTGACTATAGCCCATGGTTTCAAAATGCACTTTTTTCCCGAATTCGCAAATGACGATTTCTATGATATTGAAAGTCACGAGCATCATTTACTTAACGCATATTTGAAAATTTAGCTTTGAGAACCTTTAATTAACAAAAATACCGAGATATTAAATCCGAGGCTTTTTTGCTTAATTCTGCCTGACTATAGCCCATGGTTTCAAAATGCACTTTTTTCCCGAATTCGCAAATGACGATTTCTAATATACTGATTGTCACGAGCATCATTTACTTAAAGCATATTCGAAAAATTAGCTTTGAGAACCTTTTATTAACAAAAATACAGAGATATTAAATCCGAGGCTTTTTTGCTTAATTCTGCCTGACTATATAGCCCATGGTTTCAAAATGCACTTTTTTCTCGAATTCGCAAATGACGATTTCAATGATATTGAAAGTCACGAGCATCATTTACTTAACGCATATTTGAAAATTTAGCTTTGAGAACCTTTAATTAACAAAAATACCGAGATATGAAATCCGAGGCTTTTTTGCTTAATTCTGCCTGACTATAACCCATGGTTTGAAAATGCACTTTTTTCTCGAATTCGCAAATGACGATTTCTATGATATAGAAAGTCACGAGCATCATTTACTGAGCACATATTTGAAAATTTAGCTTTGAGAACCTTTTGTTAACAAAAATACCGAGATATGCAATCCGAGGCTTTTTTGCTTAATTCTGCCCATGGTTTCAAAATGCACTTTTTTTCGAATTCGCAAATGACGATTTCTATGATGCTTGATTATCACGAGCATCATTTACTTAGCGCATATTTGAAAATTTATGTCTGAGAACCTTTTATTAACAAAAATACCGAGATATGCAATCCGAGGCTTTTTTGCTTAATTCTGCCTGACTATAGCCCATGGTTTCAAAATGCACTTTTTTTTTCGAATTCGCAAATGACGATTTCTATGATATAGAAAGTCACGAGCATCATTTACTGAGCACATATTTGAAAATTTAGCTTTGAGAACAAACTATTGACAAAAATACCGAGATATTAAGTCCATAGGCTTTTTTGCTTAATTCTGCCTGACTATAGCCCATGGTTTCAAAATGCACTTTTTTTTCGAATTCGCAAATGACGATTTCTATGATATTGAAAGTCACAAGCATCATTTACTTAACTTATATTTGAAAATTTAGCTTTGAGAACCTTTAATTAACAAAAATACCGAGATATTAAGTCCATAGGCTTTTTTGCTTAATTCTGCCTGACTATAGCCCATGGTTTCAAAATGCACTTTTTTTTCGAATTCGCAAATGACGATTTCTATGATATTGAAAGTCACAAGCATCATTTACTTAACTTATATTTGAAAATTTAGCTTTGAGAACCTTTAATTAACAAAAATACCGAGATATTAAGTCCATAGGCTTTTTTGCTTAATTCTGCCTGACTATAACCCATGGTTTGAAAATGCACTTTTTTCCCGAATTCGCAAATGACGATTTCTAATATACTGATTGTCACGAGCATCATTTACTTAAAGCATATTCGAAAAATTAGCTTTGAGAACCTTTTATTAACAAAAATACAGAGATATTAAATCCGAGGCTTTTTTGCTTAATTCTGCCTGACTATAGCCCATGGTTTCAAAATGCACTTTTTTCTCGAATTCGCAAATGACGATTTCAATGATATTGAAAGTCACGAGCATCATTTACTTAACGCATATTTGAAAATTTAGCTTTGAGAACCTTTAATTAACAAAAATACCGAGATATGAAATCCGAGGCTTTTTTGCTTAATTCTGCCTGACTATAACCCATGGTTTGAAAATGCACTTTTTTCTCGAATTCGCAAATGACGATTTCTATGATATTGAAAGTCACGAGCATCATTTACTTAACGCATATTTGAAAATTTATGTCTGTAAACCTTTTATTGACAAAAATACAGAGATATTAAATCCGAGGCTTTTTTGCTTAATTCTGCCTGACTATAGCCCATGGTTTCAAAATGCACTTTTTTCCCGAATTCGCAAATGACGATTTCTAATATACTGATTGTCACGAGCATCATTTACTTAAAGCATTTTCGAAAAATTAGCTTTGAGAACCTTTTATTAACAAAAATACAGAGATATTAAATCCGAGGCTTTTTTGCTTAATTCTGCCTGACTATAGCCCATGGTTTCAAAATGCACTTTTTTCTCGAATTCGCAAATGACGATTTCAATGATATTGAAAGTCACGAGCATCATTTACTTAACGCATATTTGAAAATTTAGCTTTGAGAACCTTTAATTAACAAAAATACCGAGATATTAAGTCCATAGGCTTTTTTGCTTAATTCTGCCTGACTATAGCCCATGGTTTCAAAATGCACTTTTTTCCCGAATTCGCAAATGACGATTTCTAATATACTGATTGTCACGAGCATCATTTACTTAAAGCATATTCGAAAAATTAGCTTTGAGAACCTTTTATTAACAAAAATACAGAGATATTAAATCCGAGGCTTTTTTGCTTAATTCTGCCTGACTATAACCCATGGTTTGAAAATGCACTTTTTTCTCGAATTCGCAAATGACGATTTCTATGATATTGAAAGTCACGAGCATCATTTACTTAACGCATATTTGAAAATTTATGTCTGTAAACCTTTTATTGACAAAAATACAGAGATATTAAATCCGAGGCTTTTTTGCTTAATTCTGCCTGACTATAGCCCATGGTTTCAAATGCACTTTTTTCCCGAATTCGCAAATGACGATTTCTAATATACTGATTGTCACGAGCATCATTTACTTAAAGCATTTTCGAAAAAATTAGCTTTGAGAACCTTTTATTAACAAAAATACCGAGATATGAAATCCGAGGCTTTTTTGCTTAATTCTGCCTGACTATAACCCATGGTTTGAAAATGCACTTTTTTCTCGAATTCGCAAATGACGATTTCTATGATATTGAAAGTCACGAGCATCATTTACTTAACGCATATTTGAAAATTTATGTCTGTAAACCTTTTATTGACAAAAATACAGAGATATTAAATCCGAGGCTTTTTTGCTTAATTCTGCCTGACTATAGCCCATGGTTTCAAAATGCACTTTTTTCCCGAATTCGCAAATGACGATTTCTAATATACTGATTGTCACGAGCATCATTTACTTAACGCATATTTGAAAATTTATGTCTGTAAACCTTTTATTGACAAAAATACAGAGATATTAAATCCGAGGCTTTTTTGCTTAATTCTGCCTGACTATAACCCATGGTTTCAAAATGCACTTTTTTTTCGAATTCGCAAATGACGATTTCTATGATATTGAAAGTCACAAGCATCATTTACTTAACTTATATTTGAAAATTTAGCTTTGAGAACCTTTAATTAACAAAAATACCGAGATATTAAGTCCATAGGCTTTTTTGCTTAATTCTGCCTGACTATAGCCCATGGTTTCAAAATGCACTTTTTTCCCGAATTCGCAAATGACGATTTCTAATATACTGATTGTCACGAGCATCATTTACTTAAAGCATATTCGAAAAATTAGCTTTGAGAACCTTTTATTAACAAAAATACAGAGATATTAAATCCGAGGCTTTTTTGCTTAATTCTGCCTGACTATAACCCATGGTTTCAAAATGCACTTTTTTTTCGAATTCGCAAATGACGATTTCTATGATATTGAAAGTCACAAGCATCATTTACTTAACTTATATTTGAAAATTTAGCTTTGAGAACCTTTAATTAACAAAAATACCGAGATATTAAGTCCATAGGCTTTTTTGCTTAATTCTGCCTGACTATAGCCCATGGTTTCAAAATGCACTTTTTTCCCGAATTCGCAAATGACGATTTCTAATATACTGATTGTCACGAGCATCATTTACTGAGCACATATTCGAAAAATTAGCTTTGAGAACCTTTTATTAACAAAAATACAGAGATATTAAATCCGAGGCTTTTTTGCTTAATTCTGCCTGACTATAACCCATGGTTTCAAAATGCACTTTTTTTTCGAATTCGCAAATGACGATTTCTATGATATTGAAAGTCACAAGCATCATTTACTTAACTTATATTTGAAAATTTAGCTTTGAGAACCTTTAATTAACAAAAATACAGAGATATTAAATCCGAGGCTTTTTTGCTTAATTCTGCCTGACTATAGCCCATGGTTTCAAAATGCACTTTTTTTCGAATTCGCAAATGACGATTTCTAATATACTGATTGTCACGAGCATCATTTACTTAGCGCATATTTGAAAATTTATGTCTGAGAACCTTTTATTAACAAAAATACCGAGATATGCAATCCGAGGCTTTTTTGCTTAATTCTGCCTGACTATAGCCCATGGTTTCAAAATGCACTTTTTTCCCGAATTCGCAAATGACGATTTCTATGATATAGAAAGTCACGAGCATCATTTACTGAGCACATATTTGAAAATTTAGCTTTGAGAACCTTTTGTTAACAAAAATACCGAGATATGCAATCCGAGGCTTTTTTGCTTAATTCTGCCCATGGTTTCAAAATGCACTTTTTTTCGAATTCGCAAATGACGATTTCTATGATGCTTGATTATCACGAGCATCATTTACTTAGCGCATATTGAAAATTTATGTCTGAGAACCTTTTATTAACAAAAATACCGAGATATGCAATCCGAGGCTTTTTTGCTTAATTCTGCCTGACTATAGCCCATGGTTTCAAAATGCACTTTTTTCCCGAATTCGCAAATGACGATTTCTAATATACTGATTGTCACGAGCATCATTTACTGAGCACATATTCGAAAAATTAGCTTTGAGAACCTTTTATTAACAAAAATACAGAGATATTAAATCCGAGGCTTTTTTGCTTAATTCTGCCTGACTATAACCCATGGTTTCAAAATGCACTTTTTTTTCGAATTCGCAAATGACGATTTCTATGATATTGAAAGTCACAAGCATCATTTACTTAACTTATATTTGAAAATTTAGCTTTGAGAACCTTTAATTAACAAAAATACAGAGATATTAAATCCGAGGCTTTTTTGCTTAATTCTGCCTGACTATAGCCCATGGTTTCAAAATGCACTTTTTTTCGAATTCGCAAATGACGATTTCTAATATACTGATTGTCACGAGCATCATTTACTTAGCGCATATTTGAAAATTTATGTCTGAGAACCTTTTATTAACAAAAATACCGAGATATGCAATCCGAGGCTTTTTTGCTTAATTCTGCCTGACTATAGCCCATGGTTTCAAAATGCACTTTTTTCCCGAATTCGCAAATGACGATTTCTAATATACTGATTGTCACGAGCATCATTTACTTAAAGCATATTCGAAAAATTAGCTTTGAGAACCTTTTATTAACAAAAATACAGAGATGTTAAATCCGAGGCTTTTTTGCTTAATTCTGCCTGACTATAGCCCATGGTTTCAAAATGCACTTTTTTCCCGAATTCGCAAATGACGATTTCTATGATATAGAAAGTCACGAGCATCATTTACTGAGCACATATTTGAAAATTTAGCTTTGAGAACCTTTTGTTAACAAAAATACCGAGATATGCAATCCGAGGCTTTTTTGCTTAATTCTGCCCATGGTTTCAAAATGCACTTTTTTTCGAATTCGCAAATGACGATTTCTATGATGCTTGATTATCACGAGCATCATTTACTTAGCGCATATTTGAAAATTTATGTCTGAGAACCTTTTATTAACAAAAATACCGAGATATGCAATCCGAGGCTTTTTTGCTTAATTCTGCCTGACTATAGCCCATGGTTTCAAAATGCACTTTTTTCCCGAATTCGCAAATGACGATTTCTATGATATAGAAAGTCACGAGCATCATTTACTGAGCACATATTTGAAAATTTAGCTTTGAGAACCTTTTGTTAACAAAAATACCGAGATATGCAATCCGAGGCTTTTTTGCTTAATTCTGCCCATGGTTTCAAAATGCACTTTTTTTCGAATTCGCAAATGACGATTTCTATGATGCTTGATTATCACGAGCATCATTTACTTAGCGCATATTTGAAAATTTATGTCTGAGAACCTTTTATTAACAAAAATACCGAGATATGCAATCCGAGGCTTTTTTGCTTAATTCTGCCTGACTATAGCCCATGGTTTCAAAATGCACTTTTTTCCCGAATTCGCAAATGACGATTTCTATGATATAGAAAGTCACGAGCATCATTTACTGAGCACATATTTGAAAATTTAGCTTTGAGAACCTTTTGTTAACAAAAATACCGAGATATGCAATCCGAGGCTTTTTTGCTTAATTCTGCCCATGGTTTCAAAATGCACTTTTTTTCGAATTCGCAAATGACGATTTCTATGATGCTTGATTATCACGAGCATCATTTACTTAACGCATATTTGAAAATTTATGTCTGTAAACCTTTTATTGACAAAAATACCGAGATATGCAATCCGAGGCTTTTTTGCTTAATTCTGCCCATGGTTTCAAAATGCACTTTTTTTCGAATTCGCAAATGACGATTTCTATGATGCTTGATTGTCACGAGCATCATTTACTTAGCGCATATTTGAAAATTTATGTGTGAGAACCTTTTATTAACAAAAATACCGAGATATGCAATCCGAGGCTTTTTTGCTTAATTCTGCCTGACTATAACCCATGGTTTGAAAATGCACTTTTTTCTCGAATTCGCAAATGACGATTTCTATGATATTGAAAGTCACGAGCATCATTTACTTAACGCATATTTGAAAATTTATGTCTGTAAACCTTTTATTGACAAAAATACCGAGATATGCAATCCGAGGCTTTTTTGCTTAATTCTGCCCATGGTTTCAAAATGCACTTTTTTTTCGAATTCGCAAATGACGATTTCTATGATATAGAAAGTCACGAGCATCATTTACTTAACTTATATTTGAAAATTTAGCTTTGAGAACCTTTTATTAACAAAAATACAGAGATATTAAATCCGAGGCTTTTTTGCTTAATTCTGCCTGACTATAGCCCATGGTTTCAAAATGCACTTTTTTCTCGAATTCGCAAATGACGATTTCAATGATATTGAAAGTCACGAGCATCATTTACTTAACTTATATTTGAAAATTTAGCTTTGAGAACCTTTAATTAACAAAAATACCGAGATATTAAGTCCATAGGCTTTTTTTGCTTAATTCTGACTGACTATAGCCCATGGTTTCAAAATGCACTTTTTTTTCGAATTCGCAAATGACGATTTCTATGATATTGAAAGTCACAAGCATCATTTACTTAACTTATATTTGAAAATTTAGCTTTGAGAACCTTTAATTAACAAAAATACCGAGATATTAAGTCCATAGGCTTTTTTGCTTAATTCTGCCTGACTATAGCCCATGGTTTCAAAATGCACTTTTTTTTCGAATTCGCAAATGACGATTTCTATGATATTGAAAGTCACAAGCATCATTTACTTAACTTATATTTGAAAATTTAGCTTTGAGAACCTTTAATTAACAAAAATACCGAGATATTAAGTCCATAGGCTTTTTTGCTTAATTCTGCCTGACTATAGCCCATGGTTTCAAAATGCACTTTTTTTTCGAATTCGCAAATGACGATTTCTATGATATTGAAAGTCACAAGCATCATTTACTTAACTTATATTTGAAAATTTAGCTTTGAGAACCTTTAATTAACAAAAATACCGAGATATTAAGTCCATAGGCTTTTTTGCTTAATTCTGCCTGACTATAGCCCATGGTTTCAAAATGCACTTTTTTTTCGAATTCGCAAATGACGATTTCTATGATATTGAAAGTCACAAGCATCATTTACTTAACTTATATTTGAAAATTTAGCTTTGAGAACCTTTAATTAACAAAAATACCGAGATATTAAGTCCATAGGCTTTTTTGCTTAATTCTGCCTGACTATAGCCCATGGTTTCAAAATGCACTTTTTTTTCGAATTCGCAAATGACGATTTCTATGATATTGAAAGTCACAAGCATCATTTACTTAACTTATATTTGAAAATTTAGCTTTGAGAACCTTTAATTAACAAAAATACCGAGATATTAAGTCCATAGGCTTTTTTGCTTAATTCTGCCTGACTATAGCCCATGGTTTCAAAATGCACTTTTTTTTCGAATTCGCAAATGACGATTTCTATGATATTGAAAGTCACAAGCATCATTTACTTAACTTATATTTGAAAATTTAGCTTTGAGAACCTTTAATTAACAAAAATACCGAGATATTAAGTCCATAGGCTTTTTTGCTTAATTCTGCCTGACTATAGCCCATGGTTTCAAAATGCACTTTTTTTTCGAATTCGCAAATGACGATTTCTATGATATTGAAAGTCACAAGCATCATTTACTTAACTTATATTTGAAAATTTAGCTTTGAGAACCTTTAATTAACAAAAATACCGAGATATTAAGTCCATAGGCTTTTTTGCTTAATTCTGCCTGACTATAGCCCATGGTTTCAAAATGCACTTTTTTTTCGAATTCGAAAATGACGATTTCTATGATATTGAAAGTCACAAGCATCATTTACTTAACTTATATTTGAAAATTTAGCTTTGAGAACCTTTAATTAACAAAAATACCGAGATATTAAGTCCATAGGCTTTTTTGCTTAATTCTGCCTGACTATAGCCCATGGTTTCAAAATGCACTTTTTTTTCGAATTCGCAAATGACGATTTCTATGATATTGAAAGTCACAAGCATCATTTACTTAACTTATATTTGAAAATTTAGCTTTGAGAACCTTTAATTAACAAAAATACCGAGATATTAAGTCCATAGGCTTTTTTGCTTAATTCTGCCTGACTATAGCCCATGGTTTCAAAATGCACTTTTTTTTCGAATTCGCAAATGACGATTTCTATGATATTGAAAGTCACAAGCATCATTTACTTAACTTATATTTGAAAATTTAGCTTTGAGAACCTTTAATTAACAAAAATACCGAGATATTAAGTCCATAGGCTTTTTTGCTTAATTCTGCCTGACTATAGCCCATGGTTTCAAAATGCACTTTTTTTTCGAATTCGCAAATGACGATTTCTATGATATTGAAAGTCACAAGCATCATTTACTTAACTTATATTTGAAAATTTAGCTTTGAGAACCTTTAATTAACAAAAATACCGAGATATTAAGTCCATAGGCTTTTTTGCTTAATTCTGCCTGACTATAGCCCATGGTTTCAAAATGCACTTTTTTTTCGAATTCGCAAATGACGATTTCTATGATATTGAAAGTCACAAGCATCATTTACTTAACTTATATTTGAAAATTTAGCTTTGAGAACCTTTAATTAACAAAAATACCGAGATATTAAGTCCATAGGCTTTTTTGCTTAATTCTGCCTGACTATAGCCCATGGTTTCAAAATGCACTTTTTTTTCGAATTCGCAAATGACGATTTCTATGATATTGAAAGTCACAAGCATCATTTACTTAACTTATATTTGAAAATTTAGCTTTGAGAACCTTTAATTAACAAAAATACCGAGATATTAAGTCCATAGGCTTTTTTGCTTAATTCTGCCTGACTATAGCCCATGGTTTCAAAATGCACTTTTTTTTCGAATTCGCAAATGACGATTTCTATGATATTGAAAGTCACAAGCATCATTTACTTAACTTATATTTGAAAATTTAGCTTTGAGAACCTTTAATTAACAAAAATACCGAGATATTAAGTCCATAGGCTTTTTTGCTTAATTCTGCCTGACTATAGCCCATGGTTTCAAAATGCACTTTTTTCTCGAATTCGCAAATGACGATTTCTATGAGACTGACTGTCACGAGCATCATTTACTGAGCTTATATTTAAAAATTTAGCTTTGAGAACCTTTTATTAACTAAAATACAGAGATATGAGATCCGAGGCTTTTTTGCTTAATTCTGCCTGACTATAGCCCATGGTTTCAAAATGCACTTTTTTTTCGAATTCGCAAATGACGATTTCTATGATATTGAAAGTCACAAGCATCATTTACTGAGCACATATTTGAAAATTTAGCTTTGAGAACCTTTAATTAACAAAAATACCGAGATATTAAGTCCATAGGCTTTTTTGCTTAATTCTGCCTGACTATAACCCATGGTTTGAAAATGCACTTTTTTCTCGAATTCGCAAATGACGATTTCTATGATATTGAAAGTCACGAGCATCATTTACTGAGCACATATTTGAAAATTTAGCTTTGAGAACCAACTATTGACAAAAATACCGAGATATGCAATCCGAGGCTTTTTTGCTTAATTCTGCCTGACTATAGCCCATGGTTTCAAAATGCACTTTTTTTTCGAATTCGCAAATGACGATTTCTATGATATTGAAAGTCACAAGCATCATTTACTTAACTTATATTTGAAAATTTAGCTTTGAGAACCTTTAATTAACAAAAATACCGAGATATTAAGTCCATAGGCTTTTTTGCTTAATTCTGCCTGACTATAACCCATGGTTTGAAAATGCACTTTTTTCTCGAATTCGCAAATGACGATTTCTATGATATTGAAAGTCACGAGCATCATTTACTGAGCACATATTTGAAAATTTAGCTTTGAGAACCAACTATTGACAAAAATACCGAGATATGCAATCCGAGGCTTTTTTGCTTAATTCTGCCTGACTATAGCCCATGGTTTCAAAATGCACTTTTTTTCGAATTCGCAAATGACGATTTCTATGATATTTAAATTCACAAGCATCATTTGCTTAACGCATATTTGAAAATTTAGCTTTGAGAACCTTTTATTGACAAAAATACCGAGATATGAAATCCGAGGCTTTTTTGCTTAATTCTGCCTGACTATAGCCCATGGTTTCAAAATGCACTTTTTTTCGAATTCGCAAATGACGACTTCTATGATATAGAAAGTCACGAGCATCATTTACTGAGCACATATTTGAAAATTTAGCTTTGAGAACCAATTATTGACAAAAATACCGAGATATGAAATCCGAGGCTTTTTTGCTTAATTCTGCCTGACTATAGCCCATGGTTTCAAAATGCACTTTTTTCCCGAATTCGCAAATGACGATTTCTATGATATAGAAAGTCACGAGCATCATTTACTGAGCACATATTTGAAAATTTAGCTTTGAGAACCTTTTGCTAACAAAAATACCGAGATATGCAATCCGAGGCTTTTTTGCTTAATTCTGCCTGACTATAGCCCATGGTTTCAAAATGCACTTTTTTTTCGAATTCGCAAATGACGATTTCTATGATATTGAAAGTCACAAGCATCATTTACTGAGCACATATTTGAAAATTTAGCTTTGAGAACCAATTATTGACAAAAATACCGAGATATACAATCCGAGGCTTTTTTGCTTAAGTCTGCCTGACTATAGCCCATGGTTTCAAAATGCACTTTTTTTTCGAATTCGCAAATGACGATTTCTATGATATTGAAAGTCACAAGCATCATTTACTTAACTTATATTTGAAAATTTAGCTTTGAGAACCTTTAATTAACAAAAATACCGAGATATTAAGTCCATAGGCTTTTTTGCTTAATTCTGCCTGACTATAGCCCATGGTTTCAAAATGCACTTTTTTTCGAATTCGCAAATGACGATTTCTATGATATTGAAAGTCACAAGCATCATTTACTTAACTTATATTTGAAAATTTAGCTTTGAGAACCTTTAATTAACAAAAATACCGAGATATTAAGTCCATAGGCTTTTTTGCTTAATTCTGCCTGACTATAGCCCATGGTTTCAAAATGCACTTTTTTTTCGAATTCGCAAATGACGATTTCTATGATATTGAAAGTCACGAGCATCATTTACTGAGCACATATTTGAAAATTTAGCTTTGAGAACCAACTATTGACAAAAATACCGAGATATGCAATCCGAGGCTTTTTTGCTTAATTCTGCCTGACTATAACCCATGGTTTGAAAATGCACTTTTTTCTCGAATTCGCAAATGACGATTTCTAAGATATTGAAAGTCACGAGCATCATTTACTGAGCACATATTTGAAAATTTAGCTTTGAGAACCAACTATTGACAAAAATACCGAGATATGCAATCCGAGGCTTTTTTGCTTAATTCTGCCTGACTATAACCCATGGTTTGAAAATGCACTTTCTTCTCGAATTCGCAAATGACGATTTCTATGATATTGAAAGTCACGAGCATCATTTACTGAGCACATATTTGAAAATTTAGCTTTGAGAACCAACTATTGACAAAAATACCGAGATATGCAATCCGAGGCTTTTTTGCTTAATTCTGCCTGACTATAACCCATGGTTTGAAAATGCACTTTTTTCTCGAATTCGCAAATGACGATTTCTATGATATTGAAAGTCACGAGCATCATTTACTGAGCACATATTTGAAAATTTAGCTTTGAGAACCAACTATTGACAAAAATACCGAGATATGCAATCCGAGGCTTTTTTGCTTAATTCTGCCTGACTATAACCCATGGTTTGAAAATGCACTTTCTTCTCGAATTCGCAAATGACGATTTCTATGATATTGAAAGTCACGAGCATCATTTACTGAGCACATATTTGAAAATTTAGCTTTGAGAACCAACTATTGACAAAAATACCGAGATATGCAATCCGAGGCTTTTTTGCTTAATTCTGCCTGACTATAACCCATGGTTTGAAAATGCACTTTCTTCTCGAATTCGCAAATGACGATTTCTATGATATTGAAAGTCACAAGCATCATTTACTTAACTTATATTTGAAAATTTAGCTTTGAGAACCTTTAATTAACAAAAATACCGAGATATTAAGTCCATAGGCTTTTTTGCTTAATTCTGCCTGACTATAGCCCATGGTTTCAAAATGCACTTTTTTTTCGAATTCGCAAATGACGATTTCTATGATATTGAAAGTCACGAGCATCATTTACTGAGCACATATTTGAAAATTTAGCTTTGAGAACCAACTATTGACAAAAATACCGAGATATGCAATCCGAGGCTTTTTTGCTTAATTCTGCCTGACTATAACCCATGGTTTGAAAATGCACTTTTTTCTCGAATTCGCAAATGACGATTTCTAAGATATTGAAAGTCACGAGCATCATTTACTGAGCACATATTTGAAAATTTAGCTTTGAGAACCAACTATTGACAAAAATACCGAGATATGCAATCCGAGGCTTTTTTGCTTAATTCTGCCTGACTATAACCCATGGTTTGAAAATGCACTTTCTTCTCGAATTCGCAAATGACGATTTCTATGATATTGAAAGTCACGAGCATCATTTACTGAGCACATATTTGAAAATTTAGCTTTGAGAACCAACTATTGACAAAAATACCGAGATATGCAATCCGAGGCTTTTTTGCTTAATTCTGCCTGACTATAACCCATGGTTTGAAAATGCACTTTCTTCTCGAATTCGCAAATGACGATTTCTATGATATTGAAAGTCACGAGCATCATTTACTGAGCACATATTTGAAAATTTAGCTTTGAGAACCAACTATTGACAAAAATACCGAGATATGCAATCCGAGGCTTTTTTGCTTAATTCTGCCTGACTATAACCCATGGTTTGAAAATGCACTTTCTTCTCGAATTCGCAAATGACGATTTCTATGATATTGAAAGTCACAAGCATCATTTACTTAACTTATATTTGAAAATTTAGCTTTGAGAACCTTTAATTAACAAAAATACCGAGATATTAAGTCCATAGGCTTTTTTGCTTAATTCTGCCTGACTATAGCCCATGGTTTCAAAATGCACTTTTTTTTCGAATTCGCAAATGACGATTTCTATGATATTGAAAGTCACGAGCATCATTTACTGAGCACATATTTGAAAATTTAGCTTTGAGAACCAACTATTGACAAAAATACCGAGATATGCAATCCGAGGCTTTTTTGCTTAATTCTGCCTGACTATAACCCATGGTTTGAAAATGCACTTTTTTCTCGAATTCGCAAATGACGATTTCTAAGATATTGAAAGTCACGAGCATCATTTACTGAGCACATATTTGAAAATTTAGCTTTGAGAACCAACTATTGACAAAAATACCGAGATATGCAATCCGAGGCTTTTTTGCTTAATTCTGCCTGACTATAACCCATGGTTTGAAAATGCACTTTCTTCTCGAATTCGCAAATGACGATTTCTATTATATTGAAAGTCACGAGCATCATTTACTGAGCACATATTTGAAAATTTAGCTTTGAGAACCAACTATTGACAAAAATACCGAGATATGCAATCCGAGGCTTTTTTGCTTAATTCTGCCTGACTATAACCCATGGTTTGAAAATGCACTTTTTTCTCGAATTCGCAAATGACGATTTCTATGATATTGAAAGTCACGAGCATCATTTACTGAGCACATATTTGAAAATTTAGCTTTGAGAACCAACTATTGACAAAAATACCGAGATATGCAATCCGAGGCTTTTTTGCTTAATTCTGCCTGACTATAACCCATGGTTTGAAAATGCACTTTTTTCTCGAATTCGCAAATGACGATTTCTATGATATTGAAAGTCACGAGCATCATTTACTGAGCACATATTTGAAAATTTAGCTTTGAGAACCAACTATTGACAAAAATACCGAGATATGCAATCCGAGGCTTTTTTGCTTAATTCTGCCTGACTATAACCCATGGTTTGAAAATGCACTTTTTTCTCGAATTCGCAAATGACGATTTCTAAGATATTGAAAGTCACGAGCATCATTTACTGAGCACATATTTGAAAATTTAGCTTTGAGAACCAACTATTGACAAAAATACCGAGATATGCAATCCGAGGCTTTTTTGCTTAATTCTGCCTGACTATAACCCATGGTTTGAAAATGCACTTTCTTCTCGAATTCGCAAATGACGATTTCTATGATATTGAAAGTCACGAGCATCATTTACTGAGCACATATTTGAAAATTTAGCTTTGAGAACCAACTATTGACAAAAATACCGAGATATGCAATCCGAGGCTTTTTTGCTTAATTCTGCCTGACTATAACCCATGGTTTGAAAATGCACTTTTTTCTCGAATTCGCAAATGACGATTTCTATGATATTGAAAGTCACGAGCATCATTTACTGAGCACATATTTGAAAATTTAGCTTTGAGAACCAACTATTGACAAAAATACCGAGATATGCAATCCGAGGCTTTTTTGCTTAATTCTGCCTGACTATAACCCATGGTTTGAAAATGCACTTTCTTCTCGAATTCGCAAATGACGATTTCTATGATATTGAAAGTCACGAGCATCATTTACTGAGCACATATTTGAAAATTTAGCTTTGAGGACCAACTATTGACAAAAATACCGAGATATGCAATCCGAGGCTTTTTTGCTTAATTCTGCCTGACTATAACCCATGGTTTGAAAATGCACTTTTTTCTCGAATTCGCAAATGACGATTTCTATGATATTGAAAGTCACGAGCATCATTTACTGAGCACATATTTGAAAATTTAGCTTTGAGAACCAACTATTGACAAAAATACCGAGATATGCAATCCGAGGCTTTTTTGCTTAATTCTGCCTGACTATAACCCATGGTTTGAAAATGCACTTTCTTCTCGAATTCGCAAATGACGATTTCTATGATATTGAAAGTCACGAGCATCATTTACTGAGCACATATTTGAAAATTTAGCTTTGAGAACCAACTATTGACAAAAATACCGAGATATGCAATCCGAGGCTTTTTTGCTTAATTCTGCCTGACTATAACCCATGGTTTGAAAATGCACTTTTTTCTCGAATTCGCAAATGACGATTTCTAAGATATTGAAAGTCACAAGCATCATTTACTGAGCACATATTTGAAAATTTAGCTTTGAGAACCAACTATTGACAAAAATACCGAGATATGCAATCCGAGGCTTTTTTGCTTAATTCTGCCTGACTATAACCCATGGTTTGAAAATGCACTTTCTTCTCGAATTCGCAAATGACGATTTCTATGATATTGAAAGTCACGAGCATCATTTACTGAGCACATATTTGAAAATTTAGCTTTGAGAACCAACTATTGACAAAAATACCGAGATATGCAATCCGAGGCTTTTTTGCTTAATTCTGCCTGACTATAACCCATGGTTTGAAAATGCACTTTTTTCTCGAATTCGCAAATGACGATTTCTATGATATTGAAAGTCACGAGCATCATTTACTGAGCACATATTTGAAAATTTAGCTTTGAGAACCAACTATTGACAAAAATACCGAGATATGCAATCCGAGGCTTTTTTGCTTAATTCTGCCTGACTATAGCCCATGGTTTCAAAATGCACTTTTTTTCGAATTCGCAAATGACGATTTCTATGATATTTAAATTCACAAGCATCATTTGCTTAACGCATATTTGAAAATTTAGCTTTGAGAACCTTTTATTGACAAAAATACCGAGATATGAAATCCGAGGCTTTTTTGCTTAATTCTGCCTGACTATAGCCCATGGTTTCAAAATGCACTTTTTTTCGAATTCGCAAATGACGACTTCTATGATATAGAAAGTCACGAGCATCATTTACTGAGCACATATTTGAAAATTTAGCTTTGAGAACCAATTATTGACAAAAATACCGAGATATGAAATCCGAGGCTTTTTTGCTTAATTCTGCCTGACTATAGCCCATGGTTTCAAAATGCACTTTTTTCCCGAATTCGCAAATGACGATTTCTATGATATAGAAAGTCACGAGCATCATTTACTGAGCACATATTTGAAAATTTAGCTTTGAGAACCTTTTGCTAACAAAAATACCGAGATATGCAATCCGAGGCTTTTTTGCTTAATTCTGCCTGACTATAGCCCATGGTTTCAAAATGCACTTTTTTTTCGAATTCGCAAATGACGATTTCTATGATATTGAAAGTCACAAGCATCATTTACTGAGCACATATTTGAAAATTTAGCTTTGAGAACCAATTATTGACAAAAATACCGAGATATGCAATCCGAGGCTTTTTTGCTTAATTCTGCCTGACTATAGCCCATGGTTTCAAAATGCACTTTTTTCCCGAATTCGCAAATGACGATTTCTATGATATAGAAAGTCACGAGCATCATTTACTGAGCACATATTTGAAAATTTAGCTTTGAGAACCTTTTGCTAACAAAAATACCGAGATATGCAATCCGAGGCTTTTTTGCTTAATTCTGCCTGACTATAGCCCATGGTTTCAAAATGCACTTTTTTTTCGAATTCGCAAATGACGATTTCTATGATATTGAAAGTCACAAGCATCATTTACTGAGCACATATTTGAAAATTTAGCTTTGAGAACCAATTATTGACAAAAATACCGAGATATGCAATCCGAGGCTTTTTTGCTTAAGTCTGCCTGACTATAGCCCATGGTTTCAAAATGCACTTTTTTTTCGAATTCGCAAATGACGATTTCTATGATATTGAAAGTCACAAGCATCATTTACTTAACTTATATTTGAAAATTTAGCTTTGAGAACCTTTTATTGACAAAAATACCGAGATATTAAGTCCATAGGCTTTTTTGCTTAATTCTGCCTGACTATAGCCCATGGTTTCAAAATGCACTTTTTTTTCGAATTCGCAAATGACGATTTCTATGATATTGAAAGTCACGAGCATCATTTACTGAGCACATATTTGAAAATTTAGCTTTGAGAACCAACTATTGACAAAAATACCGAGATATGCAATCCGAGGCTTTTTTGCTTAATTCTGCCTGACTATAACCCATGGTTTGAAAATGCACTTTTTTCTCGAATTCGCAAATGACGATTTCTAAGATATTGAAAGTCACGAGCATCATTTACTGAGCACATATTTGAAAATTTAGCTTTGAGAACCAACTATTGACAAAAATACCGAGATATGCAATCCGAGGCTTTTTTGCTTAATTCTGCCTGACTATAACCCATGGTTTGAAAATGCACTTTCTTCTCGAATTCGCAAATGACGATTTCTATGATATTGAAAGTCACGAGCATCATTTACTGAGCACATATTTGAAAATTTAGCTTTGAGAACCAACTATTGACAAAAATACCGAGATATGCAATCCGAGGCTTTTTTGCTTAATTCTGCCTGACTATAACCCATGGTTTGAAAATGCACTTTTTTCTCGAATTCGCAAATGACGATTTCTATGATATTGAAAGTCACGAGCATCATTTACTGAGCACATATTTGAAAATTTAGCTTTGAGAACCAACTATTGACAAAAATACCGAGATATGCAATCCGAGGCTTTTTTGCTTAATTCTGCCTGACTATAACCCATGGTTTGAAAATGCACTTTCTTCTCGAATTCGCAAATGACGATTTCTATGATATTGAAAGTCACGAGCATCATTTACTGAGCACATATTTGAAAATTTAGCTTTGAGAACCAACTATTGACAAAAATACCGAGATATGCAATCCGAGGCTTTTTTGCTTAATTCTGCCTGACTATAACCCATGGTTTCAAAATGCACTTTTTTTTCGAATTCGCAAATGACGACTTCTATTATACTGATTGTTACGAGCATCATTTACTGAGCACATATTCGAAAAATTAGCTTTGAGAACCTTTAATTAACAAAAATACCGAGATATGAAATTCGAGGCTTTTTTGCTTAATTCTGCCTGACTATAACCCATGGTTTGAAAATGCACTTTTTTCTCGAATTCGCAAATGACGATTTCTATGATATTGAAAGTCACGAGCATCATTTACTTAACGCATATTTGAAAATTTATGTCTGTAAACCTTTTATTGACAAAAATACCGAGATATGAAATCCGAGGCTTTTTTGCTTAATTCTGCCTGACTATAACCCATGGTTTGAAAATGCACTTTTTTCTCGAATTCGCAAATGACGATTTCTATGATATTGAAAGTCACGAGCATCATTTACTTAACGCATATTTGAAAATTTAGCTTTGAGAACCTTTTATTAACAAAAATACCGAGATATGAAATCCGAGGCTTTTTTGCTTAATTCTGCCTGACTATAACCCATGGTTTGAAAATGCACTTTTTTTCGAATTCGCAAATGACGATTTCTATGATATTGAAAGTCACAAGCATCATTTACTTAACTTATATTTGAAAATTTAGCTTTGAGAACCTTTAATTAACAAAAATACCGAGATATTAAGTCCATAGGCTTTTTTGCTTAATTCTGCCTGAGATATAGCCCATGGTTTCAAAATGCACTTTTTTTTCGAATTCGCAAATGACGATTTCTATGATATTGAAAGTCACAAGCATCATTTACTTAACTTATATTTGAAAATTTAGCTTTGAGAACCTTTAATTAACAAAAATACCGAGATATTAAGTCCATAGGCTTTTTTGCTTAATTCTGCCTGAGATATAGCCCATGGTTTCAAAATGCACTTTTTTCCCGAATTCGCAAATGACGATTTTTAAGATAAAGAAAGTTACGAGCATCATTTACTGAGCACATATTGGAAAATTTAGCTTTGAGAACCAATTATTGACAAAAATACCGAGATATGCAATCCGAGGCTTTTTTGCTTAATTCTGCCTGACTATAGCCCATGGTTTCAAAATGCACTTTTTTTTCGAATTCGCAAATGACGATTTCTATGATATTGAAAGTCACAAGCATCATTTACTTAACTTATATTTGAAAATTTAGCTTTGAGAACCTTTAATTAACAAAAATACCGAGATATTAAGTCCATAGGCTTTTTTGCTTAATTCTGCCTGAGATATAGCCCATGGTTTCAAAATGCACTTTTTTTTCGAATTCGCAAATGACGATTTCTATGATATTGAAAGTCACAAGCATCATTTACTTAACTTATATTTGAAAATTTAGCTTTGAGAACCTTTAATTAACAAAAATACCGAGATATTAAGTCCATAGGCTTTTTTGCTTAATTCTGCCTGAGATATAGCCCATGGTTTCAAAATGCACTTTTTTCCCGAATTCGCAAATGACGATTTTTAAGATAAAGAAAGTTACGAGCATCATTTACTGAGCACATATTGGAAAATTTAGCTTTGAGAACCAATTATTGACAAAAATACCGAGATATGCAATCCGAGGCTTTTTTGCTTAATTCTGCCTGACTATAGCCCATGGTTTCAAAATGCACTTTTTTTTTCGAATTCGCAAATGACGATTTCTATGATATTGAAAGTCACAAGCATCATTTACTTAACTTATATTTGAAAATTTAGCTTTGAGAACCTTTAATTAACAAAAATACCGAGATATTAAGTCCATAGGCTTTTTTGCTTAATTCTGCCTGACTATAGCCCATGGTTTCAAAATGCACTTTTTTTCGAATTCGCAAATGACGATTTCTATGATATTGAAAGTCACGAGCATCATTTACTGAGCACATATTTGAAAATTTAGCTTTGAGAACCAACTATTGACAAAAATACCGAGATATGCAATCCGAGGCTTTTTTGCTTAATTCTGCCTGACTATAACCCATGGTTTGAAAATGCACTTTTTTCTCGAATTCGCAAATGACGATTTCTATGATATTGAAAGTCACGAGCATCATTTACTGAGCACATATTTGAAAATTTAGCTTTGAGAACCAACTATTGACAAAAATACCGAGATATGCAATCCGAGGCTTTTTTGCTTAATTCTGCCTGACTATAACCCATGGTTTCAAAATGCACTTTTTTTTCGAATTCGCAAATGACGACTTCTATTATACTGATTGTTACGAGCATCATTTACTGAGCACATATTCGAAAAATTAGCTTTGAGAACCTTTAATTAACAAAAATACCGAGATATGAAATTCGAGCTTTTTTGCTTAATTCTGCCTGACTATAACCCATGGTTTGAAAATGCACTTTTTTCTCGAATTCGCAAATGACGATTTCTATGATATTGAAAGTCACGAACATCATTTACTTAACGCATATTTGAAAATTTATGTCTGTAAACCTTTTATTGACAAAAATACAGAGATATTAAATCCGAGGCTTTTTTGCTTAATTCTGCCTGACTATAGCCCATGGTTTCAAAATGCACTTTTTTTTCGAATTCGCAAATGACGATTTCTATGATATTGAAAGTCACAAGCATCATTTACTTAACTTATATTTGAAAATTTAGCTTTGAGAACCTTTAATTAACAAAAATACCGAGATATTAAGTCCATAGGCTTTTTTGCTTAATTCTGCCTGACTATAGCCCATGGTTTCAAAATGCACTTTTTTTTCGAATTCGCAAATGACGATTTCTATGATATTGAAAGTCACGAGCATCATTTACTGAGCACATATTTGAAAATTTAGCTTTGAGAACCAACTATTGACAAAAATACCGAGATATGCAATCCGAGGCTTTTTTGCTTAATTCTGCCTGACTATAACCCATGGTTTCAAAATGCACTTTTTTTTCGAATTCGCAAATGACGATTTCTATGATATTGAAAGTCACAAGCATCATTTACTTAACTTATATTTGAAAATTTAGCTTTGAGAACCTTTAATTAACAAAAATACCGAGATATTAAGTCCATAGGCTTTTTTGCTTAATTCTGCCTGACTATAGCCCATGGTTTCAAAATGCACTTTTTTTTCGAATTCGCAAATGACGATTTCTATGATATTGAAAGTCACGAGCATCATTTACTGAGCACATATTTGAAAATTTAGCTTTGAGAACCAACTATTGACAAAAATACCGAGATATGCAATCCGAGGCTTTTTTGCTTAATTCTGCCTGACTATAGCCCATGGTTTCAAAATGCACTTTTTTTTCGAATTCGCAAATGACGATTTCTATGATATTGAAAGTCACGAGCATCATTTACTTAACGCATATTTGAAAATTTAGCTTTGAGAACCTTTAATTAAGAAAAATACTGCATAAGGAGCAACTTAAGAGAAGCTGAACGTCATTAGCGTATTTATTTAGCAGGCAGTGTCGAACTAAATAGCTAGGGAAGCTCATTGATAAAATCACTGAAAAGAATTGGGCCCAAAATTGAGTCTTGTAAGGCATCGTTTAATACTCTTAAAAAGCTTGAGGTCTTATTATAATTATACGTTCCACATTTATAGATTTTGACAAAATAGATGTTACATCAGGAAAGAGAATATTTTGTATCTAAGGATTTTCTTCTCATCCACTATCGAGGGTAAAGCAATTTTATAGCTGTGTTTGGGGTCAAAGACCAGAATAACAAGTGAGTAATTATGCATTTGTTCAAGTATTGCTTTTTTGAAGACTAAGTTGAGACATGGTATTTCGGGGATAGGTCTGTTTCGTTTCTGTCATGTTTTTAACTTCCCATCACGAAGTTCTTGTAATCGGTCCGATTTTTGGAATTCAAAGTTTTTACATATCTCCACATTTCAAGGTCCCAGAAGTCGGATCCTTTTGTTTTCAGAAAGATGTCTGTATGTGTGCATGTACGTTTGCGCAAATTCTTTCGTCAAGCCTAACTCGAGAATTAATCAAGCTAGCAAATCCAAATTAGTTTCGTTCGAAGCTTGTGTGCATAACAAATTGCTTAAAAGTCTTGGTCAAATTTGAGAGGGTGGTTTAAATTTTCTGACGAAAACGCTGTCAAAAACACTTTTTTGAATTAAAACTATTTAGTTTTATTATGAAAAAAAAGTTCAAAATCAGTTAAATTAATAGTTTTCAAATACCTTATTACTTCCAAAACTTTCATTAATGCTCATGTTTATTTATCCAATTGACTAAAATAAGTTAATTATTAACTATAAAGACTATCAAAAAGACTAAAATATAAAATAGTATTACGTTGAGGCCATTTCATGTTTTGATTTGCCTTTTTCTCTATTTCTTGACCCACATTTCCACAGCAGTGCTAGAAAAACTAGCCAAAGTCTAGAGGTCTTTCCAGAGATTACCAATCTCTCAAAATTGGCCTGGAAACATGTATCAAAATCTCAAAAGAAAAGTGGACTGAATGTGATCCTCTTGAAGCCATCATTTTGCTTTTGAAAGAAGGAAGAGGTGATCTCGGTTTCTACAAGGACATAATGATAATCACGCTTTAATATTCCGAGCATTGGTAAATATCTTTCACCGAAAAGCAATCTAACAAATTTGATGAAATCAATATGGAAATTATTTCGAAAATAGATTAGACAGAATGCTGGCATAAGCGGTCTTTCACAATGAATCAGGTTGACGCACCTTAAAGAAATTGGAATCGGTGAGGTCATGGTTTTCGCGAAAAGAACAAAAAGATTTCCTGACAAATGCATTGCAATCAAAAAACTAAAATACATATTTTTTTCATTTAATATAATTTTTCACACTTTTCTCACGAAACAACTTAAGCCGCCTTCATCTGCACAGTCTACACAAGTTGTTCTTCCATGTCCTCAGCATGGACTGCAATTCTACAGAGTTTGGCTTTTGATTGTGGAACTTAAATCATTGTTTCGATAAAAACATTGTGAAAGATCTCTTATGGTAACTCCTTGTTCAATGTATTTTAGAAAATATTTCTACGACCGTTAACGATGCACTTGTTGTGCTCGGAGTGTTAAAGAGTGATTATCCTTATGTCGATTAAGTTCAAAAGTACATAGTTTCAGTATCGAGATTTCGACCACCTCTTCCTTCCGAGCTGGGAACTTCTCAGTATATGGCTTTAAGAGGATCATATTCAGTCCACTTTTCTTTGGAGATTTTGATAGTTGTTTCCACACCGACTTCCAAAGATTTTTTATCCATATGTGAAAGATCTTAAGGATGGGGTTCATGATAAGAAACCGCAACAGGGGAAAACAAACTTAACCGGATGCTATGATCTTCCTTGCAATATACGATTAATGCAGTTTTAGCCATGTGTCTTAACTTTGTCATTTAGCTTTCGCTCAAAGCTTTTTCTTTCCATGAGCTTCTTTTTGCTAATATCTTATAACTATAAAAAGCGTCAAGCAGAACAGAAAAGCTGGTGGCTCCATAATTTTCTGAGGATGTTTTCATGTGTCAGTGTTGCAGACGTCATCCTGAGTCTTGAAAATGGAAAATACTTCCAGGATTCACATTTCTGAAACAATTTTCCAAGAACTTCCGTGGAAATTTGGATCAGGAAATGGAGAAAGGGACACATCAATGTATGAAATGACCTCAACTAAATACTGTTTTAGTCTTTTTGGCAGTCTCTATAGTCAGTTACTTACTTAGTTTAGTCAATTGGCTAAATAAACATAATATTGATGAAACTTTTGGCATTAAAATTGGACAAACAAAATTTTATATTAATTTGTCCGGAAACTTCTACATGAAATTGGTATTGGAGGTAAAAATAAGGGTTGCGTGATTGATTTGGACGAAATGAATGAAAGTTTCTTATACAATGATTCTACGACAGTCCGTGCTGATAGTATTGCGATGTCTAGTAGATTTATTGAAGGTCAAGCCAAGTTCGAGGTGGTCACTGAAAATGAGATCATTAGTATAGTCAATAAAATAAAATCGAATCGGAGAAGATGGCTTGTCACTTCGATTCATAAGAATCATTCTCCCAGAAATTGTAGGCCACTTGACGCACATCTGTCTCTCGCCAACAACTACCGGCCAATAAGCATTTTACCCTGTCTGTCAAAGGTATTTGAGAGAGTCTTGGCAAGGCAAATTCAGGATCACTTACTGCTAAATTCCTTGTTGCATCCTTTTCAATCAGGTTTTAGAAGTGGCCACAGCTGCTCATCTGCAATGATAAAAATCATGGACGATATAAGAGAGCCTTCTTGATTTCTCAAAGGCCTTTGACAGAGTTAATCATACCTAAGCGTGGCGTTCCACAAATATCTATATTGGGCCCCATCTTATTCTGCCTATACATAAACGATTTGCCATTAGCTTGTAAGCATGTATCCATTCATCTGTATGCAGATGATGTACAACTCTACTTATCTCAGCCGCACGATGAGCTAGATGAGCTTGTCTTGCGGTTAAACGAGGATATAGCTGCTATAGATAGATGGGCTCTGAATAATGGAATTTAACTCAATCCGAAAAAATGCCAAACTTAACACTTCTCCAACAGGATATTTGAACTTACAACTGTTCCTAATATTTTGCTGTCCGATACTCGAATAAAACTATACTTCAAAACAGAAAAAAATATTACTTTAATGAAAAGTGACGATAAATATAAAGACTCATTTAACAAACTTAAAGCGTTGCTCGTTTCGGACCCAATTCCACAAAACCCAGACTTCACCAAAATATTCACCTTAACAGCCGACGCATCAAACTTTGCGTTAGGTTCTGTATTAAGTCAAAACACTCGACCAGTATGTTTTCATATTCGATACTCAACAATAGAAAAAGAACTACTGGCAATTGTTTGGTCTGTGAAATATTTTCATAAATAGTCCACAGTTTCCAAACATGAAGCTTCAACGCTGGAAAATGCAACTGAACGAGTATGATTTTGATATTAATTATTTTACAGGCAGAGACGGACTTAGCCGACTTTTTTGCGACAAACTCTCATACAATACAACAAACAATGACGAAAAGGAACATGAACACAACTTGAAAAATTGTGAATTAAATAATAATGAACGAATTAGTGACAATGGCAATGATCTCATGTCCACCGATGCAACTATTCATAGTGCAGTTGAAGGCAGTATGCGCTATATACATAAGTATCACAGAAAAATCTATTAATGTCTTTAAAAACCAAATATTTTTAGAAAAAGGTGAGCACGAAAGAATTTTTAAAAAGATTTACTTTATTTACGTTACAAAGGATAGTGATTTATAAATAATAATGAAAAGATTCATTATTCACAAAGGTCTGATGTGCATTTCTGGCAAAGACACACAACTATTCCTTTACTTTCAAAACCATTTTGTTAAATACTTTGCGTACAATATTAATTTAAAACTGCTCAGATTCTGTACTAATTTAAAAGACATGATTGATAAAAACGAAATGTTAACAATAATAAAGAACGAACATTTAAGAAATAACCACAGAGGCATCTGTGAAGTTTTTCATGAATTTAAACTATCCTACTACATACTACCCTAACATGCTCAAGTTGATACACAAATTTGTAAATAATTGTGAAACATGCAATATAGGAAAATATGAGCGACATCCTCCAAAGATAGCATTCGAACATACCGAATCACCCACAGGACTTAACGACATTGTTCACATGAATAATGTACATGTACATAATGTACCTAACAATGATTGACAAGTTCTCGAAACATGCAACAGTTCATAAACTAGGAGAAAGAACTTTGATATAAATTCTCAAAGCCATAAAAGAGCGATTGATTTATTTAGGTAGGATGATTATCCATAATGCTGTGGAACAATTTTTAAAAGATACTTGCATAGCATTTGACCAAACAACGGCTTGTAATAAGACAGGCAACTCTGATATTGAAAGACTACATGGAACCCACAACGAACATTTACGACTTATAGATGCAGAAAGTGATAAAACTAACTTTACACTACATTCAACAACAAAACTAAGGCCAATCGACTTCATAAACAAAAATTTAAGCAATGACGAAATTAAGGAATTAGCAAATAGATTTCATGCCCAAAAAGTAAAAAGAATTGAAAAATTAAACAAAAATAGGGATATCGAAAATAGGGATTGTGAAGATGCAGTTGTAAATAGAGATATTTCTAAATGTAAACCCAAATATAAAAAATTTAACAAATTTATATTAGATGGAAATTACGTCGTAGATAAAAGCAATCGAAGAGTAATAAAATATTGTAAAAAGCAAAGAAAAAGAAAATTTAAGCACCACATATAAAAAAAAAAATATACAGAATTATATTTAAGTGAATTATTTATTGAAAAAAAAAAATAAAATAAAAAATGATTTATGTTAAATAACGGGTCCGCCAAATAACTTTTTTTTTTGAAAATGCTATAAAAAAAAACGGCTGAATATTTTCTCAAATTTCTTTTTTATTTGAAAGTACAATCCTTCCGGTTAATATAATAATTTCATTCAAATGGCTGCCTCGGCTGGCCATGCAGTAGCCTACACATTCGTTCCAATTCTTAAGCACATTATCGATTGTGTGCAGCTGTATTTCACCAATGGCTTCACGAATATTGTCCTTTAAAGCGTCAATTGTCTCTGGCTTGTCGGCGTAACACTTATCTTTGAGGGCATCTCACAAATAATAGTCCAACGGTGTCAAATAGCAGCTCCGAGGTGGCCAAACGACATCAGCTCTGCGGCTGATAATGCGATCTTCAAAAACAGGGCGCAAAACATCGAGTGTAGCTTCGGTGGTTCTCCTCTTCAATTTTAATGAACAAAAATTCGTTCAACATGGCCCGATAACGATCGCCATTGACTGTAACGGCCACTCCTTGGTCATTTTCGAAAAAAATGGCCCAAATATGCCTCTGGATCAAAATCCGCACCAAATAGTTACTCGGTTTGGGAGCATCGGCTTTTCAATGTATGCGTGCAGGATTTCTGTGACCCAAATGCGACAATTTTGCTTGTTTACATACCCGCCAAGATCAAAATGAGCTTCATCTGAAAAGATGATTTTTTTGGCAATATCGGCATCTTCTGTAAGTCGATCGCAGGCCCACTTAGCGAAGCGAAAACGCATTGGATGGTCAGTTAACTTCAACTCCTGAACCAATTAAACTTTGATGGCGCTTCACGCACACTTTCTGCCACAGCAGCAATATTTTCGGGTATACGCACTGTTTTTGGCTTTTCACGCTTTGGTTTATCGATGAGGATGCCAGTTTCTTTCACTTTTTTCACAAGATAATGAACATACGGAGCTGACGGTGCTTCTCTTCTTCCAAAATCCGTACGCAATTTTTGCACACATTCTGCAACATTACCATGATTTTCAAAGTAATGTCGCAATATTTCCCAGCGAAAAAACGAAAAACGAATGCTTCATTAAATTTTTATAATGGTGGCTTGGACGATGTTGACCCTTTTCATTAAGATACAGAAACATGTCCTCATCGAAGGTCCAGTTCGTTGTTCAAATGTCAAATTGACAGATAATTTCCTCGACTGAAAGCTTCCGACTCGTCAGCTATGCCATACATTTGACGGTACACGGATACACTTATTTCTGCTTCAACTTCTGACGTCGGAAATATTTGAGTAGGTGCACTTTAGCGGTTTAAGCAAACTTTAAAAAAGAATCCAACAAAAAAAAATACGCACTGTCACACCTGTTTAAACGTATGACGTCCACGGTATCACCATACTGATGTGAATTGCGTCCAAGGTATTTCTCTTTCGGCACAGACTCAGCTAGTTTTTGTACTCTTAACACAAACTTGTCAACAATTGTTTCGATTGTATTTCGAAGCAGTGAATGAGCTTCGATCTACACATCTGTTTTCAGAATCGACGTGTTGCTGTGTAAGCGCCGCTGAAGAAAGACGTCTTTGGGAGCATATAAATGTCGAATCGAGGTAAAGTGGATGTCTAGTTGGGGCAGACAACTTAAATGGGTATCTCATTTCTACTTGGACTACTGGTCTGCGGATTGGCGATAGCCAATGCAGAGCTGGAAGGGTAAGGATTTGAGAAAGCTAGAATAAATAAGGATACTTTACAAACTCATTTTTATTGTAGTTACAAAATCTATGATGTGACCGCGACCACCGTTTCTGAGCGCGATGTTCTTGAATTGCTCAGCAAAAATGAAAACTATGATTTCTTTGTACGCCCGAAAGCCTTAAATGTCGCCTCTCGAGTTATACTTGCGCCAGAAGATCAAGCTGAATTCGAAAATACCCTTGCGAAATTCTCAATGAACTTTACTGTGGTAAACAATGATGTTTCGAAATCAGTTCAGTGCGAACGAGTTCAAAATTCTCTATTCAGGTCACTACCGATTGGCATTTCATTCAGCAGTTTTCAAAGGTTCACACAAATCAACGCCTACTTAGATGAGTTGGCAGTGAAGTATCCCAGTCGTGCTATAGTCAAGACAATTGGCACTTCGTATGGGGGTAGAGCCCTTAAGACCATAACGATCACCAACGGCGATGGTGTTGCCAACAAAAAGGTAATTTTCGTTGATGGTGGGATTCATGCTCGTGAATGGATTGCTCCAGCTGGAGCCCTCTATATAATAAATCAACTTGCGGAGAACTACACGGCGCATCAAGATCTGCTGGCTACCTATGACTGGGTTATTTTGCCCGTTGTTAATCCGGATGGATATGAGTATACTCATACCACATCACGTATGTGGAGAAAGACCAGGAAACCAGTTACTACTACATGCATCGGTACTGATGGAAACAGGAACTTTGGCTTCCACTGGGGTGAGGTTGGAGCATCGAGCTTGCCCTGCGCAGAAACATTCAAAGGCAAAACAGCATTCTCCGAGCCCGAAACAAAGGCTTTAAGGGATCAACTTTTGTTACTGAAAGGGCGCGCCAAGTTCTATCTAACCCTTCATTCGTATGGGAAATACTTACTCTACCCATGGGGATATACCTCGTGAGTTACGACAAGCCTTGTCATATTTTTCAGCTTTGAATAACTTAAATTTTTCTTGTAGGGCTCTTCCTGCCACTGTTGCCGATCTAGATGAAGTTGCTAAGGCAGGCGCTGCAGCTATAAAATCCGCCACTGGTACCAGTTACACTGTGGGCAGTTCCACTAATGTCCTCTACGCAGCTGCTGGTGGAAGTGACGATTGGGCTTTAGCTGTAGCAGCTGTTCCGATTTCGATTACAATGGAATTGCCAGCTGGGGGATCTGGATTTGATCCTTCGCCGTCTCAGATTTTGCCATTCGTTTCGGAAACCTGGATTGGTGTTAAAGCTATGGCCAGAAAGGTTATTGCTAAATTTTAAATCAATCAATACTTTTTTGTCTTTATTTATCTGTGGATTAAATTGCGATGTAGTCAGTTAATAGAAAGAGCGATAAGATGCGGTATTCGATTAGTGATTTTTATTTGGATTAATCCAACCACTTCTGTACCTCTGATGTCGCAGAACTAAATGCTTACAATCTAGAAAAAAAAAGAATATTTTCGGTAATCCGGTTCATTTTGTGTTCACATTTGTGAACGCACTCGTAGTCTAGATAGGTGCTTAAGTGAACGATTGCAGATTAACTTAATTAAATAAAGTATTTTGACGGTTGGACATGATTTCGGAGATCGGGAGAATAATATCTCAAGACCTATGAAAGGTTTTCCATCAAAGCAGAGCTGAACAAAAGATACTTGTTCGTATCTTGAGGTGTTTTTAGAGAACATACTTGTTGCAATGACACTGCAGCCAGAAACTCTTCCAAGCCAGTTTTCTTTTTTCATCTTCAACAATATTTGAGTAATTTTGAAGTCTCACCGGAGAAGGAGATCCTATTTACTGATTGACTAATCAACTCCGGCCTTTTCCAAATCAGTGAAGCTCGACCTCATTTTCTCCTCTGATGCCGACAACTGTGTTGTTTTCGAGAGCACTCACCTCTTATTGACTCATTGCACTAATGTCTCTGTTTTCCAAGGTCATGTAAACGCTGATAAACCGTCAGCTAATGAAATATCTCGAAACACGAAAACTCCTCAATGACCGGCAGTACGGTTTACGTCGCAAAAGATCCACTGGTGATTTGATGGTATATCTCACCGAAAAGTGAAAGAAATTTCTACATCTTTTTGGTGAAAACAAGATTGTCACGCTTGATATTTGAAAAGCATTTGACAGAGTTTGACACCAGGCTCTTTTGTCGAAAATTCAAGTAGTATTGGACGACGCCAGGTCTGAAATCCACCATATAAATGTTGGGGTTCCCCAAGGACCTTTTGTCTGCTTCATCTAATCCAATACACTCATTCGGTAATGATACTACTCTCAGTTTTTCAATTTCGTTTTCAAATTCACGTCCCTCATCTTCGGCTGTGGAAATGGAACGGCAGCGTACGGGGCTCTACGAATAGAGTGGAATTTATTGCCTCTAAAACTCAATGCTGTCTTCTGTCACTAAAGCGAAACGAAAACCCTCGACCGTTATCCATGAATGGCGAATGTATGTGTATCAATAACAACCTCGGTTGGAATGTTCACATAACCGTTATCGCCAAAAATGCTGCGAGATGTTTAGGTTTCCTGAAGAGGTGCAAGAAATACTTTAACCCATCTGATCTGGCTGCCATATATAAAGCGTACATTCGCCCCAAATTGGGATATAACTCCCATTTATGGGCAGGTACTCCAAGGACCATCTTGAGCCTGGTTGATTAAATTCAAAATCGAGCGATAGAACTCATAGGGGACAATAATATTACAAAGTCTATTGACTCTCTTCACCACCGTCGTATCGTCTCCTGTCTAACCATGCTTTATCGCTTCTACCATAAGCAGTGCTCTTATCACTTTGACCGTAACACCCGTCTCGCCAGGAATGCTCATCAGTTCACCCTTCCTCAAGCCCAACTTCGGTCGTACAGTCAAGTATAGAGACTCGTTTATAAGTCGCACAACACGAATGTAAAACGCTCTACCACGCTCGGTATTTCCCACTCATTACAATCTGCTGAAATTCAAAAACAATGTGCATCAGTACTTATCCCTATTTCCTCCCTGATCCCTTCCACTCGCGTTATGTACTAACATTTTAAGGGTATTCATAACCCCTTGTGTTCGTTTAAAAAGAAAAAAACTTCTTGCCTACGCTAGATCGATTTCGCCCACATCTTTTGCTCACCTTCTCATACGTAAGGCAGATTTTCGTAAATTATACTGCCTCCTCAGAAAGACTTGTCACTATTGATGATGCTCTCTTAGCTTTCTACTACGAAATTCTTGATTGCATCATCCAATCAGTCCCATACTTGCCGCAGAAGAACGCATCGTCAAACCCACCTTGGTACAATGAAGAGCTGCGCTCACTTCGAAATAAACGAAACAAACTATGGCAAGCATATTGTAAAGGGGTTTTCAATAAGAGCGCAACAAAATTTTCAGTTCTTGCGTTCATTTAATCTTGTAAGGATGTAGGCCAAGATCTTTTCGCAAAATTCGCCCAACGCTTGAGAACGACGTGTGAGAGACACATTTGGGCTTTCTGCAACTGAAGCCTCAGCGGCAGCAATATTCTCGACACTACGGGCACTTCTTTGTCTCACTAGCACGGGAACATTTTGTACTGTACCTACGAATTCACATTTTTCCTCTAGACGCTCAACTGTTGATCTCTTAGGACGTTTATGACGACCATAAATTCGACGTAGCGCTCTTAACGTTGAGGCCACTGCCTCCGAATTTCGGTAGTTAATTTTAATAATTTCGACTCGTTGTTGGCTCGTATATCTCTCCATCGTGAAATAGCAATCCTTGCTGAAGAGAAATGTCAAAAGAGCGGCAAGAAATATGGCGCCGTTTGCTGTCCCTGTCGCACTACTTTTGTAGCGTCCCTGTTGAAAAACCCTTTCGAAAACCCCCAATTCTTCGAACTTTGCAATTCGCTCTACCTGGACTATGTAAACAGAGTGCAATCGAATCTGATTTCTGATCCTTAGCGTTTCTATCACTTTATCAGCTTCAAAAGTAAATCCGAGGGCTTCCCACTAAGCCTTGAGTATCTCAACTCATCCTCAGCTGACCCTAATATAATCGCCAATATTTTCGCTGATTTCTTCAGCCAATCATTTGGTGATCACAACCAAGAGCCCGACCATGATTGCTTCCGATTAATGAACAACTGCACCCATACAACTCGAACCTCAGTCTGGTAACAGAGAAGTTAAGTAAACTCAATGATGATTATTCCCCCGGCCCCGACATTTTACCCACAATAGTGCTGAAAAAAATCCATCAGATTCCTGGTCCAACCCCTAACAGCACTTTTCAAACTTTCCATTTCTCAAAAAGTTTTTCCTAAACTCTGAAAAAGCTCATATATTATCCCCATCCATAAGAAAGGTCCTAAAAACGATGTATCGCCCCACAGACCAATTGCTCAACTCTCATGCATGACGAAGCTCTTCGAGACCATCATTTATGATACCATGTTTTTTCACTGCAAATCCATCATATCTTCAAATCAACACGGATTCCTAAGAGGTAGTTCAACAACCACCAACTTAACTGAATTCGTATCTCGAATCCTATGTGCCCTGAAAGAACGTAAAGAAGTCGATGTTGAAGCTGACTGACTTCAGCAAAGCTTTTGACAAAATCTCCCACAATATCATACTCCTCAAACTTAAGGCTCTTGGCTTTCGAGTGGGCTTTATCGCGTGGATCAAATTCTACGTGGAAAATCGTCAATACCTATTCCTTTTCAGATCTTCCAAATCCAATCCATTTATAGCTTCTTCAGGAGTAGCTCAAGGTAGTCACGTTGGCCCAATGATTTTCATCCTGACAATAAATGATGTCGATCTTATTATCCAAAATGCACGTGTATCTGTATACGCTGATGACATGAAAATATATATGAACATATCATCCCCTTTAATCCTAGAAGATCCTTTCAGTGAATGTAAATTCGCTAATAAATATCGAACGAAGAACTGTACTCTTCAAGTTGTTAGAAGACCGAAGCCCCGATGTTCTTTTGGTAAGTGGAACCAAGCTTTTTCAGTGGCGCTTTAATTTAAGTGGGAACATGCATTGCCTTTGTTTATTTTGAAGATTCATTGCTAATGTTGGTGAAAGAATTTTTTAAAATCAGTATCAAAAGAAAACGTTATACATACGAAATTACAAACTTAACCTCTTTTTAATAACGGGTGATTTTTTAGCTATTATCTTTTTGGCAACACTGGTTTAAACAGCTGACGCACGTTTCGTGTTTTGTTTCACTGTCAAACATCTTCAGTTGGGTCTATAATTTAACCATGAATCGTCTTACAAACGAACAACGCTTGCAAATTATTGAATTTTATTATCAAAATGCGTGCTCTGTTAAGATAGTTCATCGCGCGCTTTTTACCGAAAAATTGTGTTCAGCGACGAAGCTCATTTTTGGCTCAATGGGTACGTAAATAAGCAGAAAGTTTTAAAGATCACCCTTTATAAGAGTCAATTTAGAAACTTATCAGATGTGACTTTAATGGAGGAAAGAACTTGGATAGCATTAGTAAACGTAAAGAGAATGCGACATTTTGTTACAATTACACAAACGTTGTTAAACGAACGAACGAAGTATCGTTCGGTAATTCATGCCACTCGCGACAGAACTCTGAAAGAAGAAATCTATGGCCTCGTGAATGGAGCCCATGGAGCATATCCGAGGGACAAATCTACAATTGTAAAATGAAAATATCTTTGGCAGAAATGTCGGAATGCAGCAGCCTTTGCAGCAGATAGTCGTGAAGACCAGGGCGAGCGATTCCACCAGGACCTTCGTACGATGGAGGAACGCTATCAAGGCTACTGGAAGACTCACATGATGGCTGACTCTTGTTGGAGCATTCAGAATAGCTCTCTGCCTTCAGCTTCAGCAAGAAAATCGAATAAAAGAAAGTTTTTTTCCACTTAAAATTAATTAATCAGAAGTGTTTTATTATAAAAAAAAAACAAGAGTTGATACAGAAATTTCAATCACAGATTTCAAATCGTCATTGAACATTGAACTTATATAATATAACATAGCCCAATCATCAGAAATGCTGTTGTGCAGTGTAATCGACGTACAATCAAATCATTTTATGGTGACACAAAGTTCACTTGGGCATCTAGTTTGCAACAAAAAAGGACTGCGCCTGTTTTAATGCCTTTTACCTGAGCTTTTCCTTGAAAAGGTCGAACTAACTTTCGCACTAAGGTGCTTCAATTATATGCCGATTAAGCTCAATACTGTTCCATACTCCAGAAAAAAGGAAAACCATTTAGTCTTTCCAGAGATCCCCCCACAATGCATATGTTCAATTAATTTCTGGGGACAAAAATTCAATACGCTTACATTATCTGATTCGTATTTCAATTCAATATTCTCCCATCATGCTGCCCCATCCTCGTCCTCATTGTAACCTTCCTCCTCGATCTTTCGATTTTCCATTAATTTGCCTAAACTTGTTGCATGCTATTCATTAACTCTGAGAGCTCCAAAGCTGAGGCATCCTTCCGTACTTCTTCCAAACTCAAACAGATGAAAGAATAGAACGAGCACTACAAAGGACGATGAGATTTTTGATAGCCACTGCCTCCAGAGAAGAGCCGCATATGCAACCACATTTCCAAACACTTATGTACTATATCCTTCACACTCCAAGTCCCTTTTGCCTATTGTGCTCCCCCGGGGGCTTTTTGCATTGTGTGTTCCCGTTTGTTATTAGTTTTTTACGAGCCCTTTATCCCGTCCATTGTTTGTGATCTGCTTGTGCTCGAAAGGGTATCCTTTTTCCACTGGCTTCAGTTCCACTAAACTTCCCAACACAAATGTGTATGAATGAGAAATGGGTTATATCAAATGGATGTGATGATAATTCCAAGATAAAGCCAGGGATTGTGTTTGGGGTTAGCGCGGAAGCGGGACTCTTATGGTTTAGACAGGCGAACAGCAAAAGTTGCACACACACAGCTGAGTAGCATTACCAAAAAGAGCTCTGAAACTTGGACGCTTTGCTGTTTTGAATTTTCGACAATTTATTGAAAAATTTTTGTTGGAAATAAAAAAATGGGAATAAACAAAGTTGGACGCCACCGCTACTGCTGCCAGGATTTGCAAACCCAATGAATAGCCTAAAAAGTTTTGTATTGTTTTATTTATTAACTTTTTTTTGTTTGTATATTGTACTTTATTTTTGGGCTTACGAAATGCAGAGACAATCGGGCGATGAGTTTGCCAAGTTTTGCATTAAATCTAAGTGTGACTAAAACACACGCCATTAAGTTGAGTTTCGTTATTTGCAAGGACTTCTTTCTCAGGAGGAATTAAGACTGTAAGACAAAGGATAGGATACAAATCTTGTACCTGATTTAATGGAAGTTATTGGTTCTTATTGAGCGTTTTAATAAAGGATTGTGTTGTTCTCTCTACTCGATCGTTAACAGTGGTCTAAGATCTATTCTATATCATTCTTATGGCAGATATCTGGTATCAGCTGCTAAAGTTTAAAACTTACCAATGTACCCTTCCTTGTACATTTCTTGAATCCTTCAGTTGATTCGACAAGTAGTCCAAAGGAGTCTGATCATATGAGCTAGGTGGCCAATCGAGTTTAATCTAGATTAAAAACGTGACCGAGATGGCAGACAGTTTAAATATGTTTTAAAGGAGCATTTTTATGAAAAAAAAATTAATGAAAGTATTAAAAATCTAGCGCTTTTGTTTTTTGAGACCATTGGCTTTGTCCTACTCTTAGAATTTTTCAAGTCGCTATTTATGCGTATGACAGTTTGCAGGAGCACCTGCAATTTCTTTGACATATATGTAGAACAGCCATGGACACCATATGGAACCCTGAGGAACCTCTCTTAATACGAAAATAAGAGATTTTGTCTTCACAGGCAACAGTGTCACACAGTAAAACCTAGAAAGCTTGTATTTATTTTGAAAATTCTTTATTTATTCTTCCAAATCAATTTCATCCCCTTCAGAGTAATCCCCTCCCGATGCAATGCACTTATGCCAACGGATTTTCCAATCTTTGAAACACTGGTTGTAGTCACTTTTGCGGGATAGCCTCCAGTTCCGTCTTCGCTGCGGCTTGAATCTCCTCTATCGTATCAAAACGGTGTCCCCGGAGCGGTGTTTTGAGCTTGTTGAACAGCCAGAAGTCGCACGGCGCCAGATCAGGTGAATACGGTGGTTGCGGAACGATATGGGTTGAGTTTTTGGCGAAATGATCACGAAAGTCGAGTGCGGTATGGGATGGTGCATTATCGTGGTGTAAAAACCAAGAATTGTCTTTCCACAATTCCGTCCTTTTTAGGCGGATAGCGTTACGCAAACGACGCATAACGTTCAAATAATATTCCTTGTTGACTGTTTGGCCGGTTGGAAGGAATTCATAAAGCACAACACTACGATAATCGAAGAAAACAGTCAACATGACCTTGATTTTTGAGCGCCTTTGGCGCGGTTTTTTTGGTCACGGCTCTCCTTTGACACGGTATTCGCTCGATTGATCGGTTGTTTCGGGGTCGTAAGCAAGTCTCATCGCCAGTTATAATGCGTTTCATGACATCCTGGTAGTCGGAAAGCATTGTTTCACACACTTCAACGCGACGCCTTTTTTCCAAAAAATTCAATGTTTTCGGTACCAGTCGAGATTTGACGCGCTTGAGGCCCAAAGCATCCTTGAAAATGGTATTGACTGAGCCTTTCGATAAGCCAACTTCATCAGCAAGGTCTCTAATCGTTAATCGATGGTTTTTCAACACCAAATCTTTGATTTGTTGGACGTGAGCTTCATCGGTTGAGGTTGATGGTCGCCCAGAACGCTCTTCGTCTTCGACACGTTCACGGCCGGCTTGGAAATCACTATACCACTTGTAAACATTTTTTTAGACATAGCCTCATCATCAAAGGCTTTCTGCACCATCCTCAACGTATCCGCAGCAGAAAATTGATTCCGCAAACAAAATTTAATGCAAATTCTTTGCTCAATAAATTTCGACATCGCAAAAAACGAAAAACTCACTTTTAGCAGCTCACAAAACGACGCGTATCTCAAACACTATGAATATATTTTGACATGAAATTTCACATAGATGTCACTGACAGTACTACCAACCTAAAAAGAAAGAAAAATTTCCAAATCCTTCGACACGCGCAGTTTAAATTCATATGTCACCTTATTTTTTGGACACAGTAGTATTATTTTTAAGACCCTAAAGCACCTTGAAAGCGAAAATTTTTTTTTTTTTCGAAAAATTGAAAATTTTACTGTGATTTCCCTCCTTAAACAAGAGAGGGAATCGTTGATGTAAATACTGATTCCCTTGCTGTTGCTGTTATTGTTGTTGCACTTGTTGACCACATCTTCGATATCTCAGTCATATGTGTGTTGAGATTTCGTTTGTTTTTCTTTTTTGCGCTCATTATTCGCTGACAGATGATTGATTTTGATGAAGAAGAAAGCATTGCATTGTTACTACTTTTTGGTTGCACTTTCTTAATGAAGCATTTTTCTTTTTTTTGGAATATTTGTTTTGCGTTTCTGGTAGCATCTTTGTCAGTGACATTGGACACTCCAACAATTTCAATACAATAACTTAGTTGGTTTTGTTGCTGAGTATCCACTTTCGATTTAAGAACTGCATTTTCCTCTCGAAAGTCGTTTAATTGTTGTAAAAAACGATTATTTGTTTCCTCCAATTTAGAGAGCTTAATATAAATCATTTGAAGAGTATACTATATTACAGGCTGTATATAAAAATGTTGAGCAGTATTAAAAATTCAGATTGAATATCTTATTATAGACTGTTACAGCTGTTATGTTCGTTCATTTTTAAATCTTAAACTTAAAAATTATGGCTCGAAATTATGACCACTCGATTTCATGTATTCAGCATCTTGTTCAGTGATATTAGCACATGAATAATGAAAAAAATGCACACAGTCATTGCAGTTAATTTTCGTTGAACAGTCACGGTCAATTTTATGCGAACACACGGTACACTTCATTCTGTAAGTACTTGAAAAAATGTTTCTAAGAGATATGCACACCACGACAAATCAGAGAAAACTTAAGGACGAAAGCCTGATTGAAAAGAAAAAAGTTAAGATAAAATTTTAATCTGTTTTTTGCATTGTTTTCTCGAAAAGTTGTCTCATAATCTTTGGATACTTCAAAGTAACAACGCAGTTCTACTCTTCTTCCTGGTCTTGGGGTATAATTTTTCAATGCGCAAATGGTTAATTTTTAATCGTTGGAAGGCAAAACGATTCATTTGAAAGTGTTTGTTCAAAGTACTCTAACGTAAAAGTACACCAAAAGACTTAAATTCCACGAAGAGTAGTCAAAAAGTCAACACAATGTATCTGTGGTCGCAATACCCACACACGAAGGACATGCAAGCAAGTTTAAATTCATTTCTATTTTTTGTTTAGACATATGATGGGAATGCCCGTCGTTGAAAGTTATGCACCCATCCGCCATCCGATTCATTGCTTCAATTTAACCCTAACACAGGACCACACAAAGCTTGCATACCGAGGATATTTTTTGTTGTCACTACTATCGTTGCATTATTTAAGGACAATAGGCTAGGGCTTTACTTTGTACGAGTTGTCGCAGTATGGTAATGAATATTTCATTATTTTTGTTACCACACTAATGAGTTGCAAAAGCCCTGCGCCTTATAACTTTTAAGTTTATTAAGAGTAACGAATAATTTATTGAAAACTACTTTGCATTCGGAGGTTCCTCAGTCGGCTGCAGAATGGTCGTAAAAATGTTCCTGAATCGCTTCAATTTACCACATGAATGTAAAGAACCTTTTGCACAAGTATTTGTGCTTTCGTGAAGTGCTTATCTTTAAAAGGAGCTTCAAAGGTTTATACAAAAATTACTCAAATTGCTCAAATTTCATTCCAGTCATATCGATCCAAGATCTATCGAAAAATATATAACAGCATCCGTAAGCTGTTTATAGACCACGAACTTATAAACCGCCAATAGCCCTTTAATCCCCCTAAGTACCAACTGCTCTATTGACTTCCGAGTCCTTTGAAATTAAACGGCACAACATCACCTCGTATCCTTGCTCGAAGTTCAATTAATCTCGATTTGATTTTCATGCCGGCGCTATTTTTCGCACTTAATTAGAAGCCCGACGAAGCCTGAAACCATTATTTGATTAAAGTGGAGATGAATAATTTTAATTAAAAATCATTCGCTCGATGGGATCGTTGGCATCGTTGACTTGTGACGAGGTAGACGGAGGGACACAAGACGCCAGCCTCTTCCATTACAACAAAACACTAAATCGAAATATCATCTGAGGCGGAGGTTGGGGTGGGCAGATGTTTGCATGGTTATTGGCGAGACTGGGCTGATGGAGTTGGGGCATCTTTTGCGGTTGAGGAACTTGAATTCGCTGGCTCATCGTTTTAATTATCCTGTGAGCGTTGATGGTGGTGGATTTGTAACAGCGACGAAGGACTAAAGAATGCCTTTTTTGTTTTTCAAAATTTTTTTGAATAGTTAATTTAATTAAGTCTGCTTAGAGTTGAGAAGCCCATTTTAAAAGGATTCCATCTTCTTTTCAAACATGAGATGACAAGGATCCATTAGGACCACAAATCATAAAAAGTTAGTACGTATTGCTGAAATCCAGATCAACTTTTTTTTAGAAATCCTTGGACTGTTATTTGAATTCTGGTAGGTAACCAGGTAATAGACCTGGTTTTGTGCTCATTGTTAGAAATATTGCAAGAATAAAAATCATTTTTGGATGTTTGTTACTCAATAGTGATGCGACGGTTGAGCGGATATATCTCTTGAATAAGCACAGAAAATTGATATTGTGCCAGGAATAAGCATTTTTAGTGCTTGGTAATAAACGCTATTAGTACTGCTTATAAAACAAGCTTTGTAAGTGACAGTGTTACTCATAGTGTAATACCCATCTTGTCACAGTCATCATTTAGCGTGGTGTTAGTTGTAATTGTACAGGAATAGCCTATAACCATACACAAATACACATAAAAAAGAAATGCAAAAATATAATTGACTAGTAACTTCAAATGACAAAAATACAACAAAATTGAAAATATGAAGCATTCTTGTTAAGGACGGATACGTCCAAAAAGTTTACGCTTGAGTGTCAGTTTACTAGAAATAATATCGAACATGTGACAGTTAACATTAGCTTGTATAGACATCCGCGTTAGGGGTTCATTGCAGCCGTAGTTCGTACGGTGGCATTTAATTTCAAAAATTTTATTTGTTCGGGAATTAAATGACTTAGGTTAAGAAGTGCTGATGAGTCAATATTACCGGCTTTCAATATAAGCTGATGCAAAAAAACAATATCACAGACTTCGCGACGTTTTAGCGAAGAATCAAGGCCGATAAGTAGAAGACGGTCCTTATAAGGTGGAAGGCGAAGAGGATCAGTCCATGATAAATGTCGAAGTGCGAAACGAACAAATTTGCGTTGTACAGGGTACTTGTTGATAATGGTCATTTAAATTCTTTACTCCAGCGTTTTATGAAGCCGAGGAGGGAGTTACTTTTGTTGACAATTTGCTCAATATGAGTTGAGAAGTCATGATTTTGAGCGAATTGTACACCTAAGTCCCTTGTCAGGTTAACTTTGACCAGCGTAGAACTATTTAAGGTCTACGTATAGGTCAGAGGATTACGTTTTCTAGAAAAGGACATGTTAAAACATTTAGAGATGTTTAATGATAGGCTATTGTTGGAGCACCATTTTGAGAAAGAATTAAGGTCATGCTGCAGAGCCCAACAGTCTTAAAGATTGTTAATTCCGTTAAATATTTTTATGTCGTCGGCATAAACTAGAACTCTAGAGTTCTTAAGCACACTTACAACATCGTTAATGGATATAATGAATAACAGAGGACCTAGGTGGCTACCGTGAGGCACACCTGAGGTAGCGTAAATTGATTTAGAGGTTGATCCCCTAAACAAGACTTGATAGGTTCGTCCGTCAAGATACGAGCAAATCCATTCCACAAAGGATGCAGGGAATCCAAGGGCTTTCATTTTAAAAGCTATTAGCTTATGGGAAAGCTTATCAAATGCCTTACTGAAGTCAGTGTAAATGCAGTCGACTTGACCCCCTGCTTTATTAGAAAAAGAAGTAGACTCCAGCAAGTTAATCACAGCGGATTTGTTTTTTACAAAACCATGCTGTTTGTCAGTGAGGAAAGGCTTGCAACTAAAGTAAAAACTGTCAAAAATAATAGCCTCAAAGAGTTTAGGCAAACAAGATAGCTTAGCTATAGGTCTATAATTAGTAACGTCATCCCGGCAACCTTTTTTGTGTACCGGAATTATGAAACCATTTTTCCATAACTTTGGGAAAACTCTATTATGAATGGATGCCTGGAATATGAAAGCAAGGGGCCCTGCCAGAGCACTGCCGCAGTTCTTCAATATTATTGGAGGTATTCCATCAGGTCCGCAAGTGGTGTCATTTGCAAGTAGAGCGAGATGGTTATTTACGTCATCAGAGGTTATTGATATTGGATTCATGGAACTGGAGCAAAAGCATTCGAGGTGGGTGAACTCTATTGGGTTGGGTGTAAATTGTCAACATCATACGCTGAATTGAAAAATGATGAAAAAGAGTTGCAAATATCATCTGGCTTTTTGCTGGAGCAATTCAAGAATGAAAGTGTTGAAGGATAGCCATCAGATTTTTTCTTGCTAACCTTGCTGTTAGAAGGGATGTACTCATTATTTCAGTACATTTATCGAAAAGATAAGCTGAAAGTAACAGAACTTCCCTATGAATGGATAGGTAACGATCGTGATCATCGTATTTATTATCTTGAAAGATACTTCTTCCATGCTTTATTTCGTCTATTCCGAAGACTACGTAGTTGGTGATTATAATGCTGGATAACAATTAAGTTGTTAGATAGATAACTTCTAATTAGTAATTTACTGTAATGACATATTTTTAAATAACAGTTCCAGAAATTTGATTGGCTAAGATGAGAATAATATCGATTAGTTCTACGGTTGCGTTAATATGGAAACATTCTTACGGAAAACCCTTCTCAATACTATGGAACAAAAGCTTGTATGACATTCTATGACCTGGAGTCTATAACGCAGAACAACATGCGCTTGCTAAACAAACTGGAGGCAACAAGTGTTGGAAAAAATGAGATTCTAATTGGACTTATTGAATAGCTGATCAAGTTTTCGTAATGTTTTTTTTTTTTTAGTTTCTGAGTCCGATAGTGAAAATGAATAAACTTTAAATTAAACTACAAGCGCTCTTTGAAAAATGTTGGTTGCCTGGACAAGTTGTTGAATATCTAAAGGAATGCATCCGCCATAAACTGCATTCCCCAACTAAGTTATTCGGTAAGTGTTAAAGAAAAAATTCTGCAATCAATGAAGTTGAATTTCAGAAGCAGGTGTGCTGGCCTGAAAGTGTACACCTACAGTGAGTAAAAAAAGTATTTGCACGCCCAATTTTTTGGCGTTTCTACATATTCCTTTAAAATCATAGAAACACGATTTGCATAAAAAAATTCAGAAAGAAAAGGCCCAAACTTAATTACAAAGTTCAAGAAAGTACTTAATTCATTTAAAAGAATTACAAAAATAATGGTCAAAAAAGTAATTGCACACCACTTATCAGTGCCAAATCGCTGAATGCACTCATTTTATTTTTATAAGATAATTCTCTTATTGAACAAATTAACTTTTCTTACTGACAAATGAAGAAAGACCAGTTCGGCTATTACAATGTGTCCCAAAGTGAGTGAAATACTCATGTCTTCATGCGATGAAATAATTTTTTTGCGCCGTAGTGGAAAAAGCTACAGGGAAATAGCTAAATCTGTTGGGTTTTCGTTTTCTGCAGTTCGCTACGTAATACAGCGCTATCGAGAGATAGGATTAACTGGAAATAAACTTCGTTCAGAAAGACCATAAAAGCTGACCGTGCAAGATCGACGTTCTATCTTCACTTAAACTAAAAAAAAAACCGTTCATCAGTGCACGAGAAATAGCCCAACATGTTGCATTCTGTTGCTGTTCTGATTTATTGACGCTACCTTGACAGCTCTTGGCCATATCGACTTGTTACGATATCATATGCCTCAGAGCGTTCAAAAATGAAGTCATTCCATTTCCAACAGGACAATGACCCCAAACATTCAGCTAGAGTAACACAAGAATGGTTGTTATAAAATGTGTCACATCAACTCAATACACCACCCCAATCGCCAGGCATAAGCCCAATAGAAAATTTATGGAATATTTTGGAAAATCAAATACGGAAAAGAAGAATTTCAAAAAATAATTAACTAAAAACAGCACTGCAAGAGGAGTGGCGTAATATTAGTCTCGATATCATTCAATATCATATAGATTCCATGCCAAGAAGACTACAAGCCATTTTTGAAGCAAACGGGATGCACCCAAAATATTGAAATTTTAAAAATAATAACTTTTTTTTCTTTTTTCCATCAGAAAATTAAATGTGCAAATACTTTTTTGACCATTTTTTTGTTATTTTTTGAAATGGTTTTTTTTTATAATATTAATATGGCACTGATTTTGAAATTTGGACCTTTTCTTTCTTAGCATTTTCTGATATATAAAAATGGAAAATATTAAAATGTCAAAAAACCGGTGTGCAAATTCTTTTTTTACTCACTGTTACTTTATTTTGAGAAAGATGGATCGCCAAAAGTTTGCTGTGCGATCGAAGGTATTTTGATCAACACTGACGCACCTTCAAATAATGAATCAGTTTTCGTTGTTTAGTATTGAAAGCAATCGCTCAATAACAGACTAGACCAGACTATAGATTCTACTACATACATACGAACACTCCGCTTCAAATGAATAAGGACAAACTTTTATTTGCACTTATGCATAACAACAACAAAAACTGACGGGGCGTGCTATAGCTAACAAAATTGAACGAAGTGCTAACAATTTCCATGTCGCGTACTTCGGGCTTTAGAAAGGTGCTCAAATGTCTTGCAATAACTTTCGAGGTAGGGTGATGGCATGTGAGGTCGGTCGTCTCCAGTAGTCGGCCGCCGCGCCATTAAATGATGCGTAATAGCAAATGCGTTTGTAAAATAGGACACAGAAATTTTTCAACCAAAAGGTTAACGGTTTTCCTGTCTGTGAGCAAATTCTGGATGCCACGCAGCTCCTGGTTTCTTCTCGATAATTGTTAGTTTGATTCAAGTTCCTGACGCAAGTGCAAGTGAATTCCAGAAATCCTTATATCTAGTGAAATACTGTCGGTAAGTGCATTTAATGATTTTATTTGAGTTGTTTACAGATTCTTTTCGTTGGTTTTTTACTCGAAAGTAGGAATTTTTTGTTTTAAATAAATACAGAGGGGGCCGACCTAAGAAGACATTTTTTGCATGGTTCTCCTTGGCTCGCCCCCCCTTTTGCTTTTGCGTAACTTGCTATAAAGATCGAAGGTAAACCTCGTTCTACATTAATTTTTGACCAAATTTCCATGTTTTTTTCCTTGGTTTCAGTAGTCGGCCCCCTGTTATCGCATTGAAAGAAAGGCTGGCCGACTTCAGAAGACGGATATTGTTAAGTCGACCGTTTATTTTTTTCATAAAAAATATTAGTTTTTTATATTTAGAGTTACAAAAACAGGTTTACATTTAGAACTTAAGAATTTATTCTTTACTTGAGAATTAAGAAATGGAAAATTCAAAAGAAGGGGCTAAGCGCGGTTTCCACAAGTAGCCGGAAGAAGGACGTAAAGAAGCCTTGAAGAAGATTCGGGAGGAAAATTGGCCAATAAAGAAAGCCAGCAAAGAGTTTGGAATCTTCAAGAAATATATAATGTGGATATTCTTGAAGATCCTAACTGAAAACAATATCAAAAAGCCAGTATTGTTTCTTAAACATGGTCACAAGTCACATCTTACCATGGAGCTGAGCGATTTTTGCCAGAATAATGGTATAGTCGTGTATGCCCTTTTGCCAAACACGACACACATCATCCAGACATATACCTCCCACATCTTTTGTGCATTTTATTTTCAGTAACATTCGATACAATTAGTTTTTTTTTTTTAAATTAATTATTTTATTCATTGTTATAGTTATGTTATTATTAATGGCATATAAAATTAAATAAATGTTCCTTTTAAGTGTTAATTTTAATCTTTTTTTATGTCTTCGAAGTTACCCTCCTTTTCTAAAATTTAGTTAAGCTATTTTTAAAGAAAACTATTTTTTTTATAGTAAATTCAGAAAATGCAATACCCTGTGTAATTAATTTGAAATAAAATATAATGAACTTTTTCTTTTATTATATGAGTTTGTATGGTAATAGTTTTTTAAAATTAAAATATATTAAAAATTAAAAAAAAAACCTGTTTTCTTAACTTAGTCAAAACATTAAAAATACAGAAGCAAATATGGGCCCGACTACTGAAGAATATGGTTTCCATTTATATTTTTGTAAATAGTCAAAATTGGGTAACAAATATACTTAAAAATCCTTGAATTACATTATTTCCGCTTTTCAATTAAGCCGAATTATCTATTTCATTTTTGAATAACGGATTTTTCAAAGCAAGTCAACGTCGACTACTGGTGCCATCACCCTATTAGTTACAATCAACTTTAAGTTTTGCACAGATAATTAAATCACAAATACAAGTAAAACAATTTTAGAATTCATAGATATTAATAGTAAAATATTATAATGAAGAAAAATAAAAAGAAAATTTTAAAAATTAGGAAAATAAAAAAATAAAATAAAAATTCCATTCAATTCGGTTGTATATAATTAGTCACCGTCCGAACATACGGTTTCGGTTCCGGTCAGTTTCGGCCAAAAATTGGTTTCGGTCAGAGTTTCGGTTTCGGCAAAAATCGGCCGAAACTTCGACGGCGCCGAAACTCAGTCTTTCACAAGGCACACAGCGATTTGGCCCATTGTGATACCGCTTGGGTTAACATATGTTTGGGAGGAAGTGAATATTGAGAGGTTGTCCTCCCGAATGGTGAAGAAAAGCAAATTGGAAGGAACTAGTTTGCTTCTCTAATGAACTGTGCGACGTCTTTTGGATTTTGCTTTTGCAATTTGGGACAAAGCTGTGAAGAAATGGGGACTTAGATTTCCATAACTTGATATTGCTATGGCCGGACATTCAAAGAGGAGATTTAGTAGCTTTCTGGTTCTCTGTGTTGCCGGATTTTGACTGGAAATCATAACTTTGGTTTTCGATGAGTTAAGATTTATAAAATTGTAGCGCTCAGATCGCTGTTCAGATCATTAATGGCAAATAATTCTTCGGATCTTTTAAATCATTTCAAAAGCTGCACATCATCTGCATATATATGATGCTCGCAGGTTTTGATACATTCTGGAAAACTTGTTGAACTCTTACCTCCATTGAACACAACTTCCGTACGGCTTTTTGAGGGTAAGTGTCTATAAGCTGAGTCTTAAGTTTATGTAGTAAGATCTTGTGATTTACTGATTCAAATGCTTTTGAAAAATCCAGAAAAACAGCTAAAGACAACAAGCCCATGTCAGAACCAGAGCGAATATCATCACTTTCTTTAAGCTGTACAATTATGATTCCTTCTAAAGCCTAGTTGGAAGTTTGTTATGAGCTTTTGATCTTCAAGATAGGTTTCCATTTGATTGTTTACTATTTTCTCGAAGGTTTTGCTAAGAAATGGAATAATGGAATTCAGTGTTATTTGGCGAAGATAATTTGGGGACTGGCAACATTTTTCCGTTCTTCCAATCACTGGGAAATGCAATTGAATCGTAATAAGCGAAAAAAAGCGAGGGTAAGAAAATGGTAAGTCGAAGAAATCCCACGATGTCAAAGAAAGTCAAACGAAAATCCGATGTACCAAAAATATTACCAATTTATTACCGTCTCGGTGTCTGGTCCAAATCCAAGTGAACAAGAAATTATGTTTTTTATTGAATTCGGGTGTACACCATCCAGACCTACTGCTATTGATTGTATTGATAGAATGGCCGCGTTGATTTTGAGGCACTGCGCTAAAAAAAGGAGAGGTCGACCGGATTCATTTGTGGGCAGGAGGTAACAAAATTCCGATTTAGTTCATTCACATCCATATTTTCCAGAGAAGGTTCACTCTGGGAAGTTATACCAACAGTGCGAATTGTTTTCCGAAATGCAGCACTTGACTGAATGGTCTGTGTTGTGTTATAGTAAAGGATATCACGCTCTTTGATCTTATTTTTTATTTGAGTGGTGAACCATGGCAAATCAACACTGTTAATTTTCCTTGTTTTAAGGGGTACACGTTTGTTAAACAAGAAGTCAAGAAGATATGTTTATTTAGAACGGAAACCTGAACATTTACATCAGATGAACAGTAGATAGGTGACCAATTCAGATTTTGAAATTCATTGAAGATGGACATTACATTAAACGATGAAAAGTGGCGATATTGTTCAATTAAAGCATAGCCAGGAAAGGATATTTTTCAAAAGACATTTGCAATCCAAATAAACGTTTTAATCAATTCTAAACTATGGAAAACCCAAAGATTGTGTAACAACGAACTGCAAACTGTTTGCATTTGGAATTTATTCACAACTTAAAAATTCAATCTATCTGGCTTAAGACATGCCACAATTTGAAACCTCAAAACTCGGCTAACAGTTGCTTTGCATTATTCATAGGTTCATATGTACATCGTTTGCAGTTCATTGTTACGATGAACACCAGGATCAAGTGTGTTCACATTTCCATATTAGCGAAAATTGATTAAAAAAACATTTCACAAAACCATGTCATCCATGCTGCAGCCGCACGACACACGCCCAATTCTAATGAATGCGAGCGTACTTAAAATTTGAAAAAGAAACCTCGCACCCATACATCCGTTCCGAGGGCATTGCGCAATCATTCCAACAATTCATCAGATGGCATAATGGTTGGAATAAGGACGAGAGACTGCCACAGGAAGACAATGCAAACTACCAGTTCATATCGGGTGCCTTCATTTTTCCTTTTCGTCCTTTCATCCCTCATCCTCTCCAACTAACTAAATTGCGATGCAATCCCTCTGATTGGATGTGCGGAATAATTTACACTTTTCCTTTCTTCTGCACGGAGATAAAAATAATGAACACGGATAAAGGATTACATACCACAACCATCGGAATGGATTACGACAGTAAAAAAACACACAAAAAACATGTCGGCCATGATGAAGGGTGTTGCCAGGCACACATTTTGTTGTGCCAACACTCTAGTCTCGGAAGCAACAACGCTTCTCGCTTCGAGGGGCTCACTTCCTGATGATGTGGCGATAATGAGAGCAGAAAACTTGAAAATTGCATTCATTATACAAAAGCGGCGCTAAAAACAACACCAACAAAAGAAAGAAGAATCAACTATACACAAGTCTCTGTGGCTTGTCCACACCCCTCGCTCACTTCATCAGCGATTGTACGAAACAGACAACGACGTTCATTCGCATATTTAGACAGACACATAATTTAGTCCTTGAAGAATGAAGTCGGAGCTCCATAAACCAGCGTACACAACAATTATTTAAAATAAAACATAACCTGCACAAAAAAAAAACAGGACGACGGATGTTTGGTTGGGGGAACACCGACGAATAGAAATGAACAAACAACTAACATGCCGCAAGGATCTATTCTACATCCTCTTTCATTTTCACTCTTTCTACCCGTTACCGTTGCGTTGTACTACTTCGGAATATAACATGCAAAAATTTCACAGCAAAAACTTAGCAAGGAAAAGGATTAAAGTGTTGCGGTTCATGGTTTTTCCAGTTTGGCGCTTTGTGCTGTCGCGCTGGGCGGCAACGGCAACAAAAACAATGCGCCATACCCTAGTGCACCGAAACAAGCCAGCAAACACACACACACATCCACTGGGTTGTGTGAAAAATGTAAATTACAATTATTTGCATATTCCGAATCATTATCCTTGTTTCCTGCGGCCGCTGCTTGTGTTCTACATTGCGAGCTCTATTTCGTTTTAGCTTACTTTGACGCTCGTTCATTCTCAGCTTCAGTTTTAGTGAATGGATCATAATTATAACGTGAAAGGGCAGCGTCTCATTAGGACTTCGTATCGGCGCTACATATGTATAGTATGTATGTGTGTGATCGCAATGGAATTGAGGTATTTAAGGATCATATATAGTGCCGTTCTTTTATTTTTATTATTATTTTCTCGCTCTTAAGGGATTATGATTACATACAGAATGGATTTTGCATAAGAGCAGTCAGTGCTGCGAAGTCCGGATATTTTGATATAGTTTTTTTGCATTCACTCAATTCGCAGTATTTTTTTTTTGTTTTTTTTTTAAATTTTTTTTTTTACAAGGTGGTCTACGATATTGTTCTGAAAAATTCGAGCACTCATATTACACATAATACTGCGGTTGTTGCGTCATTTGAATTTTGCTATAGTATAAAGCCTAATCTTTTTTGAGAATGCTCAACTAGCTTAATGCAGACGTTACCAATTTGTATGCACTTCGTCCGTACGACCATCATCATCCTGCACAATTTTCTCTGGTTTTTAAGCATGAAATCCGCTTTAAACTTTTTTTTAAATGAAATGTTTTGCTTAAGATTTCAAAACGCTTGCTTTTCCAAATAAAATTTCTATAGATCATCTTGTGAGTAGTATAGGGCAGAGAGGCATCATCCCTACAGAAAAGGCAGACGGTTGAAGATGCTATGCTGAGCTTGTCCGATGGAACAGTAGCGAAAAAAAAATGTCAGAAAGAGGCTCCCATATTTTGGGGAGTGGCTAGACAAAACCTGCTTGGTCGTCACTGCCCCATCGCCTAGTGCAGAGAACGCTTTTTGCTTTCGCAGATATCGTAAATACACACGATTGATCTCATCCCGGGATATATTTCCCTTATTAAAGGTTCCGTACCTATAGGCTTCCAAAGGGAACCCTTGCCACAGTCCAGTATCTTCCATGTAAAGTTAAAATAAACGGGGCCCCCATAAATTATTTTTAAAAAATATGAATCCGTTATTTTACGGTTCGTTTCCAAAAACCTATTTCAGTAGATAGAAAGACAATAAGTTCTTATTATTTATTATAAAGGGTATTCCAATAAAGACTTGACAACTCATTTAAAAAAAAAAACGCATACCATTTGAGATATTTCAAAAACTTAATTATTAACTTGAAGAACAATCAAAACAAACGGTCTATTCGTTATACCAAATTTTTGATTACTCGGCCACACATTTCAACTGAAATGACCGCTTTTTCGCGTTCAATGTTGCATCTGAGCTCTTCCAACGTCATCGGCTTGTTGGCATAAACCAATCACTTAAAGAAGCCCCAAAGAAAATAATCAAGAGGCGTTAAATCGCTATAACGAGGTGGCCAGTCAACTGGCCCATATCTTGAGATAACACGCTCGTGCATAAAGTGGTGACTGATGAAGCAGACATTTTGCATATTGACGAACCCATTGAGCCAAAAATGAGCTTCGTTACTGAAGGTTGGAAATAAAAAAAAAATTGGAGTTAACGCTCTTAAAGTTGCGATCACCAACTCCGAATTACTACATTTTTTTTCATAGGAGCAGATAGTAAAAAAAATTTAAAGTTATACCTCCTGGAGCGATGCTTCAAGCAAAGTGGGTGGCTTGAGCTATTTACTCTTTAAAAATGTGTTTGTTGCAATCCCAATTAAAAATAAGCGCCAATAGTCTGGCGGTGAAGGCACCAAATAAAGATTTATGCTTTCTAAAGAGGCTTAAGGAATATGAAACTGTTGACAAATTGATCTCCAAAGTAGCCCTGAGCAAGTTTAGTCAACATATTTGATACTTGTCAGAAGAAATTGCCGTTTTATCACTCTTTGATGATGAAGTTAGTGAACATTGTAGTGAACTTACAAAGAGAGAGTTTGTATGACTCTGGGAAGAGATGCAATCCATCTGAGAAGATATGTCTGATTATTTGCATGGTAAGTAGAAATACAATTCACAGTACTATTTTTTATACTGTTGTCAGTCCTTTCTACATGGGATGAAGATGTTTCCCTTTCAGGGGCGAAAAGTAAAGTGCTTTCTTTGAGGGCAGTAAATGATCGGCTGAAAGAGCTGTTAAGCTTGTGCATGATTTTCATGGTTTTATCGCTGCAAAGGAGGAGCAAAGGCAAGTCTTTCGTACGCTGTGCTCAGGAGCATAGAAATTTGTATCCAGACTGTGAAAAAGTGACCCTCAAAAGCAATAGAATCTAAATATTTTATAAAATTTAAATATTTCAATTGATTTCGCTGCATAACGGAGAGGGTCATAAACAGCAATTTTCAAAATCTTCACAGTTCTGTCGGCACGGGATAATGTGACGTAGGTGGTTAAAATTTTGCATATAAGTAAGTCTAGGTAAAAAGGCGGTATGCATTCCGATTTCACCCATATTAGGGACACCCTATATGTAAAAAATAGCTAAGCAAAGCTATATTAAGAATATTTAAGGGGGGAAATCACAGTAAAATTTTAAATTTTTCGAAAAAAAAAATTCGCCTAAAAGGTGCTTTAGGGTCTTAAACATAATATACCAAATGATGGAATACGGCAAAAGTGTCAGAGTGACCAAATTTTTCACTCTGCGGTAACGCCTCTCCGGTATACTCATATATTTTCATATGGTTTCTCAGTACTGAAAACTTTAAACGCGTTTTTCTCGAAACCACTTTTTTAAGCTCGCCGAAGACATCGCTCAAGCAAATCTTTACCGATCAACTTGAAATTTTGACAGTAGCTTCGAAATATCTTTCTCCAAGGAGCTACGTAGGATTTTTGGGTTTGGGTATATGCTGCGCAGCCGCCATTTTTGAATACTTTTTATTGAAAAATTTACATATTGTACTTTTTTAGTATTGCTATAAAACCTACTTAACAAATTTTCGATTGATACTTTTGTTCAGCCAAAATTAATTCCCGAAAATATGACTATTTTATTGTGTGCTACTGTGATTTCCCCCCTTAATTCAATTCAATTGAACTAGTACTTTAGCTTTTTTTTATTTTACTAAATATCTTTTTATAATCATTAAGCAATTTTTTGCATTCCTTAAAGTTCTTGTCTACCTGTTTAATATTTCCATTCAATTATGCATTAAAAATATAAATGAAAAAGGTTATGTTTTTACGTAATTTCCTTAAGATTCAAAAGGTTTTATACAAAATTGTTTTTTAAAATAAAAACAAACATTTTTCAGTAGAAAGACAGTTAGTTAATATTATGTATTATTTATCCATATAAAATGTACGATAGCCAAATTGTAAAATTACGATATAAAATAAAATGTACAAATTTATCTAACATATCTCTTTTTTTTTGATTTTATATTTATATATATATAATATATGTAAATTATTAAACATAAAGTTATATTTCAAGCGATCTTGCTTTACGGCTGCCAAGTGTGGGGTCAAGATTTCACATTCGGAGATTACATGCATCTCAAAACAAATTACTGAAGATGATGCTTAACCTCCCCTGGCACTTTTCAACCACAAAAAAGAAAAACTTAATGATAAATTCAAGGACCACTGTACATTTGCCGACAATATTCTGGTTACTCAACTTTCTAATTAATACCACTTATTAAATATTCATTGTTAATTTCAATTAATAAATGTTCTTTTGTGAAAACAGGTCTTTATACTTCATTAATTCATGATTTTCGTTAATCTATTTTTATTTAAAGCTTTCATTTATCTATTTAAATCCTGATTTTGTATTCATTTAGTACTATAGTTATTAAGGATTTATTTATTAACTTTTTTTATTTTTCATTTATTCATTAATTTACTTATTTATTTATGTATTTATTAATCAATTTTTTTTTTGATATATTTATTAATTCACATACTTGTTTTTGTTTGTATTTTTATATATTTGTTTTCTTTTGTTTAAATTCATGTATATATAAGTATATAGACATATTTACATAAATACGTATGTTATCTGCAAACGTTTGCTCTCATTGGTGAGAATTGTTGTCAATTATTCTTATTATCTTATTATTTTCTTATAGTTTTTTTTTTATTAAATTGAAGGTTTTTGTGGTAATTTTTTTTCAGAGTGGCTGTTTATTGAATTATTTAGATTGCATTAGAACTTAATTGTTTTTCAGTAGTAAGATATATAAACCTTAATATCAAATCTCTGTAAAATGTGCGGTTATAAACCAATTTGTATATTTTTACCAAATAAAATAACTAACTAATATTTTGTCTATTTTTTGTGTAGACATTATTTAAGAATGAATTATCTGATGTTGATTTATATCAATTGTCCTTTGTCCATTATTGTGATCACTCTTGGTGAGAAAGAACTTCCTGTTATTCCGTATCGTTTTAGCAGTAATTTTGAGTATTCAATTGTTTTAATTTTTATTTCCAAGTTATATTTTTAAATAATTTATTTATTGAAGTGAAAACTTCTTTATGTGCGTTGGGCATTTTTGAGATGGGAAATAAACATCTAACTCGTGTAGAGTATTGGGGGTATGGGAATCGTAGGTTACCGAGAGTTAGAGAAAGGGAATGCTTCCAATTCAACGCATGTTTCTGTTAATTTAACATTGATATTATAGTTGTGACAATTCTTGAAACTCATAAAAATAGCCTCAAATAATGTATCATACAATTAACAATTAAGTGTTAATAATTATAAGCTGTAGATTGTTAAATTAAGAAATATTGTACTGCAGTACTTTTGAGCTTGAATTTGTAAATCTATCACTCAATAATACGGATAACGAAAAAGGAAAAGACAATCCAGCATCAAGGTTGTCTGATCAAATCATATGGATGTGCATGCGGGATACACCATTATGTTTAGTACTAATGTTGCCACTCTGAAAATGGACAGGTAATCGTAATGGTTACCGTATTTTTGTATAAAAATATATATATATATATTCTTAAGACACTTCTACATTACTTCAAGATAAAATTGGGAAGAGATTTGATGATTTTGAGTGGGGATTTCAACATCAACAGATGATAAAAATCTGCCATTAATTGAATTCTTAAATAGAGAATATAATTAAACGATGACCAATGATCGCAGTCTTAGCACAACGAGATATTAAACTACAATAGATGCAGTCCTTACAAGATTTGAATCAAAATTCTTTAGTTCCTATTTTAGTAACCATAAAATATAAGTTTTGGAATATAATGATAATAATGATGTTGACGAAGGAGTTGTTGAAATTGTGGATGAAAAGTTATGAGTTTATGGTATTCAAATCAGAGAATACCAATTAATTAAACTCCACATTGAATGTATTTGTAAATTTAAGTTTTAAGCGAAAGATTCATTTTTTGTTTTGTGTTAAATAATATGCATTATATTCATGTAGGTAAAATATCGTAACAAATGAAAATTGTAATTCAATGCAATGAAAAAAAAAACACACCGTTTAAAAGATTTCCTAACGATTCAAAAAATACAGACTTAATTGCTCAAGTTTTCACTTCTGCCGACATTCCCGGAGTGCTTTTATATTTTTCTTTATAAACCAAGAGTCAGGATTTCGGGAAAATCGGTCGCTGTAGTGTAGTGGGTTTTGTTTTCATGATATTTGTTCCAAATACTTATGATCTTCCCTTAAAACTGTTTAATAATCAAGCTTTTAAATCAGCGCAGTGAAATAATATGTCTGTTTATGCCGCATACTCGCATTTGCAAATCATTAAATTAGGGAAGACCCAATGTCTTACAGTACAAGTAAAACTGTTAGTTTTTACTCACATCCCAAAAAAAAACATTTCAATTTTACGCAATGGAATGTTAATTAGAAGAAATAGTAATATCGGGTTTTCAAAAGGGGACTTGAAAACTTTGAATCTATTTTGTGAACGCATCCTTTCACCTATCATCGAACTGAAATCGTCAATTTATTCAGTTAACTAAACATTTGGTAAAATACACGAACGAGCAACGTCTGCAATTTATAAAAAATTTCAACCAAAATTTGGAGTCGGTTACTGCAACTTTTAAAGCGTTTATTCCAATTTTTGGTCGTAATTCCCGCTCTTGTAGACAGGCAGTAACAACTTTAGTTAGCAAATTTCAGTATTTGTAATCAGTGTGTGACGTTGCCGTGTCAGTGAGGCAATGGGTTGGACGAAGTGTCGAAAAAACCGCTGTCGCTCAGGCGTTTGTAGGCAACGATCCAAATAAGTCAATTCCACGGCGTTCTCAAGGACTGAGCATCACTCAGATCACATTGTGGCTAATTTTGCATAAGGATCTTGGTTTACACCCAAACAAGATCAAGCTGACACAAGAATTGAAGCCGATGGACCTTTTGAAGCGACGTACGTACTCCGATTGGACTCTGGAAAAGATGCGTCAAGATGATGAATTTCATCGCAATATCATCTTCAGTGACAAAGCTCATTTTTGGCTCAATGGGCTCGCCAATAAGCAAAATATGCGTAATTGATCGGGTGTCAATTCTTTATAAAAAAAAAAAGCTGTTTGGCGCAATTTGCATGCCGGCGACGTAATTGGGCCATATTTTTTCGCCGACGATAGTGATCGTCACGTTACTGCTAATGGCCGGCGTTATCGCGTCATGATTACCGATTATTTTTGGCCCGAATCGGAAGATATGGACATGGACGACATGTGGTTTCAACAGGCTGGTGCCACAAGCCAGAAACCGATTTATTTTATTTAAAAAAAAAATTGTCAAATCCTAATTGGAAAACCTTGTTCATTGTACGGTGGTACGGAACCCTTCGAGTGCATGTTCGACTCGCACCGATAAAAAAGTTAAAAGAAATTGACCCGGTATATAAAAAGCCTCTGCAATTCCAAAGGTAATAAGGTTGGTGGCCTCGGTTCACATTTTAAGTCATCTCATCGTAGAACAACCTCAAATCATCCAGCAGTTATTTACTTAATGCAATCCAGTAGCTAATAATGCACCCACTTTAACTTCATAAAAATCCTTTTGCGTTTCATTCTACACGGACGAAGAGCAAAAAAAAAAAGCAGCAATGACATCCTAAGAGCTTAAAATAAAGGATATTATCCGTCGTCAACATCGTCCATTCAATAATAAACATGATCACAGCCCAAGGAAAGGCAGCATGGCACGGCAAAGGACCTTTACCATTCTCTGAAGCGAACTAGCTGCTACAAGGATATCATACACAACAACACATCTGGTACCAAATCCTTGCGTTGGCTTCTTTATGACACCGCAAAATTTAATTCCCTTATCAACGGTGACAAGCAGCTGTTAAATGCAATTTTCCGCCATATTTAACACATTTGCCGGCTCCGTCGCACATACAACGCCAAAGTTGCCGTCGAGGACAGACAACGACAATACGCCGAAGACTGTAGTCAGTTGTGAGTCGTGAGTCCTGAATCCTGATGCTGATATCCACCACAGAATGTGAGGCAGTCACAAAGTGTATGAGGGAGAAGCGTTCATAGCCTCTTCTGACAGCTGATATAATCTGGTTAAAAGCGAATCCTGGTTTTCCCTTCTGGTTGATGTTCCATGCTCTCATCTTATCCTCAAAGAGTATGGGCATGATGTTGTAATTCCCTTTAGGTATACGATAGTTTTTCTATTAACTTCCTTTTCATTCCGCTCCCCATGTCCTGCTAAAGTCACACAAGAAAAACAGTTTAAACCGTGTGTAGCCACCCTTCTGGCCGGCCCCATCGTTTTGTTGTCTTCTAAATGGATTGAGTCAGCGTGGATGGCAGCGAAATAGATGAATTGGATATCACAGCGAGGATGGTCAATAGGGATTGCTTGGCATTGTCACATTCGATATCCTTAGCATGTTGAGTCACAAGTCCACAGGAGATTCACATTTATTTGGATTTTGTACCGACGATTCATACACGAGGATGAAGAGCAGAGAATTAAAGAAGTTCGTATGTCTATTCAACTTGAACACCAAACGAGCTCCTTTAGGATGTGAGTAAATGAATAATCACCTGAGTGCGTGCGAACGAAGAATCCTTCGAATAATTGGCAACATTTCCATGGATCCAATTTGACTTCCAACAAGTATCTTTACAATGAAGTGCTGATGACATTCTGTCTCAAATCAATAACTGCCCCCCAGGGCACACTTCACATTCACAACTGAAATTGAAATAAAGGCGCAGGACGTGCACGTCATAGTCCTTCAGAATTGATCCCCTCTTGTAGTCGTATTTTTACTCAACAACTTGTATGATTAATGGCGAAAGTTGTTACCCCTTGTTATACTCCTACAGCTGCCCCCTCGAGTGGCATGGCCAATGTCAAGTGAAAGGACGAAAAATTTCATTTGTCCAGCGAAATATTATCACAGCGATTTATTGCGCAGCAACACCAAAGGACGATCTGATGGCAATTGTGGATTTTGATGACGGGCACAAAAACACACAAGGACCGCAGCATTACAATTCGTATTGAATTGCAGGAATTTCGCACAAGGACATGCGATAGAAAGTATTCCACTCAAACTAGGTGTAGTTTTACACAAAGGCTTTTGATTCCATTCAGTCGAAATGTAATGACGGTAATAGCGGTGAAAACGTTGCAACAGGATACGAGGTGGATTCTCTGAAGTGGCTTTCCAATTGACTCCTTTCGGTCAGTTTGAATATTGATGATTCTGTGATGGTTTTGTGTCGCGGCTTCAAATTAAAATGTCCTTGACAAAACAACGATGATTGTTAGATATTGGCAAAGTATTGAAATCAACGTCCTTGTTGATGGTGAATCGAATTGAGTTTAAATTGGAATGGAATGGAAACAAATTAAGTTAGACCTTGAATGTCTGAGGGTACATTTTATCGTTCTAAGGTTGAAGATATACTTATTTTGGATCATCCAGGAGGAAGTGTGATTTTAAATCAACAGTAATGGTGACATTTTTGTTTGTACCTAAAGTAATAGTCCTGCATGTAGCAATGTCCTCTCGACCTATAAAAAAGTCTTTCTTTATTATTGCGTCTTCGTAAAATTGCGGCTATTTTTCGCAGACAACGGTTCTGAAATTCCTGCTTTTCAAATTAAAATGATGTCGCAATAGAGTGGACTTCAAATTTTACATTAAATCAAGGGAAGTATAACAATGGTGTCAAATAGATAGCACCAACACGACTGCTATAGATCGTTTCAAGTGAGTATGCAGTAAGTCCGCGCATGTCATTCAACACAAAACAGATTCAAAAATCGCATAAAGCCTCCTTTTGATGTTTACTGCGTGAATTCTCAACGCTGACTGATCATTGCTTGAATACTATTGGTGGATAAGGTACACAGAAAATAAGAAGCTGCTGTTGCCAAATGTGAAAAATATGAAAAATGAGTGAAGAGAGAACGTGCAAAGTATGCATTCATTATTCTTTTAGGGAAGTGGGTAATGATAATTTGAGCGAAGGATGGTTAAAGATCAATAGTTCTCAGTTATTGTGTTACGAGGTTTTTAGATTAAGATGTTTTTATTTATCGTCCAAAAATATTCACAATCATGATTTAAAATTAGACTTATAACTAAAGTACGGTTTTGTCGGCTCAACAATAAGGGCCCGACTTATTTCTTGTGGAATTCATACGATATATATTTTTTTTTTACAAAAACGTACAATGGCGACTTAATCTGTTAGGTGACTCTATACAATTTTCCAAACATTTTGAAGATTTTTTTTGAAGAATTTTTTTTTTTTAATTTATAATTTTAAAACTAATTACAGGGTCCTAACCTCAATAATATCGGCTGTCTGCTTTTTCGTAGAACGAAGTCTCGTAGCAATTTACGATGTCCTCGAATCTCTCGTAGATGATAGCTCGTGGGCTGAGGTACCTCAGCGCTGGCTCTAAGGTCTGCTGGCTGATGTTCCTGATGTCTCGATTTGGATGGTCCTTTAATTTGTCCAGTATCCTTCCTGAAAGCTGTAGCATGTATAAATCGATTGGCGTCATGCAAGCATCTTCATATAGCTTCGTGATGCTGAAGTATTTCATCGTGTCCGGTTTTCGCCTGCACAGGACTGAAGTATCCTTCTTTCCATGAGTCTGATTTTCTTCATGGTTGTTGGTGACACCGTGAACCATATTGGGCAGCCATAGTTTATTACTGGTCTTATGAGCTGCTTGTAGACCAGTAGTTTGGTTTTCTTGCTTAACCCTTCCTCAGCAGTGGGTTAACAAGATGTAGGGCAAGGTTGGCCTTTTTCATGACGTTGTTGGCATGGGCGTTAAATCTACGCAATCATAAGCCGTGCTCCTTTTCCAATAGGTTTTTTTAATCCTTCCGTACTTCCATCAGTCCAAGACATTCCTCTTTCACGGAAATTCCTGATTTGTCGGATATATCTTATCCTTTGAATTTGTATGTCCGTCCTTTCACAGAGGATTCTCCTATGAATCCTTTGCTTTTCAGAACCCTCCAAAGTGATGTCTGGCTTCATCATAGATTTTTTGCTTAAGGCTCCTCAATGTTACGATTTGTTTGTCAAATTGGTGGAAGGAGTAGATTATTCTTCATACGGCATCCAAATCGAAATTGTCCAAATCAGTGATTCAGTGCCGATGGGGAATTTTCTTCTTGGATGATTGTAGTGTTCCACTTTGATGTTCTTTGATTATTTTGTAGCTGCTCCTATCGGTGCGCTATTTTGTCGATTGATGGCGAAATCCAAACTTTGGTTGTAAATTTTCAGCATAAGCAATTTTTGCTTGGCGTTTTAAAGGCTTTCCTCGCTTGAAGCAGTCCATTATATATTTCTTTTTAGTTATTTTTGCTTGTGCTTTATGCAAGGTTTTTGAAAACTTAATCATAATTTATGTACATGTTCGCATTTTTATATAAGGAAAAATTGTTAGAAAATATTATTTTTACTGAACCCACATACTATATGTACATGCAGACATAAAAAAGGGATATTTCAGCTTTATTACTTAGGGTTAATTTTATAATCCATACTTTTATCACAGGATGTAATGAAATTTTGTCAAATAGATAATGCAGGGGAAAACCCCACGCTTAGCCATTGAGTCCTGCTTAAAATTAACCTTAATTTTTCCATAGCGTTCATTTCAGTTTAAAACAAGAACTTCCTGATGGGAAGTTAAAAATGTGGGTAAGTACGAGTTGGACAAGCATATGTTCCGTACCAACCTACAAATTATTCCATACTGGTTGTGTTCTACGACTACGTCCGCGTAGGTTTCCTTTGACTCAAAAAAGTTTAATCATCGCCCTGTTACACCAAAGCGAACTGATTTGCGAAAATATGTGACAGCACATATTTTAATTATTTGCTCGCTCTTCAAGAAGATATTAAGACTCTTATAATGCGTGTAGCACAGAGCGAGCGGAAGAATTAGGAGAAGAATGAAAGATTGTGTAGTGGTTTGAGAAACTCAGGTGTAATTGGTTTCAACACTTCCGTGGGTGGAGCCCGAAACGTGACGGAGGATTTTGGTATCGACTTATTGACTTTAACATAATTCACAGGATTTTATTCGACATTCGACAACTTTGAAAGTTTGGAAGATTTAGCTAAACACCGCGCTGTCAGTGTTATGCCCTCACAGCCAAGCCATCTACACACAATCTACACAAACAGCTATTTTTGAAAACACGAATTAGGAACTAAGCCGATACAACAACCACTACAACAACGCCACCCATTTGTCAAACTACTATCACTGGTCGACCAACCCAGTGAGAGTGCCATTAACTTGATCCCAATGGCAAATGGTGACTGGACCAGATTCGAAAAACTAGACCACTACTCTAGGAATTGAACCTGGGACCTATCAATTGAATCAATTGAAACGCAGGCGCTCTACCAACTTTGCCACCCAGCTGTTAATTAAATATCTTAAAACTCTCTTGGATTTTTTTAACCAAAAAACTTCGTCCACCATCGATCAGAACTAGAATCACCAGAGAAACTTTAATGGAAAAATCCTCCCATTTGGCGGGATGTTATCCGCCATTCTACCTACAGGACAGTGACTCATCATTAGTCTCGTTAAAAAGTGTGCTAGTCGGAGTAAGATTTATGCTGCTTTAATTATGTCACAAAGAGGATGACAGGTACTCGGTGCAGTAGTAACCTTACTCAGCGAAAGTGTCGTTCTAAACTTTAACCCCTGACACGCAAAACCTTGCACCCTACGGCTTCACAAGTGGCGAGTGAACTTCCAAAAGCACTTCTGCAAGTTGATACGTTTTTCTTTTTTTTTTTTTAGGAAATAAAAAACGAGAAATTTTTTCATGTTTCTCTGCAAACCAACTGACACTGTCCCATGTGAGAAATATGCAAATCCTCCCATAACCCAACAGATATCGATTTGCGGTATGCTGAGAAGAACTGACATGAATCCCCATCGGATGTGAAATGCACAAAACCCTTTCAAGGTTCCATCCAATCATACAGTCGCACTCATAATTCAATTAGCTAGCCTGGCATCAAGTTGGGGCGTAATTTTGATTGATGGTCCAATTATTTAGGTAATATATCATTTGCATACCAGGCTCTCGGCTACCAAGGACGAAAGTCTCATGCAGAATGCTGAGGAACAAATCAACGTCATATTGTGGCCATGAATTGAATTTGCCATCATAAGGGTTGCATTTACGCAGACGACTCGCAGAAAAGGAGGAGGAGGCGTAATTCTGGTAATGAAGTCTATCTTCTATGACCAGAAACCACAACAATCGATAGGAACAGACGAGCGAGAGATTCAGGTTTGCAAGGACAAGTCGTTGGGTTGGATTAATCTCCTTAAATGAGATTTGATGCTACTTGTTCTTCGGTAAGTCTTTTAATTACATTTTCGTTACATTGAGCGGGCCAACTGTTAATAGGAAGGAGTTGTTAAAGGAGTAGATAAAAACAGGGAGGTGAAATTTTTTTCTAATTTAATTCGGTTGCTCTCAAGGGATCATCAAAGGTGAGCGGAGATTTGGAGAAAAACTGAAAGATTGCGCAGATTGATTTTGGACGCTAAAATATTTATTGGCATTTAAAATGACATTTTAATCGATAGTACAATGAAAAGAGAATAGAAAGAAAAAATTGGTTTGGGTGCGAGTAGACTTGCCTATACCATTAACATCACATCTCAGGACAAAAAAAAAAAACAAAAAATTTATGGTGCTATGTAATTTGCCACCACCAACTTCAATTTGGGTTATGAAACATCATTCATTCCCAAATCATAATATATTGATGTGGTGTATGCTAACGCCAATATATGAATATACATTTAAGATACACTCAACATAGTCGGGCACAGCGTTCGAAACTTACTCCGATCGGAGCAAATTTGCTCCACTTTTGAGGAAAGCATAAAATCTACTTCGACGCTCCGATTTTTCGAGATTTACTTCACCTTTTCCACACAAAAAATTTTGTTTACCAAAACTACCAGACAACCCTGGATTTGAATGTTTGAAATTTCTTTCCTATACCTGAACATCCTTTTTAATTTGTTCTTCGTTCCAAGTTCCTCTTTTACGTGTTTCACTACAATAGTATGTTATAAGGGGTTCCCACTCACCAAGTTTGTTTGTCAATCAGAGTGAGCTGTGAACTTGCGATTGCAAGAGGCTGGCAATTTTTTTTAAAGAAATAAGAATTGCATCTTGGAAATATAAAATGGATAAATACCTTATCAAAAAGTAAGTTAAATATTTATCAGCAAATAAATATTAGGGTTTCAATTTGGTTCATGAATTTTAGAAAAAATAGTCCAACGGTGGAAATAATCAAATTTCAAGTGCAGCTGTTGAACTGGACAAAACTTCAACAGGACCAGGCCCAGAGTATGATGTCAAGAAAGTTTAATTGTTTTTATTTTAATCAATTGTTTATTAATATTGCAGGCAAATGACTGTGGATGATGTTACAATCGGTGAATCTGATTCTGAAGACATTACATTGCAACCAAAATACTCTCAGAAATACAAAAAAGAATGGGAGTCCAGAAGAGGGTGGTTGAAAATGGAAGAAGTCCACAGAAACGCATTCTGCAAGCTGTGCAAGAAAACTTTATGTAATAATGTCACCAATTTAAAGAGGGATGAAATGTCCGCGATGCACTTTAAAAAGGAAGCTGAGACCAAAAATCAAACTGTTATGACAAATATAGTTGAAAAGATTAAACATAATGAAGCAGGAAGAGACACAGTTTTGAGGAAAGAAGTTATGATGGTAATGTATTGTACTACTGTGTCCAAAAAATAAGGTGACATTTGAATTTAAACTGCGCGCGTCGAAGGATTTGAAAATTTTTCTTTCTTTTTAGGTTGGTAGTACTGTCAGTGACATCTATGTGAAATTTCATGTCAAAATATATTCATAGTGCTTAAGATACGCGTCGTTTTGTGAGCTGCTAAAAGTGAGTTTTTCGTTTTTTACGATGTCGAAATTTATTGAGCAAAGAATTTGCATTAAATTTTGTTTGCGGAATCAATTTTCTGCTGCGGATACGTTGAGGATGGTGCAGAAAGCCTTTGATGATGAGGCTATGTCTAAAAAAAATTTTTACAAGTGGTATAGTGATTTCCAAGCCGGCCGTGAACGTGTCGAAGACGAAGAGCGTTCTGGGCGACCATCAACCTCACGTCCAAAAAATCAAAGATTTGGTGTTGAAAAACCATCGATTAACGATTAGAGTCATTGCTGATGAAGTTGGCTTATCGAAAGGCTCAGTCAATACCATCAAGCCCGTCAAATCTCGACTGGTACCGAAAACATTGAATTTTTTGGAAAAAAGGCGTCGCGTTGAAGTGTGTGAAACAATGCTTTCCGACTACCAGGATGTCATGAAACGCATTATAACTGGCGATGAGACTTGGATCTTTGCTTACGACCCCGAAACAACCGATCAATCGAGCGAATATCGTGCCAAAGGAGAGTCGAGACAAAAAAAAACCGCGCCAAAGTCGCTCAAAAATCAAGGTCATGTTGACTGTTTTCTTCGATTATCGTGGTGTTGTGCTTTATGAATTCCTTCCAACCGGCCAAACAGTCAACAAGGAATATTATTTGAACTTTATGCGTCGTTTACGTAGCGCTATCCGCCTAAAAAGGCCGGAATTGTGGAAAGACAGAATTGTCTTTGTCTGTCTGGTTTTTACACCACGATAATGCACCATCCCATACCGCACTCGTAATTCGTGATCATTTCGCCAAAAACTCAACCCATATCGTTCCGCAACCACCGTATTCACCTGATCTGGAGCAGTGCGACTTCTGGCTGTTCAACAAGCTCAGAAGACCGCTCCGGGGACACCGTTTTGATACGATAGAGGAGATTCAAGCCGCAGCGAAGACGGAACTGAAGGCCATCCCGGAAAGTGACTACAACCAGTGTTTCAAAGATTGGAAAATCCGTTGGCATAAGTGCATTGCATCGGGAGGGGATTACTTTGAAGGGGGTGAAATTGATTTGGAAGAATAAATAAAGAATTTTCAAAATAAATACAATGTCACCTTATTTTTTGGACACAGTAGTATTTCAAATTATTTACCATTTACAATCATGGATTCGCTGCCGGGGTTTTTCGACGCTCTTTCGTACCCAACGACAAGCAAAATAAAGTGTTGTTCAACGAAGACAAGAGGTTTAATTAAAATATATCAAAACATTGCATTAATAATATACCACAAAAAGTTCAAAACAAGTATTTCTCGCTAATAATTGATTAAAGTACAGACATACTAAGTGGAAAGAAATGTTTAGTTTTAGTTACAAGGCACCAGCATCACAATAAAATAAATGAAACTTTTTTTGGTTTGATTCAGTATCAAATGCTATCAAGGAATATATAAATGAATTGAAGATTCCTTTTGAACGTTTCATTGGATTGGGGACCGATAATGCGGCAGTGACGAACGGATCGCTTAATGGAGTAAAAACTCTTTTAAAATCCCTTAATCCTCGTATGTTCTATATAGGTTGTAGCTGTCATTTCTTAAATCTGTGTGCTAAAGCAAGAGCAAAACAGAGTCCTGTTGAAGTCGGATAATTAATTAACACAATTTTTAATTTTTTTGCCCTTAGTGCGAAGAGGCTTTCTGAATCTAAGACTTTTCAGGAATATTTCGAAACGAATGAACATAAAATTTTAAATGCATGCTCCACTCACTGGCTTTCTGTTCAAGCAGCTGTGGATAGGGTGTTGGATCAGTGGACAGCCTTAAAACATTACTTTCTGCTTCTATCTTTTGAAGATATGAGAGAGAATAATGTTGAAACGATAGCAGAGAGGTTGAATAATGTGAATATGTCATATTTGTTTTTTTTTTGTCATATATTCTTAGTACAATAAATGAAATGAATAAGGTTTTTCAGTCTGAAAATTCATATTCTCTTACCAGTCATAAAACAAAATTTTTGCAGATTATTGAGAAACTTCATAAAACTTGATTTTGTAAATGTCGAAGTAGATTTTGAGAACCGAGATTTTCATGTTAGCACCGAATTAATTTATTGTGGTACTGAATTTGAAAGAAACAAAAAAAAAAAAACATTTCAAAAGAAAATGTTTTTGAAATGAAACAAAATATATTGAAATACTTCATCAGTTTATGCTATCAAATAAAGTTGAGATTTTCATTCGAAGACAAAAAACTTAATTATGGGTTAAACGTACTTTAACCCAACTAAAATTCAAGAAGGTGATTTACCATCAATTTTAGAGCTGGTGGAGGCGTTTCCTTTTAATAAATGCCCAATTGAAGTGTTAAATAATGAATGGAGATCATTCCTTATCTATGATATAGGCAATTTGGATAAACAAGACTAAGTTCATTTTTAGTACTCACTTAGAAAGACATCAAGTCTTGTGGAAGAACTAGTAACTTGTCTGAATTCATGCTTACGCTATTCGTTTTGCCACACAGCAGCGCAACTGCCGAGCGAAAGTTTTCTGAAATGAATATGTTAAAAAACAAATTCAGAAACCGGTTAAATGTTAAGACTGTCGAAGGTTTAATGTTTTCACGATCACTTTTAGAAAATCGCAAAGACATTTTTGAACCACCACTTGAATTAATAAAGTTTATTTATACCTGTGATTTATTTTTTATGTTTTGCTAATATTTTTTTTTATGTTCATATGTATTTATTTTACTGAAGTAGATATTTTAATAATAAAACGAAAATGTATATGTATGACTACTTTTTTACTTAAACAAATGTTTATTGCAGAAATTTTCCTTAAATGTAAAGATTTTCTTTTTGTTTCAAATCTACTCCGGAAATTTTGCATTTACTCCGAAATTTTATGACTGACGTTCGAACCCTTGTCGGGCATCGATCTACCGCCAGTTGTACCAAGGTTGACTAGCTGATAATTATTTTCAAAGCTTAAAGAACAGGAGCACCAGCAGTAACCTGAAACTATATGGAAATAAAGTGGTTTTGCGTTCTATGGAATGAAGAGACTAAAATATGCCACATGTGGCTTTTGCAAAACCTTTTTTAAAAAGTCAATAATATCGGCTTAAAAGTTTACGCATCACTTAGGTAATAAAAAAAAACAAGGAACCACCAGCACTGATGAATTCTTTTCACTAAAAGAGATTTAATCCGAGGCAACATATTTTAATTACCACAAAATCCAACATTAAATTCCAGCCTTAATGAAAGTTCAACAGCTTTCCTCTGGGAGCATACTTCCACCCGTTTACCCCATCACTGTCGTCCTACTTTATCCGTACGAAATGGACGGATGCCTGCGATATGAAAGTGTTCCAGGAATATCCCACCACCAACAAGGGAAGGAGCGATGCTATGTGCCTGAGATGCATGAAATTTTTCAAGGATATAAATTCCTAATGCCGACAAGACACAAGCTTCGCTCTCATATAAAATCATGCATATCTAGGGCTGTTCTCATATCATAATCACCGGCTTCGGGATGAATTCGCTCGGAGATTGGAAATGGGGTGAAGAAACTTTCCCTAAAGTTTTTTTTTTTTTATTATTATTATTGCCTTTTGTGTGCGGGAATGTCTCACAGACTGTTTGCGGGTGGCTTGCATCAGACTGTCAAAAGCGAACAAAGTGATGATGATGGGGACTGTGGTGGACCATATTGGAATATTCATAAAGTAATGACAGTTCATAGTCCGTAGAAAACTGTGTACCGCTTTAGGGTGGAATTGCATATGGGATTGATTAATGTGTAAGTAAGGATTAGGTTTTATTTCGGTTGGGCCTTAAATTTAAGATTAAAATTGAATCCTTTAGAAGTTAATGAATTATGGATGCTGGGAGAGTGTACCTAGGTGAAGGGTTGGCTTAACTCATCATAAATAAGATTTGATAGCATTTTAAGGTTAAAAGTTCTTCGGGAGCTAATTAAGATGAGAAATTAAAAGTTAATAAGTTCAAAGGTTTTGTGGAAACTGCTTCGGGTGATTGAAGGGATGACGTTTATGATATGAAATGATTGTGGCCGTAGAAGGATTCGAGAAAAGTAATAATATCTCCGCACTTGTTGATAAATTAACTGGGCAAAATCTCAAGCAGTGCGTGCATTGGCTTCGTTTAGATGACATCGTGTGCTTTTGTAAACAGCTGCTTACGCGGTACCAGATTTAGTCGGTCATTTGGGAATACACAGTGACTGCATTTTCCTACATATAAACATAAACGGCGTATAACCGTTCTCTTCTGCTTTCGGGATATCAGGGTCTCAATATCTCAGTTAAGAAATTTTCGTACTGTTCAAAAAGCTTGCTAGCGAAAATTCTCTGTCGTTGTCCATTGAAAATTATATGAGATTTTTGTCTAGTCTTTGTTTTTTTTGTTAGTGCACTGTTAATTTTTAACTTCCCCATCTGGAAGTTCTTGTAATCGGTCCGATTGAAATCAAAATTGTCGAATTTCATTGTTCCTAGCAAGATGTCTGTATGTGTGTGTATGTTCAGGTGCAAACGAACATTTGTACACATTTTTTCGTCTCACATATCTCGAGAACAAATCAAGCTATCGAATCCAAATTGGTTTCTTTCGAAGCGTATTTGCAGAATGAAAACCTGAAAAGGTTAGATTTTAAAGGGTTTGTATAAATTTTATCGCAAAATAACTGTCGAAGAAAGGGACAATTTCACTAGTTCAATTAGTATTCTAGTGAAAACAGTTCAAAATTAGCTTCCTTATTCAATATAAGTATGGGTATCATTGCCCTGGTTTACTGGTTTCACAACACAGCCAAAAGTCGAAAAGCGAAACGCTTATCGGTTTACCATAATAGCGATAAACTAGCACAGGCATCAACGAGCAAATTGATTTGTCAAACAAATCATAGAGATATTATTTGCATATTGGTAATAGCTCGGTAAGAAAGTTCACAACACCCGAAGATTGATTTATTTAACCATTGTTGTGGAGACCCCCAGGATGAACTACATCCTAGGGGTCTTTCTGTAAAAAGACATGAAGATAGCCACGCAATCTTCTTAAAATAAGCAATCTACCGAAAACGGCCTGTAAGAAACTATGAATATCTGCAAACAAAACTGAATTGGATGTGATCCCCTCGAAGACGAAACTCTAAATGTTTACCAGACAACAAAAGATCCCATACTGAACACTTCTTCAGCTCACAAGGCAGATCCTCCACATTTCGACTGAAAGTATCTGCTTTTGAACCATTTTGACTCCAAACATTCTTCAAAAATTGTACTGTTTTAGAAAAGTGAGAGAGAGGTTGAAAAAAGGTTCCACTACTTTTATAGATCTTCGGGACCTGCAACGTTTTTGAAGCTAGAAATTTATTCATACATGTTATCTCTTGCCTATTCGATGATTACTTTTCTGGTAGGAAAACATTGAAGTGCCATTTTAATATGAGTGATGATATAGTCAAATATTTTGGATAACCAGACATATCTAAACGAATGATTGAAACAAATAGTATAAAGACAAGACATGGCCTGTCTTAGACACAGGCAATTATCCTTGGCCTCAATTTTAAAATATTTCAAAGCAATCTTTCTGATATAGAGCTTGTTTGGTAAGATGTACCTTCTTGCTTAAGATTTTTTATCTCAAGACAAGATTAGTTCCGGGGTTAACCCATCCGCTTTTTTCGTCAAATATAGAAGTGAGTACAAACAATAAGTTGTTGAGCCTACAAGTAAAAAACCCCATACGTACTGACACATTCCAAGTGATTGAATTCCTCGTAAATGATGCTGAAGAAGATAAGAGGCGTTATGAGAAAGTGTTGCTGATGGAACAGGTTAAGATTCAAGTGTTAAGGCAAAGACTACAGAGGTATTAATTTCTCTAAATTACGTAACAACTTTTTAAAATGATTTTGCTTGTGTTATTTAGCCTCACTGATGTTCATTGCCGCTTATAGGCTAACTTTTAATAAATAATACACTTTTATTTTATAAACACTGCTTACCCTATTTGTGAGGAGAACAACAAGAAAAGCATCAAAGTTATAAAACATGGATAAAATTACATAACTCGTTTATTAAAAAGCGTTGCGAGCCAAAGTCTAAAGGTCCTTGCAGAGAAACTCAATCTCTCGAAATCGGCCTGGAAACAGCTATCAAAATCTCCGAAGGAAACTGGACCGAATGTGATCCACTTGAAGTCATCTTTTCCACAGGAAGAAAAATATCCTATGCTGAGCAGTTGCCCAGCTTCGAGGGAAGAGGTGGAAATGTCTCGAGTGAAACTATGTACTTTTGAAAACCTTTTTGAAAGACATTGGACAACGAGTTGAAATCAGCGGTCTTTCACAATGTATAAGTTAACCCGATCGCCTAGGTCGTCGCCGTCTGCAACCATAGTCGCGGTATTTGCTGACGTCGTAGTCGCCGTCATAGTCACCGTCGTCGTCGTTGTAGTCGTCGCTATCACCATCGTCACTGCCATCCATCGACGATGACAATTTCTGCTGACGCAACCACTTCTATCAACGAAGTGGCTCCCACCGTTGTCAACCACAAATCCATACGACGGGAAGTACGGAAATGTGATATCTTGCACACGCTGCAAGATAGAAACATTTCACAGGGTAGAATAGAATGTAAGAAAGATTTTAAGTTGGTTTTTAAGAAGACTCAAATAAAGCAAGACTTATATTCAAAATAACAAACACTTGTTATTATTACTTATATATCGACACAGCAATTCAAAACCTGCAAACAAAAGAAAGAAAAGCCTAATATGTGAGTGATGTTTTAGTGATAAGAGTGATAAGTGATAAGTTTTTATTAAAAGTTTTCAGAGCAAGGGAACGTTTACAAAGAAATTAAAGAATTCAATCGAATCAGACAAATTTGAATTCCCAAAAAACAAACATTTCCAGTTATGGTTGCTGGTCCAGCCTTACGTTTTGGCTGAACAGACCTTAAATTTAAATGTTTAAATTACTGCCGTAAGTTGTGGCTAGCTGGGTTTAATTAACTATTACAAAACTTTTTCAAATCAAACTATTTTTGGCTGAATTTTTAGTGTCAGTTAAACATTTGATTCTTGGACATGAAACCTCGGTATATAATTTATTGAGGGTGGACATATGATCATGGGTCAATGATCTTGGCTAACATTTATATTTCCAAACTTTTCAAACATATTAACGTAAAACATACAAACATAATACCCCTTCTTTGCAGACATGAGTTTACGAATAATAATGCCCCAGATTAACACATTCAAGTGAGAGCAAGCACGTTTGACTTGACTTGACATATTTTTTATGTGGGGACAATTCTCCTTGGGGGTCGTCGCGTGGGCGCGAATTAAATTTCAATTTATCTAAGTGAAAATGTCTTAAAACGTTATATTTTGCATTATAAAATGCACTGTGGGTTAAATGCAACATATCATTAACTATGGACTGTGTTTGTTTGGATATTTCACACCAATAGTTAATCTGTTTATAGTAATGAATCCCTTTAAACAGAGATCTTACAAAATATATAATACTCTTGAAACAAAGCTGATTTATAACAATTTATTGGTGAAGTTGAAAAACACTTGCCAAGAGCGAATACAAATTCAATATCCAATGCAAAGGTTGTTGCAATCAATTTTCGCAACTCTCAATTTGAAATTATTTTCACGTATAGTTGGATACTCTTGGAGGGATGGTCGTGTGCTATTATGTGCCTACAGAAGACAGGCTAAGATTTTGTGTCGTTAGCTCTATATTTTTGTTTTAAAAAGCAGGAGAAGCTTTCTTTGAGTCGTATAATTCAAGCCATGGTAAAGTGAGTAAAATGTCAGTCAATGCTGAGGGCAAAGAAGAACCAACGATGACGTCTACCCGACCTAGACGAAGTTAAACAACAAAGCAACATTTAATCTTGAGTCTAATAAAGACAATTACGTGGCGGCGAATTGGTTAGGAGTATGGATCAACTTATCTGCAACATATGGTCAGAATAAAGCATGCCTGATGAATGGAACCTCGGTATTGTTTGTCCAATCTTGAAGAAAGGATATCATCTAAGCAGTGTCAATTATAGAGGCATCAATCTACTCAACATTGTCTATAACTTCTTTTCTGCCGTATTATGTGAACGTCTTAAGCCGTTCGTCAACACACTGATAGGTCCATTTCAATGTGGCTTTCGAACAGAAAAGTCCACCATAGATCTTGGAAAAATTCCAAGAGCTCCAAATCGGCACGCACCACCTACTCATCAATTTCAAAGTTGGTTTTGATTTCTGTTTCATCCACAGAGACCCTACCAAATTCTCTATTTTTTTGTCTTGAGATGGGAAGTCCATGCTACGGAAAGGCCTACTCGCACTCAAACCAATTTTCGCATAGAGAATTCTATTTCATTTCATATAACTAATTATTTTTGAAGATGATAGGCCGTAACTGGTGTCCATGTTAATCCCCGCATATGCGAATCAAAATTTATTCGTTGCGGCCTGAAGGGTTGAGTTCGGGATCGCTTCAATTTTTTTGCAGTTTAGCGGACCTTGGGAGCCAGCGGATAGTGGAGTTTCTGAATAATCATTGTGAAGGGAACCAGAACTGGTCTGCTAGGATTCACAGAGAGTCCTTAACGCTTACACCATTCTGAGACGTGCACTAATGCTGAATGCATAACACTAGTGATTGTTATGTTATGTTGACTTCCCTTCCTGTATGCATATTGGTTGGGGTGCTTGGGAGAATGAGTTTCCAAGTGTCCCCTGATATGCAGGTCTATAAGTATTTCCATGGTCTTTAACATGAAGGAGGATAGACTAATAGGCCTATATGACTTAGGTAGCTCTGGAGGTCTGTTTCCAGGCTTAGGAATTAATACCAGATCAGAAGAATATATCCCCAATTGTAGCTAGATTTTAACAAAGCGATGATAGCCGGAAGGGTAAGGTCCATGATCTTTTGAAGAAGGGCATTAAACATGCCATCTCCACCTGATGCTTTGAAGGGTTTGAATGAGCCAATTGCCCATTTTACCTTCTCACTACTGACAATTTTACCGGATAGACATTTTTTGGTAGACGAACCTGGAAAGTGAATACTCAACAGCGTATCAAGAGTATCCGCATGGTCCGTCCGTGAATTCACGATGCCACAGCAGCTATTATGTCTCGATGGTATGGTCTTCGTGCGTTGCTTCCAGATTCGACAAACATGATAATCAGCCTCATGAGGGTCTATCTACTTGTGGGAGTGCCGCCAAACACCCGCCTAGATTCCCTTTGGACGGAAATGAAGAACTGCAAAGCATGGTACCGCTGCACTTTACAAATCCACTGTAACCTGCCAAATAAATAAAAAAAAACTAAGTCAAGCTAAATAATTCCTTTAAATGAGGAGAAAAACAAGGTAGAGGCAAGATGTGAATCCTGTCAAGCTAAATCTCGTATTTATAGTTGACTAGCGTAAATCAAACATGTTCGAAATCCCCCTGTCCTGGTAGTAGGCTCATTTAGTGCAGTTAAAAACATAAATAATCGTTTTTTCATCCGCATTCAAGTTTTCTTATCCCGAGACACTACTTACCAGAGTGTCATATGAACCATAAAGCATTCCAATAGATCATCATCTTAAGCTGCCACTTAAGCTGGTCCATAATAAATGCCCAGCACCAGGCACACTACTTACCTATTCCGTGGACGACTATTTCCATCGACAGCGGTGTAACTATAATTTCTATGATTAATCACATCGCGTCATTAATTATCATAATTATTTTGCCCGAGGAAAGCGGGAGGTTGTCGAGCTGGACAGAGTTGTCGAGTGAACAGAAGGGCACTTATCGGCGAACGGTGTGTGTGTCGCTGTGGCTAATATTTTCGGTAAATAAGCGTAATTACATTTCCTTCAGAAGTAATTAATTTGCTCTCCTTAATGTTGGTGACATTTGCCAGGTTGATGTCATAAGGAACAATGTGAGGGGAGAAACAAGAAACAAACGTGGCCGTTTAAATGGTTATATCCGTATGGAATCGAGTTGTTGATGGTGGAGAATGTGAACATGAATTCAATAGTGTAGGGAATGATTTTGGGTCAGTTTTGTGACAAATATAATTAATTAGTTATTACCTTTGACATTGAGGTGTTTGTTTGTTTTTTCGGTCCTCTAGAAGTGCGCAGTTTTATACGTTTACGGCCGCTTTTCATTTTTTATGCTGGCAGTATGGCTTATAAAACAAGCTCTCTAGTATGTCACTGAGACCTCTGAACTTTAGGTCTTTACCACGGTGTCCCTATGTCGTAGGTTTTCAGAATCTTCGGGGCCAAATTGATGATGATGTCCCAGTCCCATATCGTTAAGGGAATGTTTTATTCTGCTTAGTCTCGGTCAATTGTTCTAGACTTCTCAATTTAATTCCTCATGCATTCCCCATCAATTCCAACTTTGACAGTTGATAGCGGCCATACTGTTGAAGTTTCATCTGTCAAATTGGCTGCCATTTATGCAGTCTGTCGTCCATCGTCCTTCTGAGTGGACTATTAGCAGTGTGGTGGATAAATTTGAGGTTTACTGGTTCAGTAAACGGTCCACCAACACATGTACTTCGACGAAAGATCTGCCGAAAACACCGCCGCTGTCCGTGAAAGTGTGCAGGAGAATCCAAGGCAGTCGATTTCGCGTCTCTCACAAGAACTCGTCCTTTCGCAGATAATCACTTGGCGAATTTTACGTCGTGCATACGACGGCTTGAGAAAACAAAACTATGTCTGGCCATATAGCGGCTATATTATAGAAAAGAATCCGATGGCCGTTTATACGGGTCAACCACGTCCAAATTGTGTCAACGTCGACCGAAAAGTGAGAAGTCAGTTTGTGTTGAGTTGTCGTCGAAGGAGCATCTCCTCTCTCTGTTGAGACCAAATATTTTTCACCTTAAATAATCTTTTTTACTTTTCCATAGTTACACAAAAATAAATATTTAATTTAGTTCTCTTTATAAAAAAGGTTTACGTTTTGACAAATCAGAAGTGGGATATGAATTAAGTTATCCATAAAAGAAGATTCCGGAAAGTACATATTGCGTATCTACAAGCGTAGAAAAAAAAGACACACGAAAGAGCCAACGTTGATAACTATAAAAGGGGTAAAACGGCGAAGCCCGAGTAGAAATATTTCTTTTTTATTCGCACGGATAAACAGTGGCCGTTTATAAACGCAACTCAAAAAGAAAATAAGTTAAAAGAAAAAAATATACGCATGATATATGATAAGGTAAGTAATTAGCTCGTTATACGCCTGTGGAAAAGGCGTCCACATTTTTGTCGATAACCGTCTTACTTCCGAGATTTAGCCTTCAGTCCTTTACTTTATGGCCGTTGAACAGCCGTTGTGCAACCGGTTAAAAATTATGTAAAGCCGTATCTGACAGACGGCCGGGGAACTTGAACAACTGGCGGCTTTCGTTCGGCCGCTGTACATCCGTACGAATAGAACTGAAGTATTTTTACTCAGGGCTTGTAGGGCAATATATTGTTGTTGCTTAAAGTATATCTTTCTATTAAAAATCAATATATTTTAATTTGAATAAGTATGTGGTAGTTACATAATTTTTTTTTGCTTATGAAAGAAATAACGAAAAAACCTTCTATAATGTAAATACAATATAAAAAATAAAAAAAAAAAATAAATAAATAAATGAAGATACTATATATGTAAATAAATTAAAAAATAGATTTATAAAAAACATAAATAATTCAAAAGATAACTAAATATATATAAATTCAATAAAGAAATTATTAAAATAAAGTAATAAACAATACTTTACTTTATAAATTAATAAATCAGTAAATAATAAAAAAATGTAATACATAATATAAATAATTTATTGAGAAATAAATACGGATCGATACTAAATACATAGAAGTATGTGCAATAAAAAATCAAAGAAAAAAATTGATTTGGTTGCGAGTAGGTCTGCCCATACCATGAACTTCCCATACCATGAACTTCCCATCTCATGATAAAAAAATGTAGGTGCTATTTTATTTGCCGCCACCATCAAGTTTCATTTAAGTTATTGCAATCGAAAAAATGATATACTAATTTTTTCAGCTTTGAATCATTTAAAAATATTTGCGAATTTAACATTAATTGTCCAGACTATTCTCTCGAAACTATCAAATTCGCCTTCAACCACTTTTGAAAGTATCCATGCTTCTGCACCATATAGTAGGTCGGGGATAATAGATCTTATATCAATATCTTCGGCATATGCGAGTTACTGAACAGACCTTTAAGAGTTAGTACCTCTGGTGTTCACTTAGAACTGTGTGCTGATTTGGAGCTTCTATGTTTTTTCCAAGATCTGTCGTGATGTAAATATTTAGTCTATGGTGGACTTTTCTGGTCAAAGGCCACATTAATATGGACCTATCAGGTCGTTGACGAATGGTTTCAAACGTTCACATAATACGATGGGAAAGGTAATATAGACAATATTGAAAAGATCGATACCTCTATAATTGGCACATCTTAGATGGTTTCCTTTCTTTAAGATTGGATGAACAATGCTGAGATTCCTTTCATCATTGATGCTTTATTTTGTCATTGCTGCCGCATTGAAAATTTCGACAGCTAAAGTAGCTTTATAAGATTTAAGCTTATACATACATATTATTGTTATTTTTACCTCGTCTATGTTGGGTAAACGCTGTTGGCCTGTGTCATCTTCATCGAATGGTTTAGGCTTATCATTGTTAAAGACCGCTTATGTCAACTCCTTGTTCAATGTATTTTAGAAAATATTGCTACGACCTTGTACGATGCACTTGTTGTGCTCGGAATATTAAAGAGTGCTAATATCTAAGCATATTTTTGTATTTGATAAGGTAGTTAAGAACTATTAATTAAATTAGTTTTGAACTTTTATTATTGGAAAACTAAATTGATTTAAATTAAAGAAATGAAATCCTCCTTTGTTACAGTTTTTTCGTAACAAGAATTTAAACCACCCTGTCAAATGTGGCCAAAAGCTTTTGAGTACATCATTATGCACTAATTTAGATTCGATAGCTTGATTTGTTCTCGAGTAAGGCTTTGCTTGCTGTAATATTGGTTCAATATATCAATTGAATTTTGAAGTATAGTCTCAATGAGAAGACTAAATCCATGCGATGAAAGAATTGCTGCATCTGAAGTGTTCATTTTACAAAGAACAGGGCTGATTACTGCACCTTGATGTGCACCTGCATTATAATATTTTAAATCAGAGGCGGAGAAACTAACATAAATTTTGAAGCATCGTTTGTTTGGAAAACTCTGAATATGTTTTATAAGGTAGCGAGGAAAGCCAAGGATGATGATTTTGTAAATTAAACCATTATGCACTTTGAAAGAAATGCTTTTTCAATGTCAAGAAATAACAGACCGGTTGATTGTCCAATTGAACGGTTTTCCTTTATAACTTGATGAGAGTTGTTGTGTAAAATTCTGAATCCAAATTGTTGAACTGTGAGAACGTTTTCAGCTTTCTGTTTATGTTTTCAATATGGACTTGTAAGATATAATCATTTTAGCAGGTTTCTATTTCGTCCCGAGCTAAACTATAAATTCCTAGATAGCTTTGTGTTACCAAGATGTTGAGAAACTGAGTGGTTGGACATAAACGTTGAGGCAAACGTTTTCGCTTGATCACTGTTCGAAATCAAGATCCACTCAGTGCTATTTAAGGGGAGAATATTTTTGTGTTTATTTTTTATAATGCGCACGATAATTTTGATGTATTCGCAGTGTTTTGCAAGAGCATGTCTTCGTCTTGTCGCTGTCATCGGTGACCTAAGGCGTATGAGCTCCGCTTTGCTGCTGTTGATTTTAGGTTTCCATTTCAAAAAGTATTCACACAGAGTCCTTATTCGTCCGCATATTGCAAGGATAATAGGACGATGCAGGTTGTCGTACTTGTGGGACAACCCCTCCTAGTGTCTTCAGGAATAAGAATTGGTCGAAAGCCTGAACAAGAAAAAAAAATCTTTTCATAAATGAACTAAGAATTGCTCGTGCGCTTTTACCAAGTATGGAAAACATTCCATTTCGACTAGCTTGTATATAAGAACCTTGATACAAACTAGGCACCAGTTCCTCTTCTTCAGTACTGTCTCCTTCTTCTTGAGGCCCTTGGTGATGTTGTTGTGAATCAAGTTAAGAACTTACCATATAAATCTCAACTCTAGATTCATTCTTACCGAGTACAGTAGTGAAATTCGAACCCAATTCGTGCTCGCATAGATCAACATAGGAGCAAGATCCGAGAGACAATGTCTTGGGGTGTCAGTACTTTGAAATGAGGTCCTGTTAAATGAGTCCAGTCAAATAACATAGGCTAACTGCCTGATAAACCTTATCCTTATTAAAGACCTCGAACGATAGCTGGATCACAGGACCTATCACCCCAATAATAAACAATCCCCCAGAAGAATTCATGTGCTTCTTTTTTAGAGTCCTGAATCAAGGCAGATCATTGATCTTCCAAGCTCACCGGAAAAGTGCGTACTAGCAACTTTGCTTAAGTGAACACGTAGAGTGGTATCAGTTCGCAACGAGGGATATCTGATGAGGCAGCACCTCTTAGATCAGGTTTTGTGTTCAAACAAAATAGAAAGCCCTCTTTGTGGCAGGGAAGTTGATACTGCTTTTCAGATAGGATAAGATTGAAAAAATAAGATAGAGCAATATTGATTTCGAACGACATTTCATTTTTTACAAGAAGCCAACAGGTCTTGCTTCTAGATTCCTTACCTCATAAAATTTTCTTAAAGACTTTCTCAATAGAATAAACAAATAATCTTATATATCTACGATGAGCTTCCTTAGTCCACATCCCTTCACGTTAAATATCTTATTATTAATTCAAATCGAAAAGGACAATCGCCCTTAGGCTTCAAGAGATGAGAAGACAATGCGCTTTTGTACTCCTCCTCTAGGTGGAGCTTAATTAAAATTGCCCAACAAAAGCCATTCTCTTCGACTCCAACACAAAATAAAGCCAACGAGCAAATGAAATAAAAACAAAAATTAAAATACGAATCCAAGAATTGAAGAGAGCTGTACCTGATGAATATCTGTTTAGAAAAGATATGACTGTGTAATCACATTTAAATGTCTCTTTGAAAATAAAGAATGAAGAAAAAAGAAAACAGAAGAAGACCATGATAATTCAGAAAATTAAATTTTCTGCAAACAACACTCGAAACAAACATTCAGCCTCCGCCACCTGTAAGCACTTATTCATTTAGAATCCCATTCCTCGAGCTCCCAAACGTGCTACCACTTTCAATTTACACACTCTCAACAATGGTTAAAAAGTTCAACGCCAACTCTGGCGATGAAGGGGGCCGTAGTGTGCTCCATAACCCAAAATGAGTATGAATTCGTGGATTAAATATTTCGCCGCGGTAAATCCCATCTCATGCATAAGATACAATTTCACAGGACTTGTGTTACTTCCACAGGAAGGACGGGGGAGGGCTGCTTCTCCACCCCACTGGTATGAAAGTAATAAAATGAAATGCGAAATATTATTTAAGCATCACACACACACACCTTTTTATGGATTTAATTTGCCACCAAGAGGCGGAATTAAAAGACTTGAACGGAATAAAATAAAAGTCGCAAGGATGGGGGATAAGACACGAACCAAAGCGGATTCAATGGTTATGTTGACTTGTGCCATGTTGAGGGGGTTTTCAGGCAAGATTAGAAGTGTAGTATTTTCCTTTCGATCCAATGCACGGTTCAGGTGGGAGGAGTGCAAAAATATTTTATTTTATTGTAGATGCCCTTCGGTGAAACCACCTTTGTATTTTTCAGATCAGGAGGAATTGTTTTACCGTCGAACAACAGTTTTCGTTGTGACGCGTATAATTTTGAGGGAATCCTTGGAATTGAATGTGGTAAAGGGATGTCTATTAATTTTTGTAAGCCTTTCAGCGCCGCGGATCTTAATTGGATTTCTTCAATTAAGATAATATTGTACTACAAACCATATTAAAAGAGGAGCAGCTTGTGAAGCATATTGCAGGTGTCTTATTAAGTTGCTAAAATTTTTGATAAAATTTCAACCCTTATTGCATCTTTTGTAAGTGTGACGCAAGTAGATAGCCCATAAGATAGAACATAGGATTTGACACGAAATTTTTAAAAACCTTGTTGTCTTTATGAAGTTTTTTATTGTTCAGGAATCGCATAATCTACTGCGGCTCTGGAATAATGAAGTTGACACCAATATTTTGGATTTTCTTTTATGGAAAAAATTATCTGTTTTTTCTGGTGTATACGTATGGCAATTTTGAGATATTTCGACAAAATGTAAAAAAGTACTTTTAATCCCTTTAATGAAATTGACTGGTAATGTGATGTGCTACGTTCACATTACCCGAATAGTTTTTTACCCCACAATATACAAAAATGGTTCTAATTGAAAATTAAAAACCATTTGGAACCAGAAAGCTAATTTCTATTTCATTTCATTTTATTGTAGCGAAATATTAACATAACAATTTTAGTTCTTAAATATATTGCCTTACAACTATAAATTATTACTATATTTATACAATTATTATGACAGGAATATACTTTTTATTGAAGGAAAAGCTACAACAAAAAACCGTCTTGATAAAAAAAGAAAAAGAAATATAACAAATAATTTATTATTTTATTGATTAATTTATGTTTTACACTATAACTTTTGGTCTGAGAGAAGGGAGTGGAGTGGAAGTACATATTCCAAATATGGAAAGCAAATGTTTATAAATTATAAATATTTAACGAACAAAATTAATAAATAAATAATAAATAAAAATTTATAAATACTAAAAATAAATAATATATAATAAAAAATAAATAATTAATAACAAAAAATAAATAATAATTAAATAGTACATATTAGATTAGAATAATTAATAATATATTATAAATAATATATCGCAGATCTAGTCAAGTTCCAAGTTATTTTCTTCAAATGCTAGTTTTGAGATTAAAGCATTGTCTGACATTCTGCATCTAGCGTTGTATCTTTAAAATAGTTTCGTTATCCTCACTGAAAATTTGTCGATATTTGTTATTTTGTGGATTATGTCCGTTGAGTAATGCCACGGTAAGACAAGAACCATTTTCAGTACCTTGTTTTGGGCTATTTGTAGACTCACTCGATGGTACTTTGCACATTTGCCCTAAACAGTTGAGCCATAAAATGTGATTGCCTGAAAGATTGCTTTTAATATCAGAAGTTTATTTTTATTGCATAACTTTGATTTTCGCTTTATAAATGGGTACAAGATTTTTATTGTAAGATTTATTTTGTACATCGTTTCTCGAATATGAGGACCAAATGTCAGACGTTTACCAAGGTTGACTCCAAGCTACTTTCCAATAAATTCGTTTATTATTTTTAAATAGGATGATATTGTAGCGATACAAGATATAACATTTATTAATATTATTATTATTATTATAATTATAAATTTATTAAAATGTGAGTAAATTACAATATTAATACAATAACTAGGGTCTAGCGCTAGCTAGAAAGGAGGTTAAATACTATTAGAAAAAGTTTTAAAATTTGAGGAAACATCATTTGGGTACAGCGATTTGTTGGCATTCGGAGACGTTTGTTGTTTGCTGCCGAAACGAAACGAAACGTTGCATATAGTTTCAATAATACACATTGTGCTGTAAACGTTTTGGATCGCTGTCAGGGTTGAGAGGCTATCGGTGTAGATCATAGTTTTCCTGTTTCTGGAAAGGCTTATGGCTTTACATAACGCAAAAGCTTTTGCAGTGAAGATGGATGTGAATGGCAGCAACAGACCTTTGGAAATGATTGAATTTCAATCACCGACGACTGCAAATGATGTGTCAATTTCGGTTTTCGAAGCATCAGTGAACAAGAGTTCATCTCTTATTTCTCAAGTGCTGATTAGAATCTTTGATATCTTCTCCCTCTGAGAGAAATTTTTGCATCGGTGTAGATAGGAAGCTTGTAGGGTCCGTTGATTTTTTGGATAATGCTGTAGTTCAAACAATTGATTCTTTCTTCCAAGTGGGGATGTCTAGCATCCGAGAGAAGGATGAGTTGCAAGGTTGATGAGGACAATTTACCATATATTGGAAGGCCATAGTCAATTTTGGATATAATAATTGATTTAATTGAATTGTCAAGGTTATTGATATTGCAACAGCTATTTTTGGATGATAAGTATTTGATTGAGTTAACCTTGGCAGAAAGAGTTCGCGCACGAGACACGGGTGCAGATTTCAGGCTCATGGGGAGGAAGGTTGTAGGTATCACATGAGGCATTTTGGGTACATCGCTTCGCAGAGTGCCCCAGCAGCTGACAATTTCGACAGCGCATGGTACTCTTCGACTTTCACATTGTACCAGCCAATGTTCACTGAGCTTTGTGGGCGGGGAAGATCGAACGTGAAGAGGACAAGGCCAGTGGCAGACCTTTGATTTTCAGCACTCGTTCTGGTGAATTTGTGACCCCTTCGGACCTCATTTCATTTCAGATTTCACATTCAGGAATATTAATAAGGCAGGGAGCATAAACTGTGGCCTTGCATGAGTTCAGATCCTAATGGAGTGTTACAGAGATTGGAGAGGGATTTTTTAGATAGGTATATGTCGGTGATTTTTTGCCATTACATTCAGGAGGGAATTGTCAACGCATAATTTGTTGATGCTGTCATATTAGGTACTTATGATATCGATAGTTTTTTTAAGCAGAAATTTGCTAATTTGGGACAATGGTTTGTTTTTGTCACTGGAGGAGATCACGATGAATTTGGGTTTATATGGGCTTGAAGTTGCAGGGTTAATATGGACAGGGGAATTGCTTGGTGTTTTTCTTTTTTTTATTGTTGGATTTGGAAAGAAGCTCTATGCGGAGCAGGCCAAACTGCTCGACCGAAAGCAGTTTCGGCCATCAATTAAAATGTTTCTTATTTCCGCACTCAGTGAAAGGTTGTGCACTTCCGAGGACGAGAGACGAAAAGTAAAACAAAAGTTACCAACTGGACGGTTCTAACAACGTCTACTTAGGTAAAGAATAAAAACCGGGAGAGCAAAATAGAACACGATCTTATCAGCTCGAAAGTCAGACGGGTACTGAATATTACATTTATATAATGAAATTCGATTGAATATATATAAAAAAGAAGCAAACTAAATTCAATTGCAGTTTGAAAATGAACGTATCGTAAAGAAAAAAAGCACAAAAGTTTAACATATTTACAGTATTGATTAATATTGGTTAATAATGATTATTTTTTTTTACATTTTTCTAAAGTGATTTGCACGACTCGCATACCAAAATAGCTTGTCGTGTTGGTAGACATTTACTGTGAGCCCAAATTATATCGCACTACAAGCACGGTACCCATTTCTTGATCTTATCCATCTGAAAGTTTTCGTTGCAAAAGGCACAAGCACTGTCCTTGTCAGGTGAAGTTTCAGCCCAAGAATCGTCGTGTGAGCTCGGCAAGTGCAAACTTTCATCCGAATCACTTTAGAAACTTTCTGCAGTTTGCTTTGTCCGTTTAAATTTAACTGGTAAGGGTCTTTTCCCAACTATAGTTCCGAATGCTCTCTTCCAAAGCTGTTTTATACGGAAATGTTGTAAGCATCGTTCCGACTGATCTTTATGCTCTCCTGCTGGTAGTTCGTTGAAATTTGGGTGGTGGTGAAATTTCCCGGACTACTAGTATAAGCAACTGGCTCTTTCGGTGTGATTGCCATAACCACTTTTCTACTGGCAACTGGTTCTTCTGGGTCGTTTTCTCGTCAAGAGAGCGGATCTTTTCAGAATTGTCAGCGATAAAATCATCCATTGATGGCAATATGAGCTGTTTGCACTTAAAGATAGGCTTTGGCAATTAGTTCGACGACAACGAATTATGTTAATTTCCGGCCCTGCTCTCGCATACATCGTCTTATTTCATCATTGTAGTATATCTTTAGATGCCCCATAAATGCTCTATCCAGTTGTTGCATTTTGTGATACAATGCGGCGGAAGTGATATAACTATAACACTATTTTGTCGAGCTTTTTTCAGAACCTCCGTTCAGTTTCCTAGTAGCTTCTTCGATCTGATTAAGGGGTATTCTAGTCTACAAATTTTAAAATCGAATTTTTTTTACATTTTCAAAGCTTAACTATTCAAGAATATATCTACAAGAGGATTTTTCAAAATTCAAGTTATTTTAGGAGATATCGGTATTTTGCTGACCCGGCATCCTAACTGGTTCGGCCGGAACTAATCGAACAAAAGGGACATTAAGGATCCTCCGTCTACCTGAATCCATATTTCTCAGTAAAACCTTTTGTCCTTTGTATATATTGGGAATGAAAATTGGCCCGGAAGCTCATTCATTTGCTGAGGAACGAGACAACGTCCGGATTGACCGCTCCGATAGACGAACATCAAACGCATCAAAGGAGGCCAGAACTGATCGATATGAAGAGAGAAATGTGGAAAATAGTTTTTCCGAAGTCATCATCCCAAATTTCTATTATTTTTAAAAAAAATCGAAACAGTAAAAAAAAATGTCTCCAACTTTTCTGTAGTTCCAGCCATTGCGACATTATTCTAGATTAATAATCTTTTTTTTTTTTTTGTTTCAGATTGCTAGGAGGGTTTAAACCGTGGATATGGTTACGCGCTAAGTTTTTGAGACCCCCACTTCATCAGCTGCTAATTTTTGAAATTTTTAACTTTTTTTATTTTTTATTTTTTCTTTATTCTTGTTATGTTAATAAATAACTAATAAAAAAATGGATATTAAAAATATGAATTGCCTTTTTTATGACACTTCAAAAATTAATTACATGAAATTTATGCCTCTAGACTAGAATACCCCCTTAAGGAGTGCCTTAAGATAAGCTCTACATCATCAGCAAACAAATGTACAAAACTGTTTATGACGTGTGCTGGAAGCTCATTAGCATAAAGAGAAAAAAGTATTGGTCAAAAATGGACCCCTGAGGAACGCCACTATACACCGGTAGAAAGCCCGACATCTTATTATTGTTAACAACTCGTTGACAACGTCCAGTCAAGTACAAGTAAACTATCATAACTTGGTTGCTACCAATGAAAATTTAAAGTTTAATTTAAGCTTTCTACACAATACTTTATGGTTCACAGTGTCAAAGGCTTTTGAAAAATCTAACAGGACCGGGCTGAATTTAGCTTCGATCCCGTGAACATATTACATTTAATATAATTTGTTGAATAAATCTAACACTATACTGGGTGATTTGCATAAGATGCTACAAAATGCTTAAGCGACTCCGTTAGGTCCATGCAAGGCAAAATCGTATGGCAGTGGGTCTATCTCCCCCTTTTCAGAAGAAAACAGACTCCAAATGAGAAAAAAAAAGAAAACAACGAAAACGTAAACGACAATGTTGGATAGCTTACTCTAAAGCCAAAAACGCATTCGTTAATCAAGTCTTTGATTCAAGTTGTTTTAGTAAATAATTTTTGAGAAATAAAATTCTAAAATCTAATCGAAATTCTATTCTTATCGAAATTCAATGCTCTTAATAATTTTGAGTATCATACATTTTCAAAAGCGTGATGCCAAACTGTGTCTTATATTAGTTTTTGAGAAATAAAAAAAAAAATGAAAGTAATGTTTTTTTAGGGTGTTTCAACGTTTTCAGTTTTATTTATCCTCCTGAAGTTAAGTGAGAGATCCTGTCGTACCATATCCAATGATCCCCTTAATTTGTTGATCCAACAGATGATCTTTCTCTCCTTCGATACTCCAACATCGCATGTTCTCGACAATTCTCGTGAAGTTTACAAAAAAGTTAGTGGTGGACACATTTTCTGTTGGGATACCTTTTAGCGCACAATATCTGTGCTTCACGACTGGAAGCATTCGCTAAACCAAAGTAGTTGCTATCGTTTTGTGTTGCAAATCGTCAACATGCTAAAGTTTCCAATACAATATCCTTTCACATTAATGCATTTGTGTTTTGGTTCTTATCTTCCCACTTGTAATGGGTCCAATTTTCGAAATTGAAACTTTTTACTTTTATCCACGTTTCGAGGTCGCAGGAGTCGGACTCCATCGTCTTTAGAAGGATGTGCATCTTTGCGAATCCAAACCAACACAACTTTGTAGCTCCATTATTGATTTGCAAGTTTCTCATCATTGTATGACGTGTCTCAGCTTTAAACCTCATTGAGCTCATAGCAATACAAAATTATTTTATATTTCTAAACATGTTGCAATGCGTAAAAACAAATATTATCTAAACAAGTTTCGTGAGGTCAAATGTAATACCAAAAAGAGTGGGATCTTGTAAGAGGTAAAATAAACAAATCAACACAGAAAAATCAAATTTTCACCTTAAAAGAAGATAATGTTTAGATATCTGGCCCAAAGGTTTTAGTAGAAAAGTTCACTTGTTCCTTTTCCTCCATAGGAGCTAAGGTAGGCTCCGGTAGTTGTGACTCGTAACTTAATTGTAACTGTCTATCTAATGAAGAGCCTTTTTTCCATAGTTTTTTTTTTATCCCATTTCGTCTTTCGAAGTGTAAACATTTATTATGTCCCTTAAAAACGCAAATTCCCAAACATCTGATGGGTTTTGTAACAATTCGTTAAAAAAAAAACCCTATGTTTAAAGCTGTGATATTTTATGTTTTATTTATATTAAAAGTGTTGCATTCGGTGTTTTTCCTGAATATTTAAAAACTGCTGAAGTGACATTGTTATTTAAAAAGAGAGTTAAAACCTTAATTGGTAGTTATAGACCCAATTTATTATTGTCAGAGTTTTCAAAAATCTCTAAACAAGCTATAAAAAAAAGAGTGGTAATTTTTTTTTTGAAAGGAATAATCTTCTTAGTGTGTGTCAGTTTGGCTCTCGGTCAAATTGTTCCACCGAAAGTGCCCTAGTGAATTTTTGTTCCCATATAAATAATGGCTTCAATAAAAAGGACTTAACCGCTTCTCTTTTCGTCGACAATACCAAAGCCTTCGATACTGTTGATCACAAGATTCTTCTGCCCAAACTGTACAAGTTTGGTTTTAGAGGTACTATTCATGATTGGTTTCGGTCATATTTATCTAAAAGACTTCGGCTTGTATCTTTACTACTAACTCAGCTTTGAATCTTGCTGCCGAAATAAACCATGATCTTGAACGCCTTAGCCATTGGTTTCAAATGCACAAAATGATAAAATGACTTTTTAGCCTTAATGGCAAGAAGGCAGACTATGGATCTTTCCATTTTCATTGTGCTAACTGCAAGAGGTTCCAGCATAGCCGAGATATGTGCAGTACAAACATTTCTCCACAAACGTACTTTGTACAATATCCATGCTCTGATAAATGTTTTTATATTGAAAGCGTTAAAGACTTTAAGTCTCTAGTGATTACACTCGACTGGAAGATGAGCTGTCTTGATCATACAAATGCACTGAAGAAGTATCTGTTGACAGCAACTAGACACATTTTTATTTTAAAATCATATTGCTCTCTGCATCTTCTTGAATATACATACTATGGTTTAGTGCATTCTAAGCTTGAGTATGGCATAATATCCTGGGGTGTATCTCACTACAACAAACCTTTCCCTCATCTTATGTCTCAAAAACATTCTATTGGACTAATTTTTTATAAAAATCGATAGTCTGATAGCTTGTTTCTATTTAGATTCCTTAAAATTTTGCATTTAAAACATCTATAGTATATTGTTCTTAAGTTTCAAAAATATTTTTAGCCTGAACTGGCAATTTTTCTACCAGAAGCTATTCAAGCTACCAACTTAGAATGAATGGTCAGAATATCGCTTCCGTACCTCATCATACTATACAAATTTTTTTTAAATGTTTTTCGTCTATTGCTCCAAGACTTTTTAACAAGTAACCTTATAGCTTAAAATATACCCGAAATTATGGCGCTTAGAATTTGATTATAAATATATTCTTGATTTGCTTTCTGTACTTGTCTAGCTATATATGTAAACTCTTTTTATTTTTTATAATTTTTTTTTCATGCTTTCCTGTAATGACCCCGCACTCAGTCATTTTTCGCACATTTGTTATTAGTTTAATTGTTCTTTAATCTGGTTTCCCATCTAGTTCCTTATGAATTATAGACTTCAAATACTTTTTCAATTTAGACACAAATATTTTGTCATCCTGTTTTTCCTTTTGTGTATGCTTTATTTTTAAATGTATATCTTAAAAAGTTAAAATAAATAAATAAATAAAAAAATAAATAAAGATGTATTATAAATTCAGTCTTTTCTTTTAAATTTTACTATAGAGCTTCAGAAGTACGTTTTTTTTAATAAGCCAAAAGAATAATAACTTAAATGATTTTGGGTAATAAAATATGAGTTGTCCTCATTGTCGTCATAAGTCCACAGCATACTGCCACCAAATTGTCAATCTAGACTTTCAGTCTACTTGAGAGAGTTTGAACACTGTTTCATGAACCTGTCTGAGAAGATTCCAAGATTTTGAGGTTTCTCTTTCTCTATTTCTTGATTCGCAAAGATTGGAAATTATTTCAGAAATGTGAATCCCATTCTGTATGTTTCAAAATTCCGAATGACGGCTGAAGGACTGACGCTTGAAAACATCCCTAGACAATTGTGGAGCCACCAGCATTTTTGTTGAAAAACTTCACATTTCAATTCATTTGTATGATATCTAAGCGAACATGAAGGCCTGCTGTGGCCTATAAAAGTAATAAGAAACCAATGGGGGAACCTATATGAGACAATTGATTTCGTAAAAAAGGCATCAGAAGGAAGCACAATAACAGAGTTAAGGACACGGATAAAAATGCACTACTCGTTAATTAAAAGCATGGTAAGAAATATCACAACGTCCGCAGATTAAGTTTGTGTTCCACTTTTGTTATTTCTTATCACAAACCAAATCCTAAAGGTTTTAACAGAAGAGGCCAAAGAGATCAAGAAACTATCGAATCGGTCTTGAAAGAACTATAAAAATCTGTTAAAAAAAAGCCGACTGAATGTGATCCTTTCGAAGCCCTTTTTTTACAAGACAGAGAAGATACAATGCTGAACATTTCCTCAGCTCGGAAGGAAAAGGTGATGGAAATCTCTCGACTAAAACTATGTCCCTTTTGGACTACAAACTTTTGCCAAAATTTGTATGTGTTACTTTAATTCTCCTCTATATAATACAGTTAAAAGAGATTCAAAAAGGGTTTGGGTTGACCAGATGACCGGACACATGCAATATTTTTCAGACGAAAATCTACGCAATCAATGAAAAAATTGCAAGAGCTATCCATAAACATATTATATATTTAATGATTGCCATTCTGGCAGGCATTGTAGGAAAATATTAAAATTTCATTCTAATATGAATAGTGTGCGAAGTCAAACACTTTGAATATTGAGGCATAGGAATGTCTTCTTAGGACCGTCTTTGACGCAGACAACTCTCTTAAGCCTCCAATTTCAAATTTGTTTAAAAATCACCATAGACTGTGCTTTATTTAAACAACGAACATCAATTGTAAATAAATCGACAAGCGAATGCTCATTGAAGTCGTGATATCTGCAGCGCTGAAGATGAGACATTTCAGCTCTCGTTAACCAGTAGATCTTTTAGCTGTTGTAATTTCTTAAAATGACTGATGGTGGGCAAGGAAAAAAAAAGGAAAAAATCCAATCATTTTGGAACGAAAATAACTTTCATTGATTATTAAGGGGGTATTCTAGTCAAGAAGCATTAATTTCATGTAATTTTTTAAGTGTCATAAAAAAAGGCAATTAATATTTTTAGTATCCATTTTTTTTATTAGTAATTTATTAACTTAACAAGAATACAGAAAAAAATAAATAAAAAATAAATAAATAATAAAAAGTTGAACATCTTAAGAATAAGCAGTTGATGAAGTCTCAAAAAATGGCCCGTAACCATAGCCAGTTGGAAAAATTTTTTTCCTCAAAACGGCGACTGCCTGAAAAAAACCACTTTTTTTGACTGTTTGGAACTTAAGAAAAAAGTAATTAAAATTTGGGGATGGGGATAGTTTCAGACATAGACAAGTCTATTAAGAAAACTCTAAAAATGTCAGATAAATCGGTCCAGTAGAACCTGAGAAATGAAATGAGAAATGATGTTGTAGACTTACATTTATTCAATCTGCCATTCCTGCTTCATACATCGGACCATCCTCGACTTCGAAAAAACTATTTTACGTGTTTCTCTCTTAATATCAAGCAATTCTGGCCTCCTTTGATGCGTTAGATGCTCGTATGTAGGAGCGGTCAATCCAGGCGTTGTGTGGTTTCACAGCAAATGAATGAGTTTCCGGGCCAATTTTCATTCCCATAAGCTCCATCATTTTTAAAATAGAAGTGAAGCCTTCATTGAAAATACAAACAGCAATAAATGTCGCTTTCTCAATCATTTTGCTGGTGATGCACTCGTAAAACTGGTGTCTTCATATGCCGTGAAATCGCCTTTTTGTTTGTCGATCTGGACGCGTAATCCTTTGCGTTGAGGATTTTTTTATCGATTTTATTAAAAAAAAATCTTTCAAAATATTTTTATTTCACTCACAGGACATATGTCATATATACGTCCACGTGGTTTGAAGGTTAGAATTCAACTGTTAGCAGCTGGACGTAAGTGAACAAATATATACAAAGGACAAAAGGTTTTACTGAGAAATATGGATTCAGGTACGGAGACTCCCTAATGTATTTTGTTCGATTAATTCCGGCCGAACCAGTTTGGATGCCGGGTCAGCAAAATACCGATATCCCCGAAAATAGTTTGAATTTTGAAAATTCCTCTTGTAGATATATTCTTGAATAGTTAAACTTTGAAAATATAAAAACAATTTCTAGACTAGAATACCCCCTCAAGTAGATTTTTCCTACATTCAAGGCCCGAATATATGTCGAAAAAATTTCAAACCAACTTCATACTAAGAAATACGATACCGTATCAACATTTTTTTTCTGTTTTTTGTAAATTTACTATGCATGCCCCGGAAATGAATGAGGAACGCCCCGTCATCAGGTAAATGTTATGTAAAACACCTTGACCCTTTGTATCACAATACCGACTGTCACACCACTTCTAGCAAACAGCTTACTTAACATATTCTCATTCTAATCAGCGCCTTGAGTCAGACTTGATTCCAGTAACGTCAGTTTAAAATTAATTGCATACTATAAGTAACAAAAAACCAGATGACAATACCGCCGTCGACTTCAAAGAATCCTTCGCGAGGATAGCAACTGCATGGCTTTTGGATTTTCACGGTTTTTTCCTCTCCCTGCACATCTCGACTTTTCATTCCATGTGCTGGATGGCATAGTATCCGGATAGTATCGTGCAAAAACAAAATATTATTCTCGCATTCATAGCGACAACACTCACCATTTTGCCCCATCAACCGAACAAAAACCAAGGCAAAAAAAGAATCCTGAATATATTGCCATTCGACCGATTTAATGTCATGCATACCGCAATATGACAAAAAACATTCTTACTCCATTACAACCCTCGCTTTTGGGTGGACGACCAACATGGCTTGGTTGGTTGGTCGGCGATGACTATACGGGGACAGGACGACAAGATTCGTGTAGGAAACCATTTCATGTTCCGAGATACTGTAGACATGTTTCATGCTGCCGTTGTCGCTGCCCGCCCCATCAACACCCCATACAAGGAGTACACTGTACACTGTAACAGTTGCTTAATACCGTCATTTCTATCCACAGTACCAGCAATACTTGGAGCAGCAGACTAATAGGAATGACTCCGTAAAGCGTACAATAAAAATAAAACGCGAAGCATGTGAAACAAGAATAGGGGGATGGCAAAAAAACCACCGAGGAAAACGGCTCCAAAGGGTAATTTTCTTGCAATTTTCAAGTCGTTAACAGCGGCCACAAAGGAAGTCGTCGACATCCTTAGGCTGCTGTTGGTGATAACACTGAGCACGGGGGCTCGAAGATGACTTTGCACCGCGGGATGCACTTGTTTATTTTCATGGTTCTTGTCATTAAAAGTGGCTCCAGCTTAATGGCTATGTCGCCGGAGTATTATTTTTATTTGTTTTGTACATTTTTTTTAATCCTAGAAGTAAAGTGAAGGTTACCGAGATCTACGAAAATTTCTTTAAAGAAATAAACTCCGTAAACGATATCTTATCTAATAAAATATTATGAAGCAACCTTTTTTAACTTTCCATATTTGGAAGTTTTGTAATTTGTCCGAATTTTAATATATCGCATACCAATTTCCACTTGTGCCATCAATCTTGACATTCAATCGTTCAACTTCTTGATGTTTTCAAAAGATATTGAATTCCTTAGAGAAGAAATCCAAAAACACTATTTTCAAGCCTTGCATTAAAGCTTGTCCCAAAACAGATATACTTACTGAATTGAGAACTAATCACTTCAAAAGGATCAAAATAATATTTGGATTACTCAATGTGAATCTTAAAGTGTTTTCCTTATTCTAGATATCGTCGACATGGATTAGAAAGGTATTCTAAGATCATTTTAGAGCCGTCGGCATGCTTCTTTTGGACCCTTTCTAAGATCAAATAAAGATAATAACGCTTTAATATTCCAAGCACAGGTAAGGTTTATCCAAAGAAGAGCAAAATTTGTAGGAATAATTTCGAAAATGTTAGGTTGGCAATTAAAGAATTGCGGATTTCTTTTGAAAATAAAAGACAATTTTTTCATGGAACGAAATAACTTTATTCTGTGATGTATTGTCCATTTTGAGCAATGACCTTTTGTCATCTTTTAGGCAGCATCATAATTCCACGTTCATAAAACTTCTGGTTTTTATCAGCAAAAAACTGAACCAGGTACGATTTGACATCATCATTATAATTGAAATTTTTAACATTCAACGAACTTGGCAAAGATCGAAATAAAAAGTAATCAGATGGTGCAAGGTCAGGTCCCAACTAAGCTCCAAAAACTTTTGCATAGTGAGCAAAGATGTGTGTGGCCATGCATTGTCATGATGGAATACAGCACCTTTTCGATTTGTCAATTCGGGCAACTTTTCTTCAACTGCATTGTTCAATTTTGTTAGTTGTTCAACGTAGAAATCTAAGCTGATCATTCGTTTGGGTGGTAAAAGTTCAAAGTAGTTGGAATTGTCCTTTGTAATCCCACCAAACTGATAACTTAACTATCTTTTGATGAATATCAGGTTTTGATGTTGTTTGAGCTGGTTCACCTGGCTTTTCATCACCAGTTATCAATCGTCTTAAAAATGAATCATTTTCATTACGTTTCTTTAACGAATCGCAGGCGTTGTGTTAAATGATTTTCTTTCAGTTCATGAGGAACCCATATATCGAGTTTTCGTACATAGCAAAGTGTAATGATATTATATATGTAAAGGTTTCAGAATACGTGGAGGATTAGAGAATATCTGATCAGTGTTGCAGGCAAGGCAGTTATGCCAAAGTAGTTTGCCAGAACACGAGTCAATAAGAAAGGAAAGGGAGGCAGGCAGGCTCAATACGTCATAGTTATTGCCATAGAGAGAAATAAGTCGATTGTTAGTCAAAATGATCCTCTTTTATTTCTGAAAAATATTCTCCTTAAATACTTATTACCCTTGGAATGGTAAGATTCCCAATATCGGTGAATCAGCTGACTCAAGATATCGCTTAATAGGTTGACCGAGTCCTATTACATCCTCAAACGATAACATTGAACATCTGGCAATTGGGGGTGAAGACCAACGAGCGACGCTTGTACTGCGGATCAGATTTTTGTTCACAAAACGAATCAAGCATATGCCTCTGTGCAATGCGCTGTCACTGGGTCATACCTTATATGATATGTTTTTTGTGTGGCGCCATCGCATTTGGGTTAGTGATCCTTTATGTCGTGTGCCGTCATTGCCATTATTATGAGAGGTGTTAGATACACTACAAAAGTTGTTTTAAGCGTTTTTCAATGCATGTTTGTCATACATGCAGCTTCTCTGCAATCTCACGTGTTGTACTGTGACAATCCGAATCGATTATTGCCTTGATTTATTCATCATCAACTTCAACTGGACGACCAGAGCGTTTCTTTTAAAGCTTCGTCACCATAAAAAGCACATAACTTTTTGTGAGCTTGCGATGCGTTTTTTCCTTTCCGGAAATAAAAAAGCAAAATATGATGTAAATGTTCGTTTTGATTTTCCACTTTTCAACAGACGCCAAACAAAAACTACACAACCGATCAAAAAATTTTTTTTTACTGATTGACTGTTGAAGCACCAACTATCAAATTAGAAAATGTGTTTGACATTTCGATTACGTCAGCAAACCTAAAAATTCAACTAAAGCCATCTATGAGTAAAAACTGCAATTACTAAATTACCAACCCAATACATAAGACAAGAAGTTGACATATGCGTTATTTTTTTAACGCATTTATTTCCAACATTTACAATTCGATATATGAGGAAATACTCTTTCTACTATGATAATATTGTTTTAACAATACAAGGCCAGAAGATAAAGCGGCTTTGCAATACTAAAAATTATTCTGATATGTTAACTTATGAACAATATTTAATTTAACACATTATTTTGCACATTTAAATTTATTTAAAGATTAAGGAAAGAAAAATGGACATAAAAAAACTTTCTTCTTATATTTGAATTATTTTCATTAAAAAGCTAAACTTAAACTACCTACACTTACAACTAAGATAAAAGAAATAAAAAAACAAACAAAATCAAACAAAACAACTAAAACTTATTTAACTTAAGCGTCAGCTCCAACCCAGTCGAGCCAACAATACAACACCTCTTGTCTGTTGTTCTTCTAGCAGCATGATGTATAATAGGAACATTGCTCGAGTCTGATAAATAACCATGTGTGTCCAAGTAAAGAAAAGCCGCCGGAAGCATCCAATAGGCTCTTGTTAGAGACGTATTGCCGAGAGTCGGAATGAGCGCTTCTGTATAGCCGTGTGGAAGCTCGCAGGCACTTTCTCTTGCCATAAGCAGTCTTGTATGCAGGTATCAAAACAACAATATAAGTTTTGCAAAAAAAAACAAAGCCTGGTCATAAAATATCGCCTTAGCTCATTTAAACCTTTTTTACTAGAACAGCACTAGTAATTGTGATTGTGAATTATTTTTCAGTAATAAACATTTTTCTGACGAAGGGAATGTTTGCAATGAAATTGCAACCGAATCAGACAAAGTTTAATTTCAAAAAACAATCCAGTTCAAGTTCTGATTGGCGACGGAGCTTTTGATCGTACTCGTTATTTAGTTTGTGTCATCATGCAACTGGTCTTCGAACTTTTTAGATATGAATTCCTATAAACCTAAGTTCTTGCAAAATGTTACATTCTTGAAACTTACCTTCTTATTTTTTCTGGCTGTCTGTCCGTAACGAGTTACAACGCTTTCTTGGTGAAGTTGAAAAACAACTGCCAAACGTGGAAGCAAATGTTACTCTTACTTTGACACATCTTATCTTCACGTTGAGTTGTATGATCTAAGAGGGATTCCTGTGTGCTTCTGTGTGCCCAAAAAAGATCGGCTAAGGATTTTGATACTTGGTCCTATATATTTTCTAACTCGTTTGGTAAAAAGTTGGATATGTGGGCACAGATAAAACAATTTCGGTTACAATCTGATTGCAAAACGCGCTTTCTTTTGGCCAAGAAAACTCTCGCACAGTATTAAAAGCACTGTGGTCACTACGTAAATAAGCATAAAATATAATAATCATTTGCTCAGAAACTCCCCTCTTTTTCTATTGACCAGAACAATTAATTCATTTGGCCGTAAGTTGGAATAAACGGGTTGTAAAACATCTATGTAAATGGGAAAAATATGCTGTAATTGTTAATTATCAAGTGTTCTAACTGGTTGCCCTCGGTACTGAACCCTTCTTGTAAGGGCGCTCAGCTTCAACATAAAGCTCAACAAAATAGAGCTCGTAAATTTGCCAAAATGCTTTTGCAAACCAAAATGATTTCTTAAAACCAAGACGCAACTTTCTCGTCCCAACATTCTCAAGCTTTAGAAACGGGAAAAAGGTTTGAAAATTCAACCAACAGATAGAAAAATTACGTCTGGGTTACAAACCTAAAAACCTTAAACAAAAACCAGTCAAGTTCGAAATGGAAACATCATAGTAGAATCGCAGGCAATGCTGAGGATATGGAAGAACCAGCAATGCCGTCTACCCGACCTAGACGAAGTAATTGTTTGGCCAGTCCTGAAGAAAGGAAGAAAGGAGATCATCTAAGCTGTGTCAATTATAGAATTCTAAAATCTTTTCGACATTGACTATAACATCTTTTCTGTCATATTAAGTATGAAAGTCTAAAGCCGTTCATCAACAACCTGATCCATATCAATGTGTCTTTCGACCAGAAAAGTCCACCACCGACCAAATATTAACATAACTGCAGATCTTGGAAAAAATCAAGGAGCTCCTTATCATCAATTTCAAGGTTGTTTTTTTTTTTTTTTTTTGGTTTCTGTTTCGTCCACAGAGACGAGAAAATGAAGCCATATCTAGGTTTGACATCCCTGCCAAGCTCGTCCTTTTGCCCGGAATGACAATGGCGAAGGCAAGCCTCTCCGTAAAGACGTCACCGACTCACTTGATGTTAAACAACCTTTTAGACAAGATTCCGTCAACATCATACTTGGAACAATAGTGCAAAAGTCCCTTGTCAGAGAAGACGTCTTAGATTCCTTCGAGATAAAAGTGTGATCTATTATCCCATCTGCATTGACGGTGATTGGGGAAAAATATTCAACAACGAACTGTACGGTACAAGTTCTACAGCGACATTGAAATTGCCATAGCGATAAAATTCCAATGCTATGCGGACTGTAGCGCTACCTCAAATTAGTAATTAAATAATAATTTACAAAAAAGTCCAACAAACTTTCAATGTTAAAAAAAAAACGCAAAACTTAATTTTAAATTATATTACTTTTAGTCATTTCTGCAGTAAAACTATTTAGGCGAAATGTATATTAATTATTTCAAAAAAATGTATTTCCAAATTGTTATCCTATCACGACATAAAACATTCGTTAGCAATTAAATACCAAAATGTTAAACAATCTTTTTATGTTAAATACGCAAAACAAATTTTAAATGATTCAAAAATTCGAACACAAGTATTATCCTTCGGGAAATATATGTTTTAGGAATGAATGATGTTTCCATAAGCCAAGCTTAAATTGGTGGGGGCAAATTACATACCACCTTAAAATTTGTGTTTTTATCTTGAGATGGGAAGTTCATGGTATGGGCAAGCCTTCACGCACTCAAACCAATTTTTGGTTTTTGCATTTATTTGAATTATTTAGCATGTTCTCTCTTAATTTTCAATGCTCATATTCTTGAAATTATCATCTTCTACCATGTTGAAGGTTCCAGACATGTTTTGCGTCCCTTGTGTAAATAAATCTTGACTGCTTATTTTTGCAGTATAAGCCCCTAGTATGCACAAACGGTTTTATGATAACAGTAAAAAAAATTTCAGTTTAACTTTCCAGTAATTCGATACAAAATGTGATTTTGTCCTTCTTCATCCCACACTTTGAACAAATTTTTTGCCTCGCTCTTCAAGAGTATATGGATACTCTCACAGAGCGAGCGGACGAATTAGTAGAAGAATGAAAGATTATGAAGTGGCTGGAGAAACTCAGGTTTCTTTGGTTTCTGCTCACTTCCATGAGTGGAGTCCACAACAAGACGGAAGAATTTTATATCGCACTATTAGCTTTCGCCTTATTCGTAGGACTTTAGTCGACATCATATTGATATATGTACTTTGAAAGATTGGAAGATTTTAGCTAAACACCGCGCTGCGATATGCCTTCACAGCAGAGTCATCTACAAGCAATCTACATAAACCACTATTTTGGCAACACGAGCTAGGAATTTAGCCAATACAACAACCACTACAACAAAGCCACCCATAAGTCAGACTACTATCGCAGGTCGACCAATCCAGTGGTAGTGTCATAACCTTCATCCCAATGGCAAACGGTTACTGCACCAGAATCGAAAAACTATCATAGACCACTCTAATCGAATCGAACTTGGGACCTATCAATTGAACCAATTGAAAGGCAAGCGCTCTACCACCCAGTTGTTTTCCCACTCTGTAGAACTATTTCCTAAGATTTTTGCTCATTGTCTCCTCATACGACTTTTTAAATTATAATATTCTTCTTTATTTGTTTCATTGTCAGTTCTGATTTCGTTTTTCAATTAAATTCAATTGCGGAGCATCGAAAGATTTTTCTTTATTCCGTTCTTTGTACAAAACACAATCGCGCTTGCTTTTAATCAATTAACAAAAATCTCATTTTCAGATACTTCTGTATCAGAAAGGCGCCCATCAGAACTCATTTTAAAAAGACTACGTTTTAATTTCATTTCCGAAATGCACCGGATTGAAATGTATCATATCACATCTATTAAGTAATGCAGCACACGCCAATTAAACGATACCCGGTAGCGATGGGGATCCAGTAGATTGGCAGACATATTTTTGGCCAACAGTAGTTTGGCTCACATGCGATAAATAAATAGTATATTACTATAAGGCAACGTTCATATGCGGCTCCTTTAGGGTTCGCGAATTTTGCGGTAAAATAAATTGCTTGAATCTGTATGAATTCTGGCCCACGTCAGGTAGCTCGGGTCAAAGGAATATCAACTTGGTTTTATTATAGTTGGTATATCTTGCAGTCAAAACTGAACTTTGCAAAAGCCTGCGTAGTGGCAAAACATAGCTGGTTACTAACTGATACTAAAAACTACAAGGTAGGCTGCTTGATATATTTCTGTCCTAGGCAACACTAAGTGTTTCCAGGTGCAATCTGACATTTCCATTGGAAAGTTTGACACTTTTTAGCATTACATCACTCAGAACGTGTTGTCATTTAATCGTGAATTGTTTCATTTACAGAGACTTGAAAAATTCATCTCGGCAAAAAAATGGAATTAACTCGTGAACACTTTCGTGCGATCATTTTTCACAACTTTCGACGTGGATTATCAAGACAAGAGTGCATTGATGAACTTAAATTTTTGTATGGCGATGAAGCACCATCCTATAGCACTGTGAAAAACTGGTTTAATGAATTCATTCATGGCCGACGCTCGCTAAAAGACGAATTCCGTGAAGGTCGTCCAAAAACGGCCGTTGTGCCAGAGAACATTGATGCCGTGCGTGAACTGATAATGCAAGATCGTCATATGACATACCGTGAGATAGAGACATCTTTGGGTATTTCTCCCACCAGCATACATTCGATATTGCATGAACAACTGGCCGTAAAAAAGGTTTGTTCTCGTTGGATCCCTAACGATTTGACAATAGCTCAAAAAAGGCTCGTGTCGATTGGTGCAAAGAAATGTTGAAAAAAGACGTTAATAAGATTGTCACAGGTGACGAATCATGAATCTATGCATATGAACCCGAAACAAAACAACAATCGACCGTGTGAGTCTTCGAAGACGAGCCAAATCCAACAAAAGTTGTTCGTGGAAGAAGCATTTCGAAGCAAATAGTCGCCTGTTTCTTCGGCAAAACTGGTCATGTGGCGACTGTTCCGCATGAGCAACGTAGGACGGTCAATTCTGAGTGGTACACCATAATTTGTTTGCCTGAAGTCTGCGGAGAAATTTGAAAAACGAACAGGAGAAGACGAATCATTGTTCACCATGACAATGCGAGCTTTCACACATCGGCTCAAAGCAGCGCGTTTTTGAGCGGCCAAACGTCGAATTGATGAGTCATCCGCCGTACATCCCTGACTTGGCACCAAATGACTTCTTCTTATTCCCGCACATCAAGAAAAAATGTGTGGTCAACGATTTTCGTTGCAAGAACATGCTGTTGAAGCGTTCAAAAACCATGTTTTTGAGGTGTCTCAGTCGTGAGTGGAAAAAGTGTTTCGACAATTGGTTTGAGCGCATGCAAAAGTGTATAAATCATGCTGGAGAATACTTTGAAAAACAATAAAACCACTTTTGATGATAAATATTCGCATTTTCATTATTTGGCCAGAAATATATCTTGCAGCCTACGTAGTAAATACTCGAAAGTACTTTATAATGCTTGCGTCGCATTATCTACGCCATCAAGCACGACGTCTCTGCCATCATGGCACAAAGAGCGCTGGATTGATACGAACAACAAATTCCAGTGTCTCAAAATAAGGAATTACACGTTGTTCTAAATGGCAAATGAAGGTAAAATTCGGGCATGCATTCGTATTAAAAATGAATTTTAGGCACTTTTGTTGAATTATTTCAACGATGCGGATCAAACAGTAATTGTGTTTGGAAGAGAGGGCAAGAAACCTCCCGTAAGACTCGACTGTGATTCCGTCAAATCGTTTAAGAGATCTACTTAAGGAAGATAAGTGGATGCATATTGTTGGATGCGATGCAAATGCCCATCACACACAATGCGGCGTGAGTGCCTTTTTGATTTTATCTTATCGTATAACCTCGTTATATGCGTCAAGGGAAAACCCATATTTATTGTTAAAAATAGGAAAGAGGTTTTGGATATAACATTAGCCTTATATAACAGCAGCTTAAATATTTCTAAGTGGAAAGTTGTTGACGAGGCATCATTATCGGACCACGGATAGATCCGGTTGCAAATCAAGGCAGAATCAAGGGCGGTGCGCTACGAACTACCCCAATGGCAGCACTGGACGCTTGACATACAGATAAGTCTTCAAGCGAGAAAAAGCGCACTTGGGCTTACAAACATAGGGCTTTTCAGCAATGGTTGTGTAGGTCACCGCTCGATTCTTAAAGAAAGCACGGGCAATTTAATTTTGAACTTAAATTCTAGCAGGCAAACTAAAGGGAATGGACGAAATCCTTCCTGAATTAGACTTCGATTTGTCATATGAAATAACGTATCCTGAAAAAGTTAAATGGCCAGCAAAAGTAGCATTACAGTAAAACGAAATTGAAGAATACACTGATGGCTCCAAGACGATTGAGGGAACAGGCACAAACGAAGACCTTAGAGTCGCTTTAAGATAACCGGAAGCGTTTTTCAGGCAGAGGTCCTAGCAGTACTTTTGACTGCAGAAATACAAGAAATGAAATCGGTATCCGGCAGGGATATCGCCATCTACATCGACAGTCAAGCTGCACTCAAGTTTCTAGAATCGTGTGAAACGAAATCGGAAACAGTCAGAAACTACCGCACAATGCTAAAGGCATTTTACACGCAGAATCAGGTGAAACTATGTTGGGTGCCTGGACACTCCAAAATCGAAGGAAATGAAATAGCGGACGAATAAGCCAGAAATGGGGGTAAACAACCTCCAACCAATAGTGATCTCCTGCGTGTGCCGTTAAGGCAACACTGCTAGATAAGGCAATGAAAAACAGGGTATCAAAGGCGCTATGGCCTACATTCGACCGCAAAAAGACAAACGAAATTCTTAAGCAACTGAAGATAGCGGTGGGCATACTATCGGCGCACTGCCTCTTAGCGAAACGTGCATCACGTCTCTCATTCGCGGACGATTGCAGATACTGCCGTTATTTGAGCGTCGAAGAGGATATTACTCATTTATTATGTGAATGCCATGGTATAGCTAGAAGCTGTAGAAAACGTAGAAATAAGCTGTGCTCTAGTTCTATTAGTTTATTGATTTGTAATGTTTAAAAAAAAATATAAAATCAAATAGATAAATTAGACAAGAAATTAAATAACAATAAATAAATAAATAAATATTACCGTCGTTCTCTTCACCCTCGCACCGCGACGTCCTACGGAAGGTTGCCGGCCAACAGCGAAGAACAGCCATGGGTAAAGATGTTAAAATGGGCGTCAAGCGATTGCCCTTCCGTATAACTATCCACCAAAATCATCACGAATTATCGGTGTGATTCGTGAAAACGTATGCTCAATGCGAAGTAACTACTTATAAGATAAACACGCCGTTTCAAAGGTTATGCAATTTTCAATTTTAGACTTTAAACTAACATAATTCTAATTACAATTTTATCTTATACTGCGCTACGCCTTTTCTCTTATTTTCCCGACTAACGATCCGCAGTAAATTTCCCCTACCCGGACCCGTATTACACCGGATGCTTTCATATCGCGACGATCAATGAAAAAAAAGCTTTAAGGCCGCACACTGAAGATTGAACTCGAAACTATTTGACCGTACCATTGGGTTACATCACTCCTCACATTACTTTTTATACTAAAACCTCTTAAGCGTAAATATTAGCACCGTCAGGTTATGCAAACTAGATATTAAAAAAAAACACAGGCAATAATTTCGTCCTGTCACACTTCTGCTCTGGCTTAGATATTATTTGTAGATAACACTCCCTATCTAATTATTAATTTTATTCACTTAGCTCGATTATTGGAGTTCCCCACTCAGCGAATTAGGTGCTCTAGATGTCCAGGTATCCACGAATACCCCATGAGATGAAAGAAAAAAAAAACCTCCAACCACCACAAATCGTTTCCTTATTTTAATATAAGCTCCTTTTCCCTGTACCTTCCAACGGAACTACAATTTTGTAAATTCTGCTTAAAACTTCATGCGCAAAACTCTTGTGAAGACCCTTCCTGGACTCTGGACCGACTCATGCAGAGCCTTGAAATCTCTCGCTTTCTATAGCTAGTACATACCCTAACTCGCATCGGCCCATATGGCGTGATCGCCTCATGTAACTCATTGCTCTCACTATACACATCCTTAGTAAGGGTCTCTACGGACGCCCGTTTCCTACTCGTCCTACTCTCTAGGGAACGTAGCTGATTCGACACAAAAAAAAACAAACACTCAACCCTTCACCAAGAATCGAACTCGTATCGCTTGGGTCCAAGCCGCAGGCGATGCCTCCAAGCCAAGCCCCACAAATGGGGTACTGGCGCCCAATGTGAGTATCGCCAGGATCCCACAATTTAACGAGGCGAATTCAAAAACAAACAAAAAATAGCAAAAAGGAAACCTTTGAAAAAAAAAATGACGAAAAAAGATCAACAGATCATCCCATAATATAAACTTAACGTATTTCTATAGTTTAAGTTTAGTTTTAGTTTTTAATGTTTTTAACTTATTAACAAGACAAAAACGCTTAAGGAGGGAAATCACAGTAAAATTTTCAATTTTTCGAAAAAAAAATTTTACCGCTAAAAAGGTGCTGTAGGGTCTTAAAAATAATATACCAAATGATGGAATACGGCAAAAGTGTCCGAGTGACCAAAGTTTTCACTCTGGTGTAACGCCTCTCCGGTATGCTCATATAGTATATTTTCATATGGTTTCTAAGTACTTAAGACTTTAAACTCGTTTTTCTCGAAACCACTTTTTTTGAGTTCGCCGAAGACATAACTCGAGCAAATCATTACCGATCGACTTGAAATTTTGACAGTGGCTTCGAAATATCTTTCTCCAAATAGCTATGTAGGATTTTTTATTTTATATGGCTTAATTTTTTTTTTATCGACGATTTTATGGCCTTTTTTTTGTTAAAAATTTAACTTTATTTTCAAACATGCACCATTTTGTAAAAAATCAATATATCGAAAAAATCCTACGTAGCTCGCTAGCTGTTGTTATATGAAAACTAAGGAATGTTGGTGTTTTCTTCCAGGTCAAAAATTAAGGAGTCTACGTCTTCGGCCATCGACACACGAAAATAGACGCCTTGGGGCATATGCTGCGCAGCCGCCATTTTTAAATATTTTTTATTGAAACAATTACATTTTGTACTTTTTTAGTATTGCTATAAAACCTACTTTACAGATTTTCGATTGATACTTTTATTCAGCTAAAATTAATTCCTGAAAATATGCTTTTTTTTGTGTGCTACTGTGATTTCCCCCCTTAAACTAGATTACGTAACTTAACTACACTTAATTAACTTAAAACTAGGCCAAGCCTAGTACTTAAATTATGTCTTTCGACTTAAACTAACTGTTTTTATTTATATCTATCGGGTTTTTTAATAAGAGCGCTACAAAAGTTTTTTTTAAATAAAACAAAAACGGTTTTGGATATCAATGAAATTCTTTATTCCTGTGAAAGTAGTAGAAAAGAAAGTAGTAGTAGAAAATTCGTTGCCATTATGTATGGAACTCGATTTCTTTTGCATGGCCACCAAGGGCACGCTTGCAGAAGTCGAGACGCTGAATCCAATTTTCGACGATTTTCAAGCATAAATCGGCCGATACTTCTGCAATTTCACGTTCGATATTCGGACGAAGTTCATCCACACCAAACCGTAATTTTTTCGGGATGCAATGATGACTCATGGAGTACGTGTGGATTGCTGCCTGGCCAATACCGCATATTTTGTTTATTGACGGAGCCATTCAGCCAGAAAAGAGCCTCATCGCTGAAGATGATTTTTCGATGAAAATCCGAATCATTTTCAAGTTGTTGCTGATCCCAATTCACGAACATACGACGCTTCTGGTGGTCAAGCGGCTTCAGTTCTTGCTTCAATTTAATCTTGTTAGGATGTAGGCCAAGATCTTTTCGCAAAATTCGCCACAATGACGTCACAGAGATGCCTAACGCTTGAGAATGACGTGTGAGAGACACATTTGGGATTTCGGCAACTGAAGCCTCAGCGGCAGCAATATTCTGGACACTATGGGCACTTCTTTGTCTCACTAGCACGGGAACATTTTGTACTGTGTCTGTGGATTCAAATTTTTCCACTAGACTCCCAATTGTTGATCTGCTAGGACGTTTATGACGACCATAAATTGGACGTAGCGCTCTTAACATTAAGGCCACTGACTCCGAATTTCGGTAGTAAATTTTAATAATTTCGACTCGTTGTTGGCTCGTATATCTTTCCATAATGAAATGGCAAACCTTTCTTAAGAGAAATGTCAAAAGAGCGGCAAGAAATATGGCGCAGTTTGTTGTCCCTGTCGCTCTACTTTTGTAGCGTCCCTGTTGAAAAAATTATTATTACTAAGAAAATTAATATATTTTTAAAACTTTTTCTTTATAATTAAGCTTAAAACTACGTTAAAATAAATAAAAATACTTACATCTGCCTTAAAATGCACGAAAATATATATAAAATAAATAAATCTGTACTCAAATATATACATACTATTATATTTTCAACTAACCCTAACTATGCAAGCCGGCCAAGGCGATTTGAGAAATACCAAAGAAACAAAACGAGATAAACTTTGCCCCGGAGGAAACTCTTATTTGAAGGTAGTCGACAAGAGAGTTCCTTATAAATCTTCTGACAGTCACCAAAATTGTTGTTATTGTTTTTGAACATCTGTCATATCGCGGGTTGGCACCGCCCTGCTAAAATGGAGGGACTCTTGGGAACTGCGTGCGATGACTCGATCGTAGGTAAGTCATCTGTCTACACTTGAACACTTGAAAGAGGAAGATTAGTGACACCGCCAGACTGCTCTGGATCAAACCTTTCGAATCGAGGTAGAGGAACGCCTCTGGAGGGATAAAACCACTAAGGCGAACACTTTCGCGGTACAAATATATTAGTTGGGATAGAAAGACCCGAAGATCTGGCTGTTGATCGAATTCATTGACTTTGCAATGTGCCTTCGGATAAGCTTAGTAAGGAAATTTTCCATTCTGATCAGGTTAGCCCCATTGTAAAGGACCTCATTGCGATAGAATTTTTTGTATTGGGACTGGAGTTCTATATAAGCGAAGACAAGCCCTGCTATATTGCCTTTCAAAAACCCGAATCTTTTCCATCGAATTTGCTGTCACGTTGAGCCACACGGGACACCCAAAAGTAATCATTGGCCTGACAAGTGCCATGTTGCAGATGACTTTCACCCTGGCATCGAGTTGGCTGCTATAAAACAGTCTCTTTGTCATAGCAAAAGCCGCTTTGGCTCTGGCAAGAGCTACATCAGTATGTTTATTAAAATATAGATATTGATCGAGCCAGAGCCCTAGGTATCTGGCTACACTTCGATTTGCTAATGGTTGTCCGTATTGTCCTACGATCAAGAATTTTCGCCAATTCTTTCTTGTATCCAAACAGGCCATTGACAGTGGAGTCCTGAAAAGAATAGTCTCCAATTTTTGATAGTTAATCTTCAACTTCCAGTTGTCACAATAACGCTGAATTTTATCAAAGTCGCATTGCAAGTTCAATCTGATGTCTTCAATCTTCGATCCTGATCTGTACGCAATCAAGTCGTCTGCGTACGCTATGGCATGGGAAAGGAACACTAAAACATCAATCGTGAAAATGCTGAAAAGTATCGGGGAATTAACCGCACTTTGTTTTAAACCACTTATGAATTCGAAAATACAAATAGAAGTAACATTGCCATTCTTCACAACAAACCGTCCTTTTGTAAGCATCTTAGGAAGCATGTACAGCAGTGGTTTTCTCATGCCAAGCCTGTTCAACTTGTAAAAGAGCGCTTCTAACCCCACGGTGTCGAAGGCCTTCTCCAAGTCCACCAGACAGGCACCCGTGCATTGCTTCTTAGCTTTTTACCATTGCAAATCTGAAACCAATTTAGACGCGGCATGTATGCAATCAAGTCCTGCTCTAAAACCGATTTGATTATCTGGAATTTTACTTTTGTCCTCTATCACCTTTGTCAGGGCTCTATTGACAACTTTTTCGAAAACTTTGTTTATTGTCGGAAGGAGACTAATTGACTGGAGATTTGCCGGATTCGAGTTATCTTTGCCCCGTTTGGGAATGGGCTGTACTATTGCTGTTTTCCAGTGCGCTGGATAAACAGTGTCGAGAAAATGTTTATAGCTTCCGGAGTGAGATGCCGAAGCACAATGTTTGGTGTTCCATCGATTCCTGTCGATTTTTTCTTCTTTAGTGATTCGAAGATCGTTTGTAGATCTGCCTTGGAAATAAATAGGGGGTTTTCCCTGTCATTATCGTCATTGAACTTCAGTTCTCTGATCGCCATTGGTGGATATCACTTCGAAGGTAGGAGTTGTGGAAAAGGACACTCAAGCATTTGCCTTATGCTCTTCCTGAATGGTCGCTCCTATTACCTCGACCTTTTCCTGCGGATCTTCAATCACGAAAAAGTTTTCATCATCAGAGGCGATTATCGGATCTACGCCTGCTGTCAGTAGTATTCGTTCTGTTTCTGTTGTTCAAGGGATCTTAAGAAGCGGAAGATCGTTCTCTTTGTATCTTTGAAAAATATTGTTTATTTGTGAAAACATACTCGGGTTGTTGGACTTAACCGCGCGAATTTTGTTGTTCCAATACGAACTGAAAGAATTTCTATAATTTTCTTTGATAAGATGTTGGATATTTTTTAGCAACGACTTCAGTGTCCTGATCTCCGCGTTTTGTCTATCGGTAAATTGTCTGTACAATAGTTTTAGTCGTGATAGGGTGATAGGAGTCTACTTTTTTGTTCGTGTAGTGCGTCAGTTGTTGTGTTGCGGTATATGTCGATGTTGTCAGCTAAGGAAACTTTGGTATCGTTGTTTTCCAAAGTCAATTTAATGGTCTCATCCATCAGTTAAAGAAAATTATCAATCTCCTCATTTGACAAATCTCTATTGGACGATGGATTGAATACGCTGGAGGATATTGCTCTTGTCAAAGCTGTAGAAAATAGGGTAACAACGCATCCTACCTTCATCGTAAGAGCACGTTTGGACAAACTTATCTTACTCCGTAACTTCCTCAGGAATTGTTATTTCGGCCCGCAATGGTCACTTTCGTATACAAAAGTGTCTAAACAGCTAACAGTCCGTCGATCTACTCCAGTAAGATTAAGTCTTGTGTCAAAAAACATTAGATCTAAATATGAGCCGATGCTCGGAAAAGAGGGACTTCTTGTAGCTTTTAAATCGATTCTGTACTCGACATTGCGTAGAACCCAACAAAAAAGTAGTGAATTCCCTCCCAAAAACTGTGTTTTGGAGGGGCATTTAAATCTCCAGCCAAAAGAAAATAGTTTTCCTCTGACTTCAGCTGTAGGCATCTAAAAAGTGAATCGAGTTCTGTGATAAAAGAAGTAGGTGGAGTAGCTTCAGGAGCATAGGCAGCAATCATGTATATCCTTTTTCCACTACGGAGATGAATACACACGATACAGGCCTCTAGTTCTCGGAATCTCCGCACTTCACCACTTTACTCTTCTTGAAAACTGAATTCTTTTCTAATAAAGATAGCAACACCCCCTCCTTGCGAGTTGGGTCGATCTCTCCTAAAAATAACGTAATTGTTGTGCCTAAGTTTATGTCTTTTGTTTAGCTTAGTTTCCTTACCCAAAAGAACATCAGGGGCGAGGTCTTTAAGAAATCCAAAAAATACGGCTCGTTTTTCTACACTCACCATCGGATTTACATTAACTGCCATGATCTTTAAGGGTCTTCTTGCCAGCGTACGCATTACGGCTCAAGGGGCGATAGGCTCGGAAGAAGTGCGTAAATATGATTCACCCGCGCCGCCGGGTCTTGTAGTTGCTGTTGCATGTGACTGATCCGTGCCTGGATAGCTAGCAAGACAAACATAACATCAGCCTGAGGTGCTTTAGGCGCTTGAGCCTGTGAGGCAACCTTAGGTTGTTGCTGTAACGTCGTACCTCGACCTAATGTCACGTGTGGAGTGACGGCTGGAGTTTGAATGCGGACGAGTGGTCTTATTATCTCCAACCTTCTTCTGCCGAGCCAGGTAGTTTGCAGTGTGCCCTGAGTTATTGAGCGTTATTGAGCTGGTCCCTATCATCGATTTTGTCCCTGCCTAGTGGACATTAAGTACTTGGTTAGTGTTTTCGATTTATGTGAATTTAAAATTCTTAAATTACAACATGACCAACCACAGCTGTCGGAAAGTGTATTCAGTCTTTCGTGAACTGTTTCTTTATTCACGTAGAATAAAAAAAAGTAACGATGCAACTTTTGCTTACTCATTCTCTGATTCAAATGTTTTAAATTATTTATGGAAAGCAGTTAAACTGATTTTGGTCCCATTGGATCTTGGTCAACGCCCCAAATTTGTTCATTCTCTTCACCAAGCTCGCTTATCAAAACAAATCTACTCGTATTTACAAACACAAATCAAATTGCTGGCGTTTATTGCTTTTTCATTTAGATAATTAACATGCGTTTACTATCCACTTACCTCATAAAAAGTCAAATTTCTTAATTCCAATAAAATTACAACTGTGTTAGAACGTTACGCTGCCACGGTGTCATTGTCATGGCAGGAAGCACCCTTGCAAACGTTCAGCTGGAAAACACTTTACGACATGTCACGTCAACCAATTCACAAACAGATCGATTTCTGCAGTCAACATCTTATGTCAGTATTTCAGACAGCATTAAAACGAGAGACTTACCCCCCAAAAAGTCAACAACAATGACAACAGAAAACACCTCAAACTCTGTCAGCTAATCAACAACTCAGGGGCCTTCTTGTGGGTCATCCATTTCCACATTAACTTTAGCCACATTAATGTTTTAACCTTCTATTAATAATTAAATACCGTATAATGTCCTCCTGGATCGACTGCCGTAGCTGGTATCCTTATTATTCTCCTCAAGGATAGCGTGTCATGGTCCAACAATCGTAAACCGAAAACTTATAAATTTTTGCGCACACAAATACAATAGGGGGTGCTGCCTGCCGTCACAGAGAGTTGGGGGTGATGGTGCCACCACTGTGGCTCACATGTTAATAAGAACAGGTCACGGCCCATCAACTATCCCATGCATGTACTATTATAGAAGACCTACTAGAAGCAAGAGGCTTCCCGGGGCAATTTACGAATCTGTTTTATTGCTGTGGCCAGCTTTTGATACACGCACATGAGATACATTCTTGCCAGCTACCCACGTAGCAAATGAGAAGCATAGATAATGGATATACCATCAAGTCGGCAACCAAATGAGTTCTATCTGGTTTAGAGATAAACCACCAGAGACTCGTATTGTTGTGTTTTTGTGGAACAAGAAACATGAATTAGACATCCGCAAGGGTTGAAAAAGATAGCCACTGTAGTGGCCCTAGTCACGCACACACCGCACACCACCGGAATTATAGAATTATTTAACACCAAAATGTAACTGTTACGGGGGCTGAACCATAACAAATAGTTTCCCAACGCCCACCTGGTAGCCAGAAAGCTACATACGACTACGACCACCACCATCGAGATGGTCTTCCTCCATGTACCGAGATTCAGGTTGTTTCAAAATTGGGCCGAAAAGTTTGTTTTCCTTGTTGTTTTTTTTTTTCTTTTCGAATTTGTTTAGAGTTTTTGCGCTGTTAATTTGGCCAGCAAATGTGGAAATGTACGAGCCTTGGGTTCCGTGCTGGATGATCGTAAATAAGGAACTGCGGCTAATAACTCAACTTGGCTAGAAGAAGACCGCATGTTCCGCACTGGGTATCATTGTAAAGATATGGGCTGGGCGTTCCTTGGCGGTGTGTTAGGCTTTGCCCGGTCTAAATAGTAAATCGTTTTAATTGCACCATCATATTCAGTCTTGATTCTATGGCTTGTCTTTGTGGTAACGAATACGAATGAAAGTTATTCTGCGTGGTTTGACTGTAGCTTCTAATACATCTAGGGGTTCGTTTTAAAATTGCATTTTTGATTATGTATATTTTTGTTTTTCAACAAGAAGCTTTGTACATGATTTAATTTATAACAATTTTTTGAATTCCTCAGAATTGAGTCCTTCTTCATGTTCAATTCTTACTTGCCTCCTTCCTTTGGGGCGGCATTGGTCCTTAACAAATAGATTTCTGAAGTCATCTCGATCCGCAGACTAATCGCCACTACCACTGACAGTAGTTTTCATTACCAATTTTTGTTTGTTTTTATTTTTTTTTCTTTCGTGAGCAAAACTTACAATAATGTAGGTTGCTACCGCAACAGAGATTTGTTATAAATATAATATCGTTCCACTTAAAAACAAAATTAATTTCACTATGACAAGGTTAAATGAGCACAAAAACTTGTAAAGGGAAACCACGAACACAGAACCCTTTATTTGATAAGCGAATGTATAAAAAAAATTAAAATACATAAACAAAGGAAAGTATAAAGCAAATAAATACTGAAGTTCTATACACAAATAATTAACTGGTTCAGTTAATAAATAAATAATTGCAATGATAGCTATCACAGATAAATATTATTTTAAGATTATATATTATTATTCAATAACTAGAAAAAAAAATAAAAATAAATACATAAATAAATAAATAGGTAAATAAATTCATAAATAAATAAAATAATCAATAAATAAATACATATTTCTTTATTGTAGCGTAAACATGTATTCTTTTACAAAAGATTTAACTATTGCACATTTTACAGTGATTTGGTATATTGCTACCTTACAACTGAATTTTTTATAAAAAACTTTACACAATAAAATATCACAGATCTTAATTTAACTTCGATAGGAAAAGCTTCTTCTCGAGAGGAGAGAAGAGTTGGTGACAAACAATAATTGATTCCAAGATTATTTATCACAGAATTTAAATAAATAGGTGATTAACATAATATGATATAAATAAATAAATAAATAAATAGATAAATATATATATAAATAAATATTTAATATAAAATAATAACTAAATAAGTAAAATAAATAAACAAACAGATAAATAAATATGCATGTGGCTCTTTTTATTAATTTAAATTAATCCTGAAATCAAGTGATTGTCACAAGAACTACATGATCAAACAAAGCGTTCGGATAATCTATTCAGTCTATGAGGACCTTTTTCTATATTAGTGATAAAATGCAGCTCGTCAGTTCGAAAAAACCAAGCTAAATTCAAAGTCATTTTTCAAAAGCTTGTTTTACATTACTTGCAATTTTCGTATATGACTTTTTGCACAATTACCTTATACAGGGGTCCCATGGAAGAGTATCGATCGGAATATAGCTTTGAAAACTATTAGTAAGTTGTCATTTAGCAGCAAATACAACTTCTAATGAGGGACCAAAGTGTAAACCTCTCCGAGTCATTGTCCCCGAAAATCATCAGTTGAAGGTAAAAAAACATGAGCTTAAAGAACAAGCTTGATGCGTGCCAAAAATCTTCCAACGAGGAACGAAAATATCGCAGATTAAGTACGCACGATGAGAGACGAGTTCAATCGTTTTGGGACAACAATCGAGACATGGGCACGATGACCGAGCCAACGGATTCCGAATGCAAATACTCGGAGCTAGATAGTAAGCTAAATGAAATGAAACAAAATCTCCTTATCCGCGAATGCCAAGTGAAAACTCTATCAATGGAACTGAAAAATCATCCACTGATAACTGAAAAGGCCACACTGAAGAAACTCCTCAACGAGGAAGAATCAAAGCGACATCAACTGCGTCAAGAAATCAAAAAATATAAACACGTCATTGCTAGCAAAACCAACTAGAGCAGACATTGTGCGAAATGTGCTGAAGCAGCTAATCGAATAAAAGTCGACAGTATGACACAAACAGCCGAATACGACGAAATGGAGTCTCATCGCAAATTGCTTAGCAAGTATGAGGATTTGAAGACCATCTGCCGTGCTCGGTTTGCTAGAATAAAAGAGCTAGAAGACGCTCTCTCAAAGGGAGAAGAGAATTCCAATGCAAATCATTCATCTGTTCACAATAATCAGTTCAGACAAAAATATGAGCTTCTGAATAAGGAATACAATGTTATTCATGCCAAGTATGAGGAAGCAAAAATACTATGCAATTTGCGATATGAACAGATACAAAATCAATCCAGTCAACAGTCGGGGAATAGTTAGTTTAATGTTTTTTTTTTTTAATGAACCAAGTTACTTAATAATTCTCATCGCTTACTTTCCATATACATCTATATATATTTTAATTATTTTTGTATTAAAAATGCAACAGTTCTTGTACAGTATTACTTTAATATTATTCTACGTTCATGGGGGTTTGTTTTCACACATTATTTATTTAAGAATCAAAAAAGAAGAAAAACTAACTTTTTGTATTTTCATTTCGATGAGGAACAAGTCATAATGTTAAACTCTATTTATGCCAATAAATGCGAAACAAAATTTGTTCAAGTTAAGTTTAAAATAATTTAAGCCTTTTAAGTACTGTTTTTTCTAACCGCATGTTTTATGAAATATATATTCACGAGAATCAATTGCTTAATTTAGACTTTCGATTAATGAGAGGGTAAAGTATTTTTTTTATAATAATAGTCTCCTGTATATGAAGGCCAAATGTTAATGTTTTTTTCCAGGTGCACCCCAAGGTACTTGGTGTTCGATCTCCACGCCAATTGTGTGCCGTTCAAAAGAAGTATGTTGCTTGGCAGAAAACTAGCAAAAATGACAGACTGCGTCTTTGAAGCATTGATTTTAATCTTCCAACTATTGAAATAAATTTGAATTGTGTTTTAAGCAGATTGCAAGTTAGTTTCAATGCTAAAACTAGTTGCATCTGATAAATAGAGTCATCTGCGAAGATAGCACATTCATAATTGTGAATGCCGCTGGAAATCTGAAGTAAAAATATATTATAAAGGATGGGTGAAAGAACTACACCCTGAGGTGCCCCGTTCTCGGCCAAGAGTGCATTCGAGTATCAGTTGCCCTTAAAGGATAAACCTTAAAGGATCGGCCTGCGAAGAAGTACTGAATTATCCTGACTAGGTAGGTAGGTGTGATTGTCACATCTGAAACAGTTGTGACCCACTTGAATCCTGTTGGGATCCATTGTGTTATCACTTACTGGTGATTGATATACCGATTCCTCATTGGCCAGAGGACTAACTGATACATTAGAAATACCTGATTGGTATCCAAGTGGCCTCTGTAGAGATTGTGCACTTTATTACTGGTTATAACCAGTTTGTTTTTCTAATGAGCTTTGCTATGTGCTGAATCTTCTTCCTAGTTTCCTCGTTTTTGCGAGGGCAGGACAGGTGCCTAGGTAGTGTAGTACGTTTTCTACTTCATCCTCGTCTCTGAAGCTCCGACAAAACTCGTTATGAGGGGCTTCCATTCTTAATGCTTTAAGCCCATGATACAGTGACATGTGATAATTCATACGACCTAAATTATTATATTTCTGTTGAGAGAGGCCAAATTTGCCTCGAAGTCCTACAGGATTCTAGTTCCACCCATCTCCGATTGGTGTTATTGGTGGTATCTGTATTAAGCATAGTGTTTATTGCTTGAATTGAGGGGTAAGGGGTCTCCTTCTATCTAGCTCGTCGGCTCTTTCACTGAGCGGAATACTCTATGCCGCAGGATCTCAGCATAGGAAAAGGTCACATTTGAAATCTCCTTGGTATGTCCAGAGCCTTGATGGTCGCCTGGCTGTCTATGTATATGACTATAGATAACCCGCCCATCGGATTCATTGACAGTAGGTGAACAGCCTCTTGGATAGATTTAACTTCTGCCTGGATTACACTGCTGTGGTTGGGCAATCAGAGGGACAGAGAGAAGTTAAACTCCGGCGAGATCGCAGATACTCCGAGTCCGGTGCCTTCGTTCATTTTGGAACAGTTCGTGTAAACTTCCAGATTGGCAGATTTTCTGACTATATCTCTCGACCAGTCATCCCTATCTGGGATCAGTATCAGGATAGGTGTAATATAGTCTGTATGTCTCGGATTCTCGCATTCTTTATTATTTCCGTATGTCCTGGGGTATGTATTCTACTCCAGTGGTTACACTCAGTCAACCTAATCGCTGCCTTGGTAGCTATCAGTTTCCCTTATATGTCCATAGGAAGCAGTTGTAGCCAAATTTCCATGGCGGTTTAAAATGTGGCACGAAGTGCCCCCTTGATGCATAAACGCCAATCTGTGGATTCTGCCTATCTTTCTCAGATTTTCTTTTTTGTTCATTGCTGGCCACTATACGAGGATACCATTTGTTAGGATCCAGTGCGTCAATCTCGGTTTCAGTCCCTTTTTGGGCCGGGGACCCTCTTGCATGTATACATAGCCACCGCTGCCTTCCTTATACAGTCTTGAATGTTGGTTTCCAGCTTAGTTTGCTGTCTAATATAATGCCTAGGTATTTGGCTTGACTAGTGAAACTTAGTTCCTTGTTCTTCATTTTTGGTGTGCTTATTTGAGATATTTTATATCTTATTGTACGAGAGTCACAATCCACTGTCCATTTTGTAAGCTTATTTAGCGAAGCTTCCATTTTCCATAATATCTTTAATGGTATGAAGAAATTTTCTTTTTACGACTAGGGCTATGTCGTCTGCATAGGCAATTGGCTTGCAGCCGTTATGACAAAGTATTATAAGAATTTCGTTCACTACCAGTATTCAGAGGAGTGGGGCAGAGTACGCCTTCTTGCGGGGTTCCTCTGAGTGCCCTCCTGATAATATTGTAGTGTCTTAGCTCGGAGTAGATACTTCTACAGGATAAGACGTTTTAAATCTAGTCTCTTATACTTTCTGTAACTTTAATTCTGATTAGGGCATTGATTATTGCTTCGAGAGATGAGTAACCGACACTTTAATGTCAAAACAGGGTTTGGACAAGCTGACGTGCTATCACGAATTATTTACAATATCACTTATTCATCATTGAAAGGATCGTTTAAAAATCAAAGGTCAAAAACGTTTGTTCACGAATGGATTTCGATTGCTTACGCTGTCTGACGTTAACTTGGGATAGAGTTTTTTTTTACATAAGAAAGCGTTAATTGACGTATTGGACATTATAAGTTGTAGGTAACCGTGAGATATACGTGAGCAAACGTAAGTATCGGGTTTTCAAATTGACAACTTTGAATTTAATTTTTGAATGCACCCTTTCACTAATCTTTCAACATTATGGCGTATTTTGCGTAAGGATCTTGGTTCGCGCCCTTACAAGATCAACCTGCCTCAAGAATTGAAGCCAATGGACCATTTGAAGCGACGTACGTACTCGGATTGGACTCTGGAAAAGATGCGTCAAGATGATGAATTTCATCGCAAAATCATCTTCAGTGACGAAGTTCATTTTTGGCTCAATGGGTTCGTCAATTAGCAAAATTTGCGTCATTGATCGGGTGTAAATCCACATTTGCTTCATGAGTCACCACTTCATCCACATCGTTACCGTTGACGAACAAATATGGCGGCGTTATTGGGCCATATTTGTTCTTTGACGATAACGATCGCCACGTTGCTGTGAATGGCCAGCGTTATCGCGTCATGATTGCCGATTATTTTTTGGCCGGAATTGGAAGATAGCTTCCACAGGATGGTGCCACAAGCCACACAGTACACCTTACAATCGATTTATTATTGTCAGGTCCTTGTTGGAAAACCCTGTAAAAAAAAACTTCTCACAGCAATCGAATTATAAAAATCGAGACTTTCTGGCCAACTTTTTGCCAAAACGAAGTTTCATTCTTGAGTGTTGAAGCAAGGATTTAAAATTTGAATACTGAAAATCACCAACAGATGACCCCACTAGCAAAAACAGACTCGAAAACATGTGGTCCTTGAAAGTTAAATAACATTGTGTAAGTGTGGTCACACCATTTATTTAAACACAAATACAATTACACTATTTTTTTGTAGACAGTAGACTCGTCAAATATCCTTTTTTTATATAACCTTTGCGTTTACCTAATCACATAATTCCAATTTAAGGATTTTCCTTCCATCGCGCTCCTGAAATCTAAATGATTCACCATTTACCAAGCCCTACCTTCAAATAGTTTGCGTGTCGTCTGTAAATAAACCTCACGTGGTCAAAGAAAATAGACAAACAGGAAGCCAAGCCAGTACGAGCGTTAAGTTAAAGGAACCTGAACGAACACAGTTTCGGTTAAATGGGAGGGTCAAACCCATCATCATTGCATGTCCAGAGAATCAAGGAGTGGATGTGATTTTTATCCAATTCCAACCCACCCCCTAAGTATTTAGAACTCGACTCTGGAAGCTGGCCAGTGGCAGGTCAGAGTAGGGCAACATGAAATTGAAGTCACTCCCAGTTCGTTCATTAATATCAGGAAATTGCAATCAGTTGAACAAGAAATTAAAACTCGGGAACGGAAAACGTTGCAAATCACAAAAAAAAAACAAAAAACAAGCTTCAACGATTGGTGTTCCGAAAACTAGTGGGTGTGTTTGACACGTCAGGTCAATTTGTTAATCGGTTTTCAATTACAAAGTCGGAAATCAACAAAAATTATGTTCATAGGTTCAGCAATTTTGTTTGTGTTTATTAGTACCAAGCCGTGATACGTTTTAAACAGTTAAACTGGGTTGACAGCACAGACTTGCAGCTCAAGTCACTAAGATTAGGTCAGAGAAAATAAGTTACATATCAGTTCAAGGGAATCAGTTTGGACTAAGACCCAAAGGCTACAAATTAATTATTTAACTAATGATGATCAGAGGCCAAGTGACTTAAAAGCAAAGTTTAGAGGGCATTCGTGCCCTCTAAATTGCTTAAAACTAGCCTTAAATATCTTATGTGTTCTTAACTAACTTACTGTCCCTATGCGGGCTCTCTTAGTTAAACCTACTGCTTATTCAGTGTGTTTTGACTTAACCTGACGGGCGCTTAATTTTTACATTGAAAACAACTTAAGACTTAAAAAAAATAAGCTGAAAAAACTAAGTTGCAAAGATTGTTATAATACCTTCTTTCTTCTATCTATCTTAGTATAAAAATGAAATAAACACGCAAAACAGGGAGAGGCACATACTACTGTGTCCAAAAAATAAGGTGACATTGTATTTATTTTGAAAATTCTTTATTTATTCTTCCAAATCAATTTCATCCCCTACAAAGTAATCCCCTCCCGATGCAATGCACTTATGCCAACGAATTTTCCAATCTTTGAAACACTGGTTGTAGTCATTTTCCGGGATGGCCTTCAGTTCCGTCTTCGCTGCGGCTTGAATCTCCTCTATCGTATCAAAACGGTTTCCCCGGAGCGGTCTTTTGAGCTTGTTGAACAGCCAGAAGTCGCACGGCGCCAGATCAGGTGAATACGGTGGTTGCGGAACGATATGGCTTGAGTTTTTGGCGAAATGATCACGAATTACGAGTGCGGTATGGGTTGGTGCATTATCGTGGTGTAAAAACCAAGAATTGTCTTTCCACAATTCCGGCCTTTTTAGGCGGATAGCGTTACGCAAACGACGCATAACGTTCAAATAATATTCCTTGTTGACTGTTTGGCCGGTTGGAAGGAATTCATAAAGCACAACACCACGATAATCGAAGAAAACAGTCAACATGACCTTGATTTTTGAGCGACTTTGGTGCGGTTTTTTTGGTCTCGGCTCTCCTTTGGCACGATATTCGCTCGATTGATCGGCTGTTTCGGGGTCGTAAGCAAGTCTCATCGCCAGTTATAATGCGTTTCATGACATCCTGGTAGTCGAAAAGCATTGTTTCACACACTTCAACGCGACGCCTTTTTTCCAAAAAATTCAATGTTTTCGGTACCAGTCGAGATTTGACGCGCTTGAGGCCCAAAGCATCCTTCAAAATGGTATTGACTGAGCCTTTCGATAAGCCAACTTCATCAGCAAGGTCTCTAATCGTTAATCGATGGTTTTTCAACACCAAATCTTTGATTTGTTGGACGTGAGCTTCATCGGTTGAGGTTGATGGTCGCCCAGAACGCTCTTCGTCTTCGACACGTTCACGGCCGGCTTGGAAATCACTATACCACTTATAAACATTTTTTTTAGACATAGCCTCATCATCAAAGGCTTTCTGCACCATCCTCAACGTATCCGCAGCAGAAAATTGATTCCGCAAACAAAATTTAATGCAAATTCTTTGCTCAATAAATTTCCACATCGCAAAAAACGAAAAACTCACTTTTAGCAGCTCACAAAACGAAGCGTATCTCAAACACTATGAACATATTTTGACATGAAATTTCACATAGATGTCACTGACAGTACTACCAACCTAAAAAGAAAGAAAATTTTCTAAATCCTTCGACGCGCGCAGTTTAAATTCATATGTCACCTTATTTTTTGGACACAGTAGTATGTCAACATATACGCACATATACGGATATGTGAACACCCCCTTTTTGCACACGTATAGTATAAGTAATTTTTTTTTTTGATTACATAAAAACTTAATCCAAAGGACCTTAAATAACGTAAGTCAGCCACCCGTGCGAAAAATGTATGCCTCGCCGTCGGCCAACTTTGCCTGCAAGGGCTACTCAACGTACGAAGGAATTGACGAAGGAGTTCCTTCCCTTTCATTTTGAAGCCACCAAAATTGTCGGTACTGCCGCTCAGCTTCTTCTAGATCGCGGTCAGAAACCGCCCTACTAAACCGTAGACGCTCCGTGGAACTATTTGCAACGTCTCGCTCATAGTTAAGCCGCTTATCCACAGCTCTTCGGGCAATGTGGAAGATTAGCGGTACCGCTAATCTATCCTGGATGAGACCTATTGAATAGAAGAGGAAAGCCTCTGGAGGGATAAAACCGCTAACTCGAACCCGCTCGTATTATTGGTGTAGTAGGCAATGAAGATCAGATTGTTAGCAGAGTCCATTGCTCTTGCAACGTGATTTCGTGTCAGCTTTATTAAAAAAATGGCTACTCTCATTATTTTTGCTCTGTTATACATGACCTCGTTGGGATCGAATTTTTAGTATTCAGACTCTGGAGTTCTGTATTAACCTAGGCAGGCCCTGAGACATTGCCTCTCAAACAACCGAATCCTTTCCATCCAGCTTGCCCCGACGTTGAACCACACGGGGCATCCATAGACGAGCATAGGCCGGATGAGGGCCATGTAGCAGATAACTTTTACCCTGGCATCGAGTTGCTGGTTATAGAACAGTTTCTTTGTTAGGGCAAATGCAACTTTGGCTCTGGCAAGGGCCGCATCTATATTTTTGTTGAAATACAGATACTGGTCCAGCCAAATTCCAAGATATCGGACTACACTTCGACTCGTCAATGGCTGCCCGTTCGGTCCCATAATTGAGAGCTATCGCCAATTCTAGATGGTATCCCTAGACGTCCCAGACAACGGCGATTTAAACAATATAGTTTCGCGTTTCCGAAAGTTAATCTTTAATTTCCAGCCGTCGGAATGTTGCTGGATCTCATCGAAGTCACGCTGAAAGAGATTTCTAATACCTTCGAACTTCGGACCTGATCTGTACGCAATTAAGTCGTCTGTGTACGCTATAGCATGGGGAAGGGATCTTACAAGGTCACTGGTGAAAATATTGAAGAGGATCGGCGAAATGACAGCCCCTTGTTGCTGACCATTTATTAATTTAGATAGCCCATTAGAAGTTAAATTGCCATTTTTCACAATGAACTATCATGTTAACAAGCATGTACAACAGTGGTTTGCTGATGCCTAGACTACTCAACTTGTAAAAGAGTCCTTCTAACCATACGGTGTCGAAAGCCTGGAAAACCAGGTCGACCAGACAGGCACCAGTGCATTGTTTCTTACTTTTGTTCCATTGGATATCCGATACCAGTTTAGACGCGGCATGTAAGCAATCGTGCCCCCGCTCTGAAACCGAATTGATTTTCCGGAATAATATTTTTGTCCTCAACCCACTCAGTCAGGGCTCTATTACCACCACCTTTTCAAATACTTTACTGATGTTCGGAAGGAGACTCATCGATCGGAGATTTGCCGGATTGGCTGTGTCTTTATTGCGTTTAGGAATGGGTTGCACTGCCGCTGTCTTCCAATGAGCTGGAGAATGTGCATTATTCAGCTAATTGTTAAACAGGGTAGTGTAAATGTTTACCGCTTCTAGAAGAACAATGTTTGGTATTTCGTCGATTCCCACAGATTTTTTACTTTTTAGTCAACCGAAAATAACCAGGAGATCTTCCTTTCAAATGTACGGAGGATGAACCCCCTTATTGACAGTGACATCATTTGCCAAATTATCGTCATTGAACATGGCAAAACCAGTGTTCTCCGATCGCCAGTGTTCAATGTCATATCGTAGGTAGAAGTTGTGCAATAGGACGCGATTTTCCAAGATCTGGTTCGGGCGAGTGGTTACATTCACCTTTTACACATCTTGAAAGGTCGCGCCTATTACTTCAACTTTCTCCAGAGGATCTTTTCAATTACGAAAAAGTTGTCATCTTCGATTGCTTATGCCAGATCTCTGTCTGCTGTCACAATTATTTGTTCGTTGTCGCTAGTTCGGGGGAGCTTAAGACACGGAAGTTCGTTCTGGTTTTTCTTTCGAAAAAAATTTATTAATTTTCGGGAACATACAAGGATTGTTACCTTTAACAGCCTGAATTTTAGTATTCCAATGCGAATTTATTGCAGCTCGGTAGTTTTGCTTAATTAACTGCTGTAGGTTTTTAAGCTCGGCCTTCAGTGTCCTAACTTCCGAGTCTGGGGCATTCGTGCTTTCGATTCAGCTTTGTATTTCTGGCAGAGGCAGCCCACTCTAGTGGGCTTTGGTTCAACTTGACTAATGAGAAATAAGCAACGTCGAGGATTTTTCGATAGATCAGAAGCACTTTTGACCTCGTAGCATTTAATGACAAATCATGTTTAAGTGTACAGCGATGAATGCTTTCAAGATCTCTGTTGACGAGCTGTATTGTTACACTTATCTCAGCTTATTAGCAGCTGTACATCATCAGCATACAGAGGTGTCATACAATGTTGAATTACTGTGGGCTGCTCATTGACGTACAATGCGAAGAGGATGGGTCCAAGAAATGATCCTTGAGGAACTCCACAATTAATGTCAATGAGCTGCGACTAACAGAACAGAATGATTGACTGTATCGAAAGCCTTTGAAAAATCTATTAACATTAGCAATGAAGGATTGTTAGAACTTAATGCTTTTTTAACTTCATCAACGATAAATAACAAAGCGGTTTTGCAGCTTCTCTTCGGTCGAAAGCCTGATTAGTTTATGCATAGAAGTTGTTTTTCTTTGAGATACTTCTGCATTTGTCGCGCAATCAGCTTTTCTGTATTCGACAAAATTTCTGGTAACTTTTTTAGGTATAGGAATACTGAGAAAGTCAATATGTGGTTAAAAATATGGGTCAAGAAAGGAAGTATGTTTGGCATGAACTGCTTGACTAGAGGCCCCTGGCATTTGATTTGATGGACAAGCATGCTTTCCCAACATCTTCCTCGCATACCCTACTAAAACTGAATGTACTACCACTGTTACTTTCAGTATTGTCCAGGGTCTAATGAGTAAAGTCGGGTGTGGTTCTCCTTGAGAAAGTGGCGAATTTAGCACTCAGTCGATTACAGTCTATGTTGTTGGGAATTTTCGGACTCTGTTTGCCTAAGCCAATTTGGCGATGTTTGGTTGGTGCAAACGTACCAAGCTTGCGACTGTAAAAAGAAGACTTGGTTGCCCATATTTTCATAATAACCTTATTACGCAGCAAGCGCTACACTTTTAAATACTCTTCAGTTTTTGAACGAAGCATCGCGATGTCTCATTAGAATTTGTATATGGGAATTCAGTCACTGGAGTGGCAGGGGAAAGTTTTTTGTATTGTTCTAAATCTTGTGAACGGCAGTGTTTATATCTAAACATATTTTTATAACTCATAAGCAACTTGAAAATCTCTTGAATTTTCTTCCCACAAAAATCCTTTAAACCGCTCCTTCAATCTAAGAATTTTCGAAAAGTATTTCACTTCATCACTTTCACCGGCGAATTCACCCCAAACTAACCAGGTCCACTCGACCCCCAAACCAATTGTGTGCTTGGTCTCTAGGGATACCGCAAACTCGTTCCGTCGTCTCTTGCACCGCAAACGAAATGAAAATGGGTTTTATAATAAATTTCAATTAAAATCCAAATTAGGGATGAGAGGGCTTCGAATTCGCCCGATTCTTGAGCACAAGAATTATTTTCATTTCGAGAAATAACAGCTTCAGTATTGGTTCAAGCATTCATCGATCGCAATGGACAATCTGGTTTTCGTCTGGTTCCGGATGAACGATTTTCATTTTCTGATGTCGAAGTAATTGCCCTTACTCTCCGGTCATGTCAGCAGATTATTAATAACGCTACGCACTCCCTAGTTCGTTCACACACACTTGGCCTTTCTGGACTCGAACGACGAAGCGTCACCGTTTCTCTAGGAGTGGCTTTCATGAAAAATTAATTTGCCCTAATTCGATTAAATTTCGTTTGGAAGGAAACAAAATGAATGCGTGTGTCCTTTATCGGGATATTTTTGGTTTTATGTGCGTGTGCTAATTTTCCGAAGCAGCCATAAAGTCGTCTGCCAAACCAAACCAACCGAACCGTACTCATTGATTGATTTCGGTGCTTCGAAGCCAACCCGAAATATGTACGAGTGGTAATTTATACAAGTTAATAAAGGAGAATCATTCGTGCATAATAGACTTAATATCGATAATTATCGCACATCGAAATGCAGGATGATCCGAGCATGATTGAGTTCTGGCTTTTTTGATTAGATCCAGTGTGGGAAGATTGCCTTTTGGCATATGCAATTTCTGTTTCAGTTTAACTGTTGGAGCCATCAACCTATGGATGATTTTTACGTACGGAGAGAATCTGATGACGAAGATGATGATTTTGAAGATTAAGATTCGGACGAATATGTTCCATCAGATGCTGGTTCTAGCGATTCTGATTCAAATGTAATGCTGGATGGCCCTGATTCAGAGGCAGAATATGAACCTGACCTTCCTTCGACTTCTACAGTAGCTTCTTCAAATGCATGGGTTAGTGTTACGAAAAGTTCACTAAAAGAATTCATTTTTGAGCCGCCAGCAACTCCTGAAACATCCCACACAAATATTTCAACATTGAAGCCTATAGAATTTTTCTTTCACTTATGGTAACCGAAGATGTATACGAACTCATTGTGACCCAGACGAATCTTAACGCAAAAAATTGGTTTGGGTGCGAGTAGGTATGCCCATACCATGAACTTCCCATCTCAAGATAATAAAAAATTAGGTGCTGTTTTATTTGCCGCCACCATCAAATTCCATTTGGGTTATGAAAACATCATTAATTTCCTAGAAAAATGCATCGCAATAGAAAAAATTAAATACATACATATTTTATTCAGCTTTGAACCATTTAAAAAAAAACTTACGAATTTAATATTAATTTTTCACCCTTTTCTCTCGAAACTACATAAATCGCCTTCATCTGCTTTTGAAAGTTTCCATGCTTCTGCATCATATATCGTAGTAGGACGGGGATGGTAGGCCGATACTTAGGTTCTTCTAGAAAGGGCTTTACATAAATGCTTTTTTACCCACGGGTATTCTCGGTTTGACCTTAACGCTGGTGTAATTATCTGGACTTACAGCGAAGCCTAAGCAAAGTCCCTAACTACCACAAAGTTTTAGCTGTCTATGTTAACGTTCAGAACCAGACGTAGCATTTGGGTGTCCTTTCTTGATGACAGCATATATTTCTTTTTGCCCTATTATACAAAAGGACGAGCTTGGATGCGATGCCAAACCTAGACATGGCTTCATACAACTCCTCTCTGGACGAAGCAGAAACCATCTGCCGATATATTTATATTTAGTCTATGGTGGACTCTACAATTGGGACAGTTCAGATGGTCTCCTTTCTTTAAGAGCAGGCAAACAAATCTGAGATTCCATTTTCATCTTTGATGCTTTATTGTTTCATTACCGTCGCATTGAAAAGTTTGACCGCTAAGGTTGCTTTAATAGATTTAAGCTTATATGTTATTGCTATCTATTCCGTCTAGGTCGGGTAGACGCTGTTGGCCTGCATCGTCTAATACAGTCCTCAGCATTGACTGCAATTCGACTATGATTTTCCCACTTTGAACTTTGCAGGCTTTGGTTTGGGGTCTGTAACCCTGAGATAATTGTTTTTTCGAACCTCTTTCCTGTTTCTTTATATGTCAACATCGTCAATCGTGCGTTTCTCATGCTTGAGAATGTTGTGCACGAAATTTAAACTGTCAATTAGAACACTTGAAAATTTGTCACGCTTGCAATTACAGCATATTTCTCGCATTTAACTATTTTACAATCCAGTTGTTCCAACTTACGGCCGATTGCATTTATTGTTCTGGTCAGTAGAAAACAAGAGAGGGAAGTTTCTGAATTTCATTTAATGCTTATTTTCTTAGTGACCACTTTGTGAAGGAGATTTGTTTGGCAAAAGAATGGAAATTGTGCAATCAGATTGCTACTGAAATTGTTTTGTCTATGACCAAAATAACCAACGAATGAAGTTAGAAAAAATATGGGACCAACGACACAAATTCTTACCAAGTATTCTGTAGGCACATAGTGGCAGTTGAGTTATATTACGACAACTTTTACATTGAAAGTTGAATTTGTTATTGAAGTTGTTTTTCAACTTCACCAAATAAGTGTTTAAACTTGTAAGGGACAGACATCCAGAAGTAAGTTAAAATTGATCTGAGCTAACAAAGAAACGTCACTTACAAATTATTACTATTCTAGTAAAAAAAGTTTAGAAATGAGAAGATGAGAAAAAGTTAAACTTGTGACCAGAGTTTGGCTTTTGATTGCGGAATTAAAATCGTTGTTTCTATATTAACATTGTGAAAGATCGCTTATGTCAACTCCTTGTTTAATGCATTTTAGAAAATATTTCTACGACCTTGTACGATGCACTTGTTGTGCTTGGACTTTTAACGGGTGATTATCTTTATGTTAATTACATTACTACATTACTGACATGTAAAATGGGAAAGACTTACAGGATTCACATTTCTGAAAAAATTTTTCAAGAACTTCCGTGGAAATTGGGATCAGGAAATAAGGAAAGGGTCACATCAATGTATGAAATGGTCTCAACTAAATACTGTTTTAGTCTTTTTGGTAATAATAATAATTTTGATGAAACTTTTGGCATTAAAATTGAACAAAAAAAAATTGTATATGAATTTGTCCGGAAACTTATGAACGGCAGTGTATATATTTATGCATATTTTTCTATCTGATACGGTAGCTGTAGACTATAAATTTAATTAATTTTGAACTTTTTAACTTCCCATCAGGAAGTTCTTGTTTTATTGGAAAACTAAATTGATTTTAATTGAAGAAGTGAAAATGTCCCTTTTTTTTTGACAGTTTTTTCGTCATAAAATTCAAACCACTCTGTGAAATTTAACCAAAAGCTTTTCAGGTGATCATTATGTAGACACGCTTCGAACGAAACCAATTTGGCTCCGATGGCTTGATTTGTTCTCGAGTTAGGCTGTACGAAAGAATCCGCACAAACGTACGTACGTACGTACGTACACACACACACAGACGTCTTTCTAAAAATAATGGAATCCGACTACTGGGACCGCCAAACGTAAAGAAATGTAAAAATTTTGAATTTCGAAAATCGGACCGATTACAAGAACTTGCTGATGGGAAGTTAATACATTTTTAGAAAATAATCTTGTCACCCGAAATTCACGCGCAAAAACTTGGAAGGATACTTGTGTCACTGAAATAAAAAAGTTCTTAGCACTGGTCCTGTATGTGGGTATTGTGAAATATCCTTCCATATCGTTATATTGGAGTGTCGAAAAATTTTATAAGAACTCTTTTGTCCCTGAAAAAATGTCTCGCAACAGATTTCAATTGCTGTTGAAGTTTATTCATTTTGCGGACAACTCAAGCATTGGAACTGATCGACTAGGCAAAATAAGAGGCTTGCTCGAAATCCTCGAGCGAAAGAGCTGTGGACGAATCTATGATTCACTGGTGAGGAAGATTACAATTTCGACAATACAATCCCACAAATACGGTGTTAAAATATACTAGCTATGTGACCCAAGTGGTTACACGTATACAAGCTCTATGTACGCAGGGAAGAATAACTCAAACAGCCAAAGAGGAAAACCAACCTCTTCAAATTCCCACAGCACCCAAATTGTAATTGATCTGGCTGATCAATATTTGGATAAAGCTAGAACAATCGCTACGGACAATTTTTACACTTCGGTTTCGCTTGCAAAGTTTCTAATAAATCGTAAAACTCATCTTACCGGAACGCTTCGGAAACAAAGAAATGGGAAGCCAAAAGAGGTTACTCTAGCCAAGCTCAGGAGAAATGAGATTATTGGACGCGAGTCTTCTGGTATTGTTATCTCAAAATGGAAAGACAAGTACAAAACATGCACTAGAGGATTTGTCAACAGGGAAAACGAATCAAAATGGTGAAGACGTGAAAACGCTTCAAGTTATAACGGAATATAACCACGCCAAACAAGGAATCGATATTTCTGACCAAATGTCACGATACTTTACACCACTACGTAAAACGATCCGCTGGTACCACAAGATTGGATTCGAATATATTCTTTCAACAGCTGTAGTAAATGCGTTAGCTATTTACAAAAAGCACAAGAACATGTCAATTGTTGAATTCAGGCAGTCCATTTGCGAGAGTCTTTATGGACTACCGATTGATACCCCAGCAACCTCTAACAAGCATGAACTGAAGGAGTTTGAAACCAAAGACACCACAAATCGAAGGACACGGAAACGTTGTTACAATTGCTACAATGAAATCTCAAAAAGCGAAGGAAGAAACGTGGCTAGGAAAAATGCAAAAAAGGTCTCAACTTACTGTGATTCATGCGAGGGAAATCCTTCCTTTCGCTTGGAGTGTTTTAACGAAAAACATTAAATTTTTCCAAATATTATTATCTATTATTTTTTAATTCATTTGTTTGTTTATTTCTTTCTTCTTTCTTAATTTTTTTCATTTAATTCATTTCTTTTGTATCACGTAAGGAAAAATACAAAAGTTTGTACTACCTGAAAAACCAACAACAATAAAAGTCAAAGTTTTGCATTGCAAAAGGGGTTTTTGACTAAGTGCCAGGGCAAGACAAAAAAATGTTCATCAACAAGCCCCTAAAAAAATACCAAAAATACCTACACCGTGACCCACCGGTGGTACACACAGCCTCTTGTGAATGTTTATTGCGACCCAACGGTGGGTCAGATGGCAGTGTCAAAAGAATTCAAGGCAAAGTCTTGCGTTCATATGCCCGGCCCTCAAGAAAAAAAGGAGAAACTTAAATCACCCTTTACTATCAGATTAAGCAATAATTAAATCCTGATATTGAGCTAAATAGTTTTTAGAGTTGCCATATCCTCTATTACCAGTAAAAGAGTCCTTTGACATTTTACCAAATGTAAGGTGTTAAAGGTTCGGGCTGTTTGGAACCTAACAGATGCAGCCTCGGTGCACAGAGGACCATGAATCGGGGGATTCTGCAAAACAGATTCTTGCAGGAGACGGAGGACTCGTCTGTTCATTCGTTTTCCAACATCAGCCGTTAATGCCCATGAATTTCACTCAAAAAGACCTACAGACGAAGGGAATTGGGTACATCAGCCACTGAAACTGATATGTTGGCTAATGTGAATATTGGTAGAGAGACTTATACATAAACTTCACTGTTGAAAATCGAGCGAAGAGGCTGGAAGTGAAATCAAGCTTTCTCAGGGACACCATCTAACTTCAATGGGCCAGGAGCTGTCGGAAATTCATCAATAAAAATCTGCCTTGTAAAATTGTGTTCAGTGGTCTAGAGGCTTGCCTTAAATTTATTCTCCTCCTCCGAAATGCAAAAATGTATATGCAACTGAAGTCACTCGACAAGCGTCTCGAGGTCTCTTATAAAAGAAATAAAAGACCTCAAGACACTTTCTCGCTGAAGTCGGAAGTCAAAAAATTTCTTATGGCCAAAAATTTAAACTCCAAATAAAGAAGTTATCTTCCATGTGCTTGCGAGAGCGCATCTTCTACTCAAGTGGAGTCGCAGCATTGTCGAGTTTGTGTAGGCTCGACTTGGAAGGGAACGATAGTCCATCCTATCTCAACACATCCTAAAGGGATATTCTGCTCTCTTATAAAGGATTACAAATAACACCGACAAACGACTAAATTTCTTACCATTATCGTGTAGTTGTAAAATTATAATTTGTAATTATAAATAATTAATTTAATTTAATTCCATAGTTAAATATTCTACATTTAATAAATATATATAAATAGATACAAGAAATATATGCAAATTTAAAAGGATAAAGGAAAAAAGGTACATGTAAAATTTAAGATGTAAGTTTCTGCATATGATATTGATTTTAATTTAAATCTGAATTTTAACGTTTATTTTAATTTAAATACTTAAATTTAAAATTTAAAATTTTCTTTTTCTTTTAATATATAATTTTATTGCACATTATTTTCGCATTGGAAATTTGTTGAAAAATTCTATTTCGAAGCTGTTTTCTGCGGTTTATTCTCCTCATAATGAGAAGGAATAAGTTCGTCAACCTTATAGATTTGAAAACTGGTGTAATTTTTTTTTGTTTATTCTTTTTATTTATGAATTCTTAAAAAAGTAGAAACAATACTTATAATAAAGTCTTATATCGTTGAAAAAAAAATACTAATTAACAAAAAAAGAATATAAGCTATCTAAAGTTGAAAGGGAACTAGAGACGATAACAAAAAACAAAGTAAATTTTTACAAACCGAAAGAAATAAAGAATCAAATGCGGTGTGGTCGCAGTATATTAAGCAAGCTTATTTTTGTTTTTTTAAAATAATAACAATATAAATAAACATTTATTCCTATTTGCACTGTTATCAAGCTTTTATACACGAAAAAAAAACCTCGGAACTCGATCAGGGCTCTCGAGACAATTCGTACAATATTGCAGTCATTAATGACCTTGCAACTGAAGAGGCTAAAGACAGTTCGGTGTAAAACTTGTTCTCAACTTATGCATGTGCATGATCAATGAGCTCATCTATTGATCGACACTAAAGAGCTGCAACTGATTTTGAGTGATTTTTTTACTAGCGAAATCCTTAAACTTTTAAAACCGTGTCCAATTATGTAGCTACCAAAGGCGGGCATAAAATTATAATAATATATTCAGGAAATGTAAGCGACCAAAACGTCATAAATGTTTCATGGTTTTTCCTCGAATTCAAAGTATAATATTCACATTTTATTAAATAATATTTAATGGCTTCATCTGTGGCGCGAATGATTTTGTGATGACATTTTTTTTAGACCCCCCAAGTATATGCAATTGATTTGGAGTTACAGATTTTGATCAATGCTCATGATAAAGGGTGAGGGTTGTTCAGTAAAGAACTATTTTACTCTTCAGTTTTCTTAGCCCAGAGAAAATGTTGACAGTGGAGATGTGGTTATTTGCATTATTTGCTTTAGCATGACTATACATGGGTTCCAGTACAATCCTTTATACATTCGATTTTTATCAATACAATCGACAGTTAGCAGAACATATTTTGGTTCAATCGATTGTCCTTAATTGTATAATCAGAATCGCCAAAAAAATAAATATTGAACATGACTTTTGAAACAAAACAATCAGTCGATTTTGTTCGAAAAATGGAACCAAATCAAATATGTACAGAATCAAAAAAACAGATTGAGATTTTGACACTTTTTTTGGGTGGTCATCAGGAGATACTTTAAACTGGCAAAGGAAAGAAATACAGCAGTTTTCTCTGGAAGAACTTGCAAGCTCCCTCAACACAGAGGGTCCTCTAAAAAAAGATTGGAAAAAGGCTATTATTATACATTTTAATACTGGACACTGGCCGTTTGCAGATCATGCCGTTAAGCTAGGCATCCCACACAAGTCACATTGTCGCATCTGCAAAAACACAGCTGAGAGGGAGACCTACCGAGCTCTTGCTTGGTAGACCCTTCTTCAATTAAATTGATGAGATTTCCGCTCAGGATATTAAGGAACTTATAGAATAATTAATAAATCAAAACAGCCCCAATTGTAGAATTTAAATTTTTAATTTTGTTTCTTTATAAATTACAATTATACTTGTTGCGCGCAAGTGTGATACTACGACTAGCACTATGCTTGATTAAATCATAAAAAAAAATCTATAAACGTATAAAAAATCATCCCTACAACTTAAGACTGAAAAAGAATAACGATAAGGTTTATCAGGAGCTGCAAACTGAAAAACCATTCAAAAAGATCAGAATGGCAGGTTGCCAACGAAATTTTGAACAAGACCAGACCTAATGTGAATGTCGTTGTCTCTTTAAATAATGTGACTATATCTGAGCCCATGAAAGATGCAACTGTGATCAAAATTTATTTTTCTATTATAACAAGGACTATTTAGGGAGGGTAAACACCCTTAATCATGACCTTACAACAGAACTTTTTCTTTAAATATTTTTCACCCTTCGAGAAACACACATCTATACAGTCTCTAAAAGCCGCCGATTCAACTTCGTGTGATCGAATGTCAAACAACACATTGAAACACATATCGGTTTCTTTTTTTCTGATGTGTTTTGTCATATTGTTACCTTAAGTGTACAAAAGGAATTTTTTCCGGAAGCACTTAAAACAGCTGTACTAATTCCACTACATAAAAATGTGAGACAATCTCTTTAAATAATTACCGCCCAATATCCCTTCTATTGGTCTTCTCAAAAGTCTTCGAGAATGGAGTCAAAAAAAAAAATGTTGTTATTCATGAATAAAGGCGTTCCACAAGGATCCGTTTTGGTTCCAATTCTGTTTTTAATTTTTGTAAACTTGCTCTTTCTTGAACCCTTCAAGGTTAAAATCACATCGGCATTAATATAAAACAAAATTCAAATATTAATTCAATAGTTCAGATTCAGATGGTAACAGAGGGGTAGGGTTTGATATTTCTAAATAGCTTTTATCTTAAAGTCATACTTTTTCCTTTCCTGAGAAAAGTAGACTTCTTTTGTTAATTGGTAACCTTATGAAGAGCGTAGTAACAATTGCCGTAAAGAAATTAAAAAATATTTGTAGATTGTGATGTGGAACTAAAGCGCCCCATGATACTAGACCATATTTAAGCCTAGAATGAACTAATCCATAGTAGTAGAATAAAGGATAGGATCCTTTAGCATTGGGATACATTAAGGACATACTTTAGATAGAACATCAAAAAATATTTAGACATATACTTACGCAGAATGGGCTATCTCTTGGGACACAAGAACACCATTCAATTATTTCAACGCTTTTTGAAAATAGTTTCCTGACAAATATGGAATTTGCTATAGAAGACGTTGATTTGTCCATTCGATGCATTTGTGTTGGTTTTCAATGGCCTTTTTCTTGAAGCTTAAAAAATACAGTTCGTGCAAGTACTGAGATGGACAAAAAAAAAAAAAAACTGGAGAAAAATCCGCTCTTTTATCGAAAAATTATCTTCAGCTACGAAGAGTACACATTTGCTACCTTCTTATACATAGAAGGGGCCTTCCATAACGTTCATACGGAAGCGATACTTGAATCCTTTACCGAACTAGGTGTGGAAAAATTGTTATGTCAATGGATTGTTACCATGCTAAGCACTCGGTGCATTCAAGCAACTCTACGTAGTAGCAATATAATCAAATTTGCTAGCAGGGGTACACCAAAGGGCGGTGTCATCTTTCCTCTTCCCTGGCTTATTATCGTGAACAATATACTTACAAAACTAGAAGTTGGCAACGCGGATGATATGGTGATCTAAGTATCAGGGAAGTTTCCGACTGTGATCAGTGAGATCGAGGAGGACGCACTAGGTAGAGTTTGCAACCTGGGCTTCAAAATGCGGTCTTGGTATCAACTCAAGCAAAGCGGAACTGATGCTCTTCACCACTAAAACCAAGATACCCAGCTTCCCACTCCCCCGTCTGAACGATCAACCGCTTTCTCTGTTGACTAGCGCTAAGAACCTAGGCGTTATCTTAAACCCTTAACTCAGCTGGAAGCTTAAAGTTGATCAGCGCGTTAAGAAGGCGTGCATAGCTTTTTACGCCTGCAGTAGAACCTTTGGCAAAGAATGGAGTCTCCAATCGAAGTTGATCCTATGGATGTACACGACGGGGGTTCACCCAGCACACAGCGCCATCGGGCTCAGAGAGTCTGGATGCTTGATCTTTAACCAAGAGATTTGGTATCACCATCGACAGACTATAAGGTCCCTAGAATTTATCCATCAAATAACTTTGACATTCTAATCCCAGAAAGATCGGAATCGAATAGTGGGCAGATATGCGACGATTTTAGCTCGACAATCCATAATCAAGGCTCTAATATGGGCGGCGGAGTCGGTGCGGGTATGTTCTCAGAATCTCTGAACATCAGTAAAGCCTATAGACTGCCCGACTATTCCAGATTTTCCAGGCGGACCTTTTTGCAATTCGGGAAGTAGCAAACATTAGATGGGCCAGTCTGACGAACTGTGCAACATCAAGGAAAATATGGCCAGAAGGTGAGTTTGAAGATTTGGACAGAAGTTATTTGCAAATTGGTTTGCAAAGGCATTAGCTTTTTATAAAAATTGAGTACCTTATTGAAGTTGATTAACAATTGGGGATCTTGAACGTACCATGGCTTGGTTTGATTGAAATGGATCTTTGCTTAAATTTGAGTCGCCCTATCATGTTGTGCACTTCGTTTATGTAAGTAGATCGCGCTTTGTCAATCGACGGATATAAGGTATACATTTCATGTTCGGTGTTGGTTACAATATTGTTGTATGTTTGAATTTTTCCAATTAAATAGGCAGTTGCTAAAAGCAGTCAAAAATTCTGATTCTGAGCAAAGAAATAGTGGAAAACGAATTTCAATACACTTTTTGTCCTTTTTTTTCATTTTGATAGTAACATTGTACTGAAAATAGTCAAAATAAGAATGAACGTTCAGTTGCTGCCTACTCAGAAAAAAGGCCTTTACGACTTTATGAGACTGCGGGTTCATACGACGGTATTTTGGGAGGAAAAGATTTTATTCTGACCAAAAGGAAAGATGAATTAGGCAGTAATTTAGTCTATTCGACATTCTTAATGGTATTGGCTCCATTGCAAGGCAACCCGCGAAATTGAAACAATCACATTATTTGTAAATTTTAAACGATGTTGCACTTGTTTTGAGACTGGTTTGGTTCAAATAACTTCATGCTTCAACACTTTAAAGCATCAATTTGAATGAAAATTAACTTATGCAAATAATTTTTGTCCAAAAATTTCGCAGGATGTATTGAAATGACCACCTCAGAGCTCGGATCTCAATGCAAAATTAAAGTTTAACTCGTTCGCATGTAAAATAAAATTTTTCCACTTGTTTTATTAAGTGTCCGAATAATTTTGCAGTGATTATTATGTGTCTTGAAAATGCATCTTTTCTATGTTTTTCTTATATGTAAATTGTTATTATCCTTTTTTAAGGAGCAGGAGATTGTTGCCTTTCTAAATCAGAAAAAGTTAAGGACTTACGTTGTCCAGATATTTAATTTGATAAAATTGTTTGTTTGTTTTGTACCTCAAACAAAAATTAATATGAATTTAAATAAAAAAAAAAGAAATGTAATGAAAAAGAATTTTTAAGAACCGAAAATTGCAGTTTTTAGTACAACTAATCCTATATGTGTATTCTATGGCATTGGCAACAAGTTACGTTTATGTTTGATTCGAAAACTATTTTAACACCTCCTCTATTTAATAAGCTGCCTGCCAGGCTGTTTAATTTACACGTCTGGACACAGCATGCGCGCATTTTATTACCCATTCTGATCCATTTTATGACGCCCATTTAAATAATTCCCTCATCACTCTAGCGATGAATGGAGACAATCTCCCGATTCGACAATTGATTAGTTCACGTTTCCACCTGAGCAAGTCAACCTGGTGCTTAGCCAAGAATGTCAACAAAATATATAAAAATCAACAAAGTGAGCATAAACAAACGATGTCTCGAAAACATCATCGTTGGAAACGGTTTCGCACCTGCAAACCAAAACCCAGCCAACACAACCGGATGTCCCTGTGCCATTCGGGGGTGTGAGATCAGTGGCCCAGTTCAAATTGAGTTGATTTATAGCCGCATCGCGCCCGTATACTAAGCGAATCTTTTGTCTTTCGAGGGACCAAGATCTAATTGGAGAATTTTCAAAATCATGCGATGAAAATCACAATTTTCGAAAGACCAAATAAATTTTGTTTTATTTGCGACGCCTGTTTTGAGACTATGTACGAGTAAGAGTACGAGTGCACGGTAGGTGGATGGGGTTGGATTTTATAATTAACATTTTGGTGGGTGCACGATGACAATTGTAAATGGAAGTGTTGTGGCATCCGCATTGGTGTAGGGACTTGAGCGATTCAATGAGCGTTGAGATGGTGCTTGGGTTCTTGATGGATAGCAGGTGCCCAGCACAGAGATTAATGCCGAATAAGTTGCAATCGTGATGTGTGTAGTTTGTTGTACGTTAGTTCGTATAAAAATAGATTGAGTGTAATTATTTGAATACGAACTCGTTTATTTATTGTTTGAATTATGGATATGTACGCCTTTCTGCAGGGGAAAGTTTTAATGTTGAAGTCAGCTGAATGATTAAATAACAAAATGGGATGGGCACCAAAAATCGGAAACTATTTCGGAATTGAATGATACTGAATCAATATGCCCTTTCAGCATGACGATTCTTCAGCGTTTCCTCAAACTGACTGACTAAAACTGCTGAGCTAAGGCTGTTCATAAATCCTATATCGTTGTGCCTTTGTAAAGAGTCTTTCAAACCGAACACTCTTCAGAGACCGTTTGAGTTTACTTATAGACTTACCAGTATACATGTATGATGGTTTGACAATGGCTAAATGTGTTTTAATTGTGAGAATTTAAATGTGTTCTAGGCAAGCTTGTCAAAGTCAATTTTTTCATGGAACGAAATAACTTAATTCTAGCCCATTTTGAGCAATGACCCTTTGCCATCTATCAGGCAACATCGTCATTCTACGTTCATAAAACTTCTGGTTTTTATCAGCAAAAAAACTGAACCATGTACGATTTGACATCCATCATTATTATTGAAATTTTTACTATTCAAGGAGTTTTGCAAAGATCAAAATAAAAAGTAATCAGATGGTGCAAGGTCAGGACTACATGGCGGATGTGGCAAAACATCCCAACCAAGCTCCAATAATTTTTGCCGAGTGACCAAAGATGTGTGTGGCCTTGCATTGTCGTGATGGAAAACAACACCTTTTCGATTTGTCAATTCGGGCCGCTTTTCTTCAACTGCATTGTTCAATTTTGTTAGTTGTTCAATGTAGACATTTGAATTGATGGTTCGGTTGGGTGGTAAAAGTTCAAAGTAGTTGGAATTGACCTTTGTAATCCCACCAAACTGATAACATAACTTTCTTTTGATGAATATCAGCTTTTGATGTTGTTCACCTGGCTTGCTTCACGATCTTTTCCGATTGATCATTTTAAAGTGATTTTCTTTCAGTTCATGAGGAACGCATAAATCGAGTTTTCATACATAGCAAAGTTGTTTTAAGCGATTTTCAATGTATGTATGTGATGCATGAAGATTCTCTGCAATCTCACGTGTTGTACTGTGACGATCCGAATCGATTTTTGCTTTGATTTGGTCATCATCAACTTCAACTGAACGACCAGAGCGTTTTTCATGTGTGAGTGAAAAATCACCAGAACGAAATTTGGCAAACAAATTTTGACACTGCCGTTCTTTTAAAGCTTCGTTACCATAAACAGCACATAACTTTTTGTGTGCTTGCGATGCGTTTTTTCCTTTCCGGAAACAAAACAGCAAAGTATGACGTAAATGTTCGTTGTGATTTTCAATTTTTCAACAGACGCCAACCAAAAACTACACAACCGATCAACAAATTTTTTTTTACTGATTGACAGTTGAGGTACCAACTATCAAATAACAAAATGTGTTTGATATTTCGATTACGTCAGCAAACCTAAAAATCCAACTAAAGCCATCTATGAGTGAAATCCGCAATTACTTTCTTGCCAACCTGATGTTTAGGTTCTTTCTCCGAAATGTATGTGGAGTCTATCAAGCTGAACCTGAACTAAAATAAGCATTTTGTTGACAGACAAGAAATTGCAAGAGGACTAAAACGCTCAGAAAAATCGAAAGATAGATAGAAGAAAAAAGAACATATAGTATAAATATCACAGCTTTAAAAAATATAGAACAATTAATATAAATATATAAATAAATAAGTAGATTAATAAATAAATAACTTAATAATTGAATTAATAAATAAGTTGCCAAATTTAAAGCTAAAATAAATAATTAAACAAAAAATATAAATAAATATATACATACATAAATTGATAAGTTGATAAATAAATAAATAAAAGCACCAATATTTAAGTAAATAAATAAACATGTTAATAAATAAATAAATATAAATAAATAGATAAACGAAATTTATAAATTTCCAAATGAATAACATTTCGACAAGTAAATATATAAACTCAAGGTTAGTAATGAAAATTTGGACAAACATGAAATAAACATGATGAATTATGTGTGCAACTCAAGTGAAGAGTTATTCAACTGATTTATCAATGGATTATCAGGGAAATCACATCTGACCAAAAAAGTATCGGCGAGTTTTCGAATTCTGACAGAGATCAATTCAACATTGGCTTTGCCAGGGAAGATTTAACATCATTTTTAAAAGTTTGTTTTGAGAAATCTTTTGGCACAGCTATCCCACACTTGGCACCCATATAGAAGTGTGGCTTGAAATATATTATAACTTTCCGATTTCCATTTCATGCGATGCAAATATCGCAATATCATCAGCGTACATTGCCGATGCGCATCCTGGCAGTTTTGGGAAATTCGACGTGAACAAATTATACAAATCTGGGGAAAGAACTGCACCTTGGGGCAGGCCGTCATAAAAGTTAATTAAATTTGAGGGACAATTATTAACATACACTCTAAAGCAACGATAAGACAAGAAACTTTGAACGATTTTACATAGGAAGGGGGGAAAATTATTATCTATCATTTTGTGTATGAGAGCATTGTGCCATACCGAATCGAATGCCTTTTCAATATCAAGCAGTAGATTTTCTCATCATGAGGTAACTTTTAACACTGTTGCGAATTCTGAGAACCTAATGGGAAGTGCTATGATAACGTCTAAAGTCATCATCGAAAGATGAGCCCAGCTTAAAGGTTCGGAGCTAGAAGCAGAAAATTTATAAATTCATAAGCTTATAAACGAGGTCTATAAAAAGTAATGCCATTATGTGGTTTGGCAGTCAATTTCTTAAAAATTAACAAAATTGGGCTTTGTTCCACCGAGACTGTCAAGTTTACTGCCCTGAGAAGCTCACGATACTTACTTTTGTCGATGACCACTTATATTTCATTTATGGGTATAAGTGATGGACAAGCTCTTTAAAAAAATTAAATGAAATATTTGCCAAAAGCTAGCAATGGAAGAATGTAATATTAAAACTGAGAGGGCATATTGGATATGCAGGAGGGTATTTGGAAAGTCATGTGCACTGAAACCAAAGCAGGTCTACTGGATAAGCAACTGCTTCATGAAACTAAACGTTCTGTATGGCATTATAGTATAGTGACCAACGATACCTAAAATGCAACAAGCCGACCGGCTCACAGGAGTGCACCGCATGGTATGCCAGGGAATAACAGACGCGCAAAACTCGATACCGATCGCAGCTGTCGAAACGGTTCTAAATATTACACCTGGAAGTGAAAAGACTAGCAGGACCTTCGAACATCAGACTTAAGGTACTGGGTCATAGGAGAATTGTTAATATGGTAACCTCTACTTGACATTCACTTTTAGCAACAACTTCAAAATAATTTTTCCTAGTAGAGAATCTTGGACGAACGAAACAACGACAAGACCCCAGTGGAATCACTCAATTCAAGGTCGAATCACACAGAGTTGGAGGCAGGTATCTCCGAAATAATAAGGTATCTGGAGCCTTTCTTAACGGTGTTCCAGGCAGAAATTTACGCAATACTTACTGGAGTAGAAACGCTCACCGACCTTATTATACTGTGGGGAGCTAAGAGCTATCACAAGTCCCTAATTGCCAAGAGACTGGTGATAGACTGTTAGCACAAACTAAATTAGCATTAAACGAAGTCAAACGAAGGTTTAACAGGTTACGAAATAGGTGATGAACTAGATTGAGAAGGAGCAGAAAAAAGGAACCAGAACCGTGTGGAGGAAAGAAGTATCCCCCGGACAGTCATTAAAAAAACTATATATGATTTGGGTACCCAAGAATTAACAAGCTTCTGGGATAACCTTACAACGTTTAGAACGGCAACATCTATAAAAGATAAACAGTGAAGCAATGTGGCGAAACGAGCTCTAAGATCCAGCAAGAGAAATCAGACTTGGATTAACGGAAACCACAATATGCTAAAACTGTTGAGAAGAAGAGGAAGAGAAAGCTGAACTGAAGTCAGCTCTGATGCCAAATCTGCCTCCACTTCAAAAACATAAGGACCGGTGAGATCAGAGACTTCCTGTAGATCAGGTACTTCCTTCACGTGCAAAAATATCAAAAAGATTTCCCAACCACAAAAAACCAAGCCCCTTCATAATCATCCTTATACAGTCAATCCCTTTCACTAGCCACCCCATACAGAAAATAGGGAAACAAAAGGCCCAATCGGAGGCGCCTAAGCAAAGTGACGAACAATACGCTCACACCCCCACAAATTTTCGTGTACAGCCTAAGATCCTGCTGCTCGACAATATGACTGCCGATTGAATCTGTTTTATGTTACCTACCACCAATGCAGTCTAAAGTTTGTATTAGCCACAACGACCTCGGAGCGAAACTTCTGGCTTCCATAGTATTTGGGAGTAAGTTTCGGGGCTCTGTATGCGGCTAACATCACATCATATTATCCCCTGTGTGTTGAATCTCCGTCTGTTTGGACCACTACCCTTTGACGTCATGTGCGATTTCACAGTTCGAGACCATCTTTTATGTTTTAAACTAGAACCACAACGCTCTCGCGCTCGCGGTTTGAAAAATTGAGTAAGAAAAATGAGATCTTATGTGGTGCGCGACCTCAACGTCGGAGTAGAGCAACTCTCTACTTTGGTGGCGCGTTTGACAGTTCACTAAAGTTCACTACAACCCATTTGTTTTGGGTTGGCTGATCGTTTTCTTGGACTTGTCCTGACTTTAACAAGAGGGTCAGCCATTGTGTTGATAATGAGTTCATTTATTTTGGTTTGGTTGCAGAGCGCCTCATACATTGCCTAAGAAAACCGCTGAACTTTTCACAAATAAGTACACGTGGGCGGGTTTCTTTTGGCAAAACGGTTGAAGCGAATTTCCGCCAACAAAGTTGCAATCGTCAGAAAAAAAAACCCAAACTATTCATAAAATTAGTTCAACCATTATTTCACAATAAAAAAATTCCTTGTACGTATAAGTATAGATGTGCTCATAAGGTTCTCAATGCCGACATCACTCATTGGAACCGCTCCAAGACATCTCCCATTCATTACGATGCCACTCACTCGTTTCATCTATCTCTGTGAAATTTTTTCATATTAAAACAAAAAAAATGAAAATAAACAAATGGACAAGAAACAATTTTAATTTATTTTTGATTTCTCCTGCCTCACAGTCTGCAATGAATCTAGTCTATTTTCAATTGGAAATGTCCCTGAAAATTTCCCAAACTCAAATCTTAAAGTCATCAACCTGTCATGCTACGTCGAATCACTCTTATTATTGGGCACTGTCAACAAGCCGCACGTACATAAATCAATTCAATTGCACATCGAATGCCAAAATTATAACACGGTTAGCACCCCCCCGGCAATCACTTGAAACAGTTCAATTTTCATTAAGGAATTTTCTGAATTATGACACATGATAGATGCCTAAGTTTTAATAGCATTTGATACGCGGCGGGGGTGGTTTGTAGAATTTCAACTCACACAATGTGGGGGATGGTTCTTGTTGTGGATTCTTAATGAGAGGGGACACCACATAACAAACACCTTTTTGGTGCTCGGTCATCATCGGCATTCAGAGGCTTTTCACGTGGACAGAGATGGTGGCAATTTGTGATTGAGGTGCATTCAATGACTACTTAAATGGACAGATTGTTATTTTCGCAGCTAATAAATAAATCACTTGAAACGGGGTGGGGAAGAATAAGTGGTTCGAAAGCTTGAGCGAAGAGTGGCACAGAGAATGTCTCGAAGAACGCATCTGTCGCTCTTCATTGTGACTCTTCTTCATCTTGATTTCTGATGACTAATGTGGCATTTGGCATAAACGTAGGCTGCCACAAAAGTGGTTTTGTTGTTTTTCAAAGTATTCTCCAGCATGATCTATAAACTTTTGCTTGCGCTCAAACCAATTGTCAAAACACTTTTTCCACTCCGATTGAGACACCTCCAATACATGGTTATTGAACGCTTCAACAGCATGTTCTGGCGGCGAAAATCGTTGACCACGCATTTTTTTCTTGATGTGCGGGAATAAAAAGAAAGTCATTGGATGCCAAGTCAGGGCTGTACGGCGGATGACTCATCAATTCGACGTTTTGGCCGGTCAAAAACGCGCTGCTTTGAGCCGATGTGTGAGAGCTCGCATTGTCATGGTGAACAATGATTCGTCTTCTCTTGTTCGTTTTTCGAATTTCTCCGAAGACTACAGGCAAACAAATTGTGGTTTACCACTCAGAATTGACCGTCCTACGTTGCTCAAGCGGAACAGTCGCCACATGACCAGTTTTGCCGAAGAAACAAGCGACCATTTGCTTCGAAGTGCTTCTTTCACGAACAACTTTTGTTGGATTTGGCTAGTCTTCGAAGACCCACAAGGTCGATTGTTGTTTAGTTTCGGGCTCATTTGCAAAGATCCGTGATTCGTCACTTGTGACAATCTTATGAACGTCTTTTGAAGCACCGCGATCGTATTTTTTAAACATTTTTTTACACCAATCGAAACGAGCCTTTTTTTGAGCGATTGTCAAATTGTGAGGGATCCAACGAGAACAAACATTTTTTTACGGCCAGGTGTTCATGCAATATCGAATGTTTGCTGGTGGGAGAAATGCCCAAGGATGCCCCTATCTCACGGTATGTCACGTGACGATCTTGCATTATAAGTTCACGCACGGCATCAATGTTCTCTGGCACAACGGCCGGTTTTGGACGACCTTCACGGAATTCGTTTTTGAGTGAGCGTCGGCCATGACTGAATTCATTAAACCAGTTTTTCATATTGCTAGAGGATGGTGCTTCATCGCCAAACAATGATTTAAGTTCTACAATGCACTCTTGTCGTGATAATGCACGTCGAAAGTTGTGAAAAATGATCGCGCGAAAGTGTTCACGAGTTAATTTATTTTTTTTACCGAGATGAATTTTTCAAGTCTCTGTAAATAAAACAAGGCTTTGTCCCTCCAGAAGCCTTCCTTTACGTCGACTAAAAAGGTCTGGCACAGATGTTCACATCGCCAGTTTAGGTTTAAACAGACGACTCGACTAAAATCGAGACAATATCCACAGTTCCGAAGATTGTTTCCGCTTCCGAAGGGCGGTACCAACCGTCGATAAAGCAGATGCAGCACCGTATATGTTGGTGGCTGTCAGAAAATTTGTAGGGAGCTCTGCGTCCATACCCTACTGCTGGGAATAAAATCATGAAATAATTGTTTAAGAGCCTGAAGGCATTCTGCAAATTCATCTCAATATGGAGACTCAATTGATGCGAACAAAAAAAACTCAGAGTTCGAAAGATTGGGTAAGTAAGACGTGATGTCATTGTGCAAAACAGGACTTGTTATGGAACCTTGTGAAAGGCCAACATGATATAGAATTGACACTGAAACACCACAAACACTTTGAATCTTCAGTTTGACAAAAAAAATTGTAAATAAGACCATTTTGCCATAAAGAGGTAAAGGATTAAAGCACCATACCAGTTGAATTCTCTAACGCAAGGTGGCTTTTATACCTGATGAGAGGAGATGACCAATTCTTAATCCGAATTGTTTATGAGGATAATTGGGCTTTTCATCAATATATTCCAGAAGCTTCTCTTTTGAGACACTTTCAAAAACTTTGCTAAGGCAACTCGAGAGACTAATATTTCTATTGCTGTTTGGAGATTCTTTTTCCTTGCCAGGTTTTGAATGGGTGCCATATTTGCATTTAAGAGAAATGTTAGGAATCGTAAGCCATCTTTAGGTGGATGCTTTAAATATACATTTTTGACCCCGTCATTCCACCTCCTTTCCTCAGTGCTACGCTTCTCAAATTGAATATATTCCAGGCAAACATAAGCATCCCGTGGAGTTTCTGCTTAAAGGAAAGGGATATTAATTTCAATTCAGTTATTCAACTTATTTTGACATAAAACATTATAGTGATACATGACGCCTAGATAAGATAATTTCTTAACATCAAAAATAACCAGAAGTGGGTATTTTCACAGAAATCTTTTGGTACACAAGAAGGTGTTAATTTTAGACATTATTAAACTATTGCCTCCGACCCGAGAAACTTAATCTGGTATACCATGGGAAAACATTCAAGTGTTTTCCAGGCTGAACGACAAGCCATCGAATCCTGCGCCACAGTAAACCTTGTAAATGGCCATAAAGGGGCTAGAATCGAAATCAGCCAAGCAGCGCTCAAGGCACTGTCATCCAATCTAACGGAATCAAAATGTGTCAAAAGCTGCTACGACGCCTTACAATTCCTATCCCGGCGTAAAAAAGTTAAGTTGGGATGCGTTCCAGGTCATCATGGAATCGCAGGCAATGAAATTGTGGACGAACTAGCTAGGGCTAGTTCTAAAACCGCGTTCACTGGTCCATTCTGTGGCGTAACCTGGACTCCGGCCTCAGGTCTAACCAATAAGTAGGAAAACAAGCTACGCATTGCCAACTGGAGAAACCTTCCTGAACTTAGATAATTTTAAGTACTAATAAATCCTTACATTAAACTCAGCAAGGAAAATATTAGAAAGCTCGTGAGCTTCCTCTCAGGCTACTGCCGCTTGAGGTCACATCTAACCAAACTAGAGCTCAGTATAACCACCGACTATGTTTGGAAGACGACGAAAGGGCTGTACACATTCTTTGTGAATGTTCAGCTCTAATTTGGCTAAGAAGGCGTTTCTTCATTAGAAGGATGGAATGTCTCTTTCAGACCGCAGTGTTCGTCGGTAGATATGCGTTGGACTGATGTTGTGAAGCTAGTTTTCAAAACGAAGTGCTGAGTCTTGAATGGATGAGGCGATGTCTGGATGTCAGTGAATATAATAACTTGACTAAAATATTGATTCCATTGACTCATTGTCACGGTCCTTTATCCATAGAACTCAATATGATATTTCATAGACACAACTAATCGTTCAACCCCCATCATTTTTGTTAACGTAAAATGTACACAACAAGCGTGCAAGGAATTAATACTTTTATTAAGACTTCATGTTGTTACCAGCCTTAAGTCTTAATTACTTCGAAATATTTGTCGATTTACTTTGTTATTTTGTTGACATCAGACAGCGGGATTATTAAGTTGGAGAGCCACCAGGTGGTAAATGATTATCAACCAAATGTATTCTTTTCGAAAATATTTTTTAACTGCCTCCACGAGCAAAATGTGTCGAGACTACAAAGTGATATGGTGTTTTAGGGATTGCTCGTCAAATAGCGTGTGCAATTGTAATTACATCTAAATGAATATACCTGCAGATCTAATTGGCGGGTGTTGTTTTCACTACTCCTTTTCCAAATTTGGCATGTTTGGAACCTGATTGACTTATTCTTGATGACATATGAGGAAAAGCAAATAAAAATGCACGCATTCTGTATAAGATCGACTAAAAGTGTGGAACGCACGTTAAAAACCTTTAAGGGAAGACTCTTCTTGAGGAGTTGAATTTTCTTTTGAAGATAAACCATTTGAGAAATCCCAAAAATAAAAGTACAAACCAAGAGAGGAATGATGCCAAGGCAAAATTTGTCCGCGAACAAAAATTGAGACAAAACTTGCTAAAATCCGAATGATAGCAGAAATGTTTGGTCTTTCGTGAAAAAAATTTATAAAGTAATTTTATCATCCTCCATTGCGACCTTCACTTATAAAGACATTCCAGGTGTCAGATCAGTGGACAAAGCTAAATCTGCTCAAGGCCTATTTTACCGTCAGCTCAACACTCGTATATTGGAGTTCGATAGATCGACTGTCGCACTCGTAGAGTAGCAAGATCTTGACATTAACAAATCCGCCATTCTTCTGAAGAGTAATTCTTACGTGCTGTCAAAAAGATTGCGTAAGCTTTTTCATCTTTCCACTCACTAAAAAATGCGCATCTTCTTTCCACCTATTGACCAATCGCACTAACGTCCCTTTTTTCATAGAAAGGCTGAGAAATTGTCAGGTAATGAGATATCGCGAATCCCGGAACCTTATTAATGACCTTCAGTATGATTTTCGTTGCAAAAAGCCCACTGGTGATTCAATGGCGTATCTCAAAAATGCAACCAATCAACGCTACTTAACCTTTCAAATGCACTTGATATTGTCTGGCATTATGCTCCGTTTTTGAAAGTGCATGAGTTAGAAATCGAAGAATCTTTTATTCCATAGATTAGAAGCTACCTTTAGGCCGTTCAATTCAAGTTCTGTTCCATAGTTTCAAGTCAAGCTGCATTTTCAGCAGCTGTTTATAGAAAACCCAACTCCAGCCGTTGAAAAAGTTCTTCTTATCATTCCACGCAAAGTTGGAGCGGCAATTGAAAGAAAGTTTACATGCTGAACTATTGAAATATGGCGGAGAAGTCCTGGTTAAGGTGAAAGCACGTGAGGGTGAAAGCACGCCCGTCGACTGGAATCACATGAGCCTATCTAGCGTCTAGTGGGAACATCTGAAACCTTCGGTCAAAACCACTGTGGCTTCCGGCGGCCAATCGACAATGGACATAAATTTCGCACGTCACCAAATCATCGAAAGACTAACGAAATTAAATTCAACTCTCAGGATGTTTTCATCGTCTCCATGTGACAGCATTTATCACGCTCAATTTATTAGTCGGTTACCAAAGTTCGAATCCTTTGAAATATGTTCCGTTTTTTCGCAAAATCTTGCATCGGATTGCGGCAAGAAGACACGTTGGTTTCCATTACTTAAAAGGAACAGATTTTCCAACGTGCAGACTATACTTCGGAAGACTACATATACAGTGGTGGTCGTTGAAATAGAGCCATTTCGCTGCTACTAGGAAAAACCAATATATTCCTTCTTTCTCCTTAGTCAATGATGTCGGCCATAGTCGGAAAGAATCTGCATAATCTTTGCATATGTTTGCAAGCACAAGAGACTACCGTTATTTTCGAGTGGAAGTGTCGATTTTGTGTGGCAAGAATAATAGAGGCAGTAGGTCGGTAGGTAAAAGTGGTGGTTCAGAAACCTAATAAGCACTATATTTTAATGCCACAGCTCTGTTGCCTTATTTAGGATGTGTATTTGAGAAATCTCTAAATCCAGCCTGAGGTTTTTAAGAAGGACATAAGTTGCTTAATGTCCTTAAGGGAAATCTCATCAATTGAATTGAAGAAGGATCTACCAAGCGCTTGCTGTCCAGCTCAAGCAAGGGCCGGACAGACGAAAAAGAAGTGCGTTACGGTTTCCCTCTCAGCTGTGTTTTTGCAGCTGCGACAGTATGAATTGTGTGGCATGGTCTCCAACCGGCCAGTTTCCTGTGCAGACCGCCACTAGTCTAATAATTTCATGACGGGTTCGCCGAAGGAGATCTTTTGTTCTTGATCGTTTGTATTCAGGCTATATTTTCCAGTGCGTCAGACTGGCCCATCTTAGGTTTGCTGCTTCAAGGAAGTATGAGGATATAAAGCCTTAAGTGCATGTAGTGAGGCAGCAATAGAAGCAAAGTATTTTAGAAAGCCTTGGTATCGAGTTATATCACAAGATGACTAAGAATTTTTTAGTAACTATGGGTTGAGGATCATCAAATCATTTTACTTCTACTGAACGAGCACAGATCTTGACATTGCGAAATTAAGGCAAATCGCAACGCATCGGGCGATCGAAGAAGATGGTGGAAAATGTTTTCAAAGCAATGGATAATAAAGAACCTTGAGGCGCAAAATGGAAAACCACGTTTCAGGACGTTCGAAGAATTTTTCGTATCTCGAAGTCGAACCCTTTTTTGTGTTCGCATAATGTTAAATTAATGGTTGAGTGGCTAGAAAAGTTCCATTCCTAAGTAAACGGAAAGTAAAGGCACGTTTACAGTTGGCAAATGATTACATCCAATGGACAGGCACTGAAGGACAGCGTTGCAAATTTAGTGCTTTCAACGTTAATTTCAGTGCTCAAAAAAAATTATTTCAACGCCCAAAATGTCATTTTAGTTCTCCAGTGTTATTTTAGTGCTTTCATTTTATTTGAAGTGCTTTATTAACTCTGTTTTTTAACGATGAATCCTACCAAAATCCTTATGCAAACATTTGCTAACAAGCCTTGAAGCTGCTTTGTTTGCCACATTCCAATCCCGATGTTGAAAGGGTTTTAAGTCAAGTAAACTTAGTCAACAGCAAACTTAGGAACAAAATGAGTCTGGAGATTTTAAATGCAATTTTTCAAATTCGCTTTGGTTTTCAAAAAATCAAAAATGCTATAATAGTAAGAATTTTCCTGAAAGCGTGATTTGTAAAATTGGAACCTAAAAGTCGTAAACCTCTGAACTTATTTTATGGCACATCTTTTTTCTGTACCTAATTATTTGAATAAATTTATTATTTAGTATTGTAGAAGTGGATTACCAATAAATGTTTTTATTGATAGTTAAAAAAATTCAATAATTTATAAATTAACAAGCACTTATTTATTTTTGGAAAAATTTATTTGTTACCACTAAAAATACTTATATAACAATACTTAAACTAATACACAAAGTTAATGACGGTGCTAATAACTTAATTTAAATTTAACATATTTTTAATGTGGTCTTTATACAATATAATAACTAAAATGTTTGTGTAAATGTTGTTAAATAAGTAAAGTGTGAAAAATTACTTGTTTTATTTGTTTTTATAGTTCTTTACCATTAAACTTTAAAGTAACTTCAACTATGATAGTAACAGTTACCTACAATAATTTACATTTTACCCAATCGAGCCACCAGTATTTGCTGGGTTTTAGCCGTTCCCAATATTTAAACTATCTCTTTCAGGTACGCTTATACAGTAATTCCAGTCAGGATCTCTACAGGACTCTTTTGTCTGTTGCTATTTTAGCACCAGGGTATATAAGGGGAACATTGCTCGAGTCCGACAAGCAGTCATGTGTGTCTAAATACAAAAATGCCTGAGGTGGTATGTGTCCCTTGTCTAATGAGTTTGTAAAATATCCCGGGTTAGGTTAAAAAAATCCCGATATGAGTTCGTTCTCAATTACATTTGCCGATCGCGCAAAATGATTCCTCAAAAAGCGCAAGATAACGTTGTCAATCCTAGTTGTCAATCTTTTGTTTTTTTTTGCGTCTCTTAATCGCTTGCAAACTCGCAAAGGCTCGGTAACACTTATTTATAACTAAACTAAATAAATATTTTTTATTTTTTTTGGTAAACTGGAAAAATAATTTTGTTGGTGCCCAGGGTATCAAAATTAAAGCTGAAAATATTAGGAACGGTTGGCAACACTGCTGAAGGAAGTTAAAAGTGGAGAAATATTTTATGGAGTAATGAAACAAAGATAAACTCAATCGGATCTGATGGAAAAAAGTATGTAAAGCGTGTGAAAGATCGAGGTGGAAAAATCAAACTTTGGGCATCATTCTCCTGGCATGGGATTGGCCCAATATACTGGATAAAAGAAAACAAGGACCAACACGAATATATCTGTATACTTGAGAGTGTGATGTTGCCTTACGACGAGGATAATATGCCTTCAAGATGAACATTTCAATACGACAATGATCCAAAACATACTTCAAGAAAGGCAAAAAAATTCTTTGAATATCACAAATTGACAGTTTTAGCATGGGCAGTTCAATCACTGGATCTAAATCTGATTGAAAATTTCTGGCACGATCTCAAGAGTTCAGTAAGTAAGCACCGCGTTAAGAACGCAGCAGAATTGTGGGCCATTGTGCAAAAAGAGTGGACGTCAACATTTATCCAGCGATGTAAGTCGTTAGCTTGTTCAATGCCCAGAAGCTGTGAGGCCGTCTTAAATAATAAAGGTTTTGCAACCAGTAAAACATTGCTCTCAAATCAAAGGTAAAGTGGCTCTGTTTCGTTGACCAAGATGTCATCCCAATTTATATTTTTTTTCACCTTTTCACATTTTTTTTTATTTAATAAACGTAAATTCTACCGAAATAGTTTTTTTCTTTTCATTCTTGTTCTTAAACAATGGTTTTTAAAGAATGTTATGGGCAACAGGGAATGCCTCTATTTCATTGACCACCACTGTATTGCTTTCAAATCAGCTTACCGGGGTAAAAAATCAAAAAATTCAAGAATATATCTGCAAGAAGATTGTTCAAAATTCAAATTATTTTCGGAGATATCGATATTTTGCTGACCCGGCATCCAAACTGGTTCGGCCGGAACAACAAAAGACATTAGGGAGTCTCCATCTACCTGAATCCATATTTCTCAGTAAAACCTTTTGTCCTTTGTATATATTGTAATAAAAGAACCCAAGGTGACTTGTATTTTTTATATTTAGTGTTCACTTACGTCCAATTTCTAACATTTGAATTCCAACCTTCAAATCATGTGCCTTGAAAGAAATAAAAATATTCATATTCATTCCGGACCTAAGATGATATTGAGACATTTATTGCTGTTTGTATTTGTAATGAAGGCTTCATTCCTATTTTAAAAATGATGAAGCTTATGGGAATGAAAATTGGCCCGGAAGCTCATTCATTTGCTGTGAAACGAGACAACGCCCGGATTGACCGCTCCGAGGTAAGAGCATCCAACGCATCAAAGGAGGCCAGAACTGCTCGATATGAAGAGAAAAAAGTCGAGGATGGTCCGATGTATGAAGCAGGAATGGCAGATTGAATAAATGTAAGTCTAAAACATTATTTCATGACTTAGACTGCGAGAAACTTTACGCGAAACTTTAAACGCGTTTTTCTCGAAACTGTCTTTTTCAAAACAATTTCCACGATTTCTCAGGTTCTACTGGACCGATTTTTAGAGAGTCTTCTTTATAGACTTGTCTATGTCTGGAACTATCCCCATCCCCAAATTTCTATTACTTTTTTTTTAAATTCCAAACAGTTAAAGAAAGTGGTACAAAAATTGTTTTTTTTCAGGCAGTCGTCATTTTGTAAAACCAAATCTTTCCAACTTTTCCGTAGTTCCTGACATTGCGACATTATTCTAGATAAATAATCTCTTTTTTTTTGGTTTCAGATTGCTAGGAGGGTTGACATCGTGGGTATGGTTACGCGCCAAGTTTATGAGACCTCCACTTCATCAACTGCTAATTTTTGAAATTTTCAATTTTTTTTAGTTTTTTCTGTATTCTATTATTTTCTAAGAAAAAAATGGATAGTAAAAATATTAATTGCTTTTTTTGTGTCATACACTTCAAAAATAACATGAAATTCATGCCTCTTGACTAGAATACCCCCTTAAACTTAGTCCCGGATAGTCCAAGCATCCGTCGCGTGATAAGTAAATAAGTTGTTAAAACACCGGCAGCAAGTTCATCCTACACGGTTCAACAAATTCAGTTCATTTCATTCATTCTGGGTGCATTAGTTCACCGCAACATCTGCCACAACGCATGCGTTTGTGATTTGTTTATATTCCTCAAAGCAACATGCCAGAAATCTCCGATTCAACAAGTGGTCTCTTAGAGCAACATCAACAAAAACAATTCTTTTCAACTCTTGTTTAAAAAATTTTACATCCTCTTGGGACAGAAGCCTTTTTTCTCCGATTTCAATTTCCAAAAATTCCAATTTCTGTGCACAAAATAATAAAATTAGTTTCAACCAATCGCATTACAGCAACATTGTCTTGTATCCAAATGAATACGTTCCACAAGCAACAAGACACATGTTGCCATGCCGGCATTAATTTGACACTCGCCCAACGAAAAGGCAAATGTTTACGAAAATTTCCCGCCAGAATTTCATAAACTTACACAAAAACACATGCGGGGCATGCAACGTCAATCAGGTGGCACGTTCGCTGGTGTTTGTGGGGCTCAATGTGAAAATCCGAAAATCATCCCCCATGTAGACTTTTCCCTTTTTACAACGGAAAACTGGTGGCTGCGTCGTCGTCGATGTTGTCGGTGTCGGTGTCGGTGTTTGGCTGTTGGCCGTCTGCCTTTTGGTTCTTTTGCATCGAGTGTGAGTTTGGCCGGCACTAGAGGATAAAAATGAAAATCTTGTGGCACTGCCACTAAGCCGCCACCATCGTGGGTGACTGAGTTCAGTTGGTGCAGACTTTTTCGTGCGATTGGACGTGTACTCGTAGTATTGTCTTACGGTTGACGATGCGTGTATAAATATTCTCTGTTTTTTGTTTTTCTTCTTTTTCAAATACTAAATTCAACATTTGTTGTCGAAGATAAAAAAAACAAGCGCAAATTCGTGTTTTTCCTTGCGAAGAGTTTTCCAATATCGGCGTGGACTTTTCATGTCTTTTATTAGATTACCGCTAATCTGGTTTGCTTACTAAGTTGATTTTTTTTTGGTTTTTGTTTTCAAAAATAGATATTTCGTCGGAAAAGTGTGTCCTCATCAAGTGAAAGTGGGTGCAAAGTTCAATAGTTAAAAAAAAAGGATTAAGAAAATTAAGAATAAAGTTCTAGTTGCAATATTGTGAAGTGAAAGAAACAAAAGTTATGTGAACTGTGGTTAGGGGGTATTGAGTTAGAGAAATATTTGGAGACCACATTAGAATCAAAAGTAAGTTTTGCAATTGAATAAGAATAAGAAGTCTCCCAACACACAGAAAAAAAAATTAACGTTTTTGAATGAAAACTGACTGACACTTCATTCAAGCGAACAGTGAGGTCGAAAGAGGTATTTTCATGTAACCCTCTTAATTTCTTATCGCCAATCGTAGTTTTTATAACCATTCCTTTAGTTTTTAAGTACGAATAAAAAAATTTGAGTACTTAACCTGTACTGTTTCTGATCCTCGTCGAAAATTTCTACAGTTCTTAGCTCTTTTAATGCTCAAACTTCACTTTGCAACAGTTCAAAAATGTTCAATGCATAAACTAGAACCAGGAATTGTTAATCCACTTGCAAGATCCATCTGTATTTAGCAGCAGGTGACTTTAGCAACTCAAACATCAGTAAAAGAACGTCTAACTCTTTTTTTAGAACATTTGCGACTCTTTTGTACATAAATATCATAGGCTCATTGCCGTCTAACCTACCCTTAACTCTTTTTGAGGCACTCATGAGGCATTCAATCCAATCCCTTTTTTAATGACAATTACTGTGGCTTTGAATAAAAACAAGTTCGCTGTGACTAACTTGTTGGAGTTTACCTCTTCTGCGAAAAAGTGGTAGAAGCATATCAAATTGGTCAAAGGCGTTTTTGATAAACAAGGATCTTAGTGTTTTCTTTTCTTCATAATGACGGAATCTTGCAGCAAATTTAGAGACCAGCTGAACAACATCGGTCATATTCTGTGCGGTCTCCGTGGTAATCCGTTTCATGTAAAATGCAATGAATTAAACTCTAATTTCTTTAAAACAATCCAATCAAATGCTAGTGTTTTTTCTTTAATGCGCTTTGTGCATTGATCTTTTAGCAGTTCCGTATGTGAACAAAATAAAAATTCACTTGAGTCTCTTTCTCCCAAGTGATCTTCAATTATCAGGTTATCAGGTTGCCGGATTTTTTTTAGGAAATAAAAGACATTTTTTTCATGGAACGAAATAACTTTTTTCTGTAATGAATTGCCCATTTTGAGCAATGACCTTTTGCCATCTTTCAGGCAGCATCAAAATTCCACGCTCATAAATCTTCTGGTTTTTATCAGCAAAAACTGAACCAGGTACGATTTGACATCACCATATTTATTGAAAAATTTACCATTCAAGTAGTTTTGCAGAGATCGAAATAAAAAGTAATGAGATGGTGCCATGTCAGGACTATATGGTGGATGTGGCAAAACATCCAAACCAAGCTCCAATAATTTTTGCCGAGTGACCAAAGATGTGTGTGGTCTTGCATTGTCATGATTGAATACAACACCTTTTCGAATTGTCAATTCGGATCGCTTTTCTTCAACTGCATTGTCCAAATTTGTTTGTTGTTTAATGTAGACATCTGAGCAGATAACATATCTCTCTTTTGATGAAGCTGCTTCACCTGGCTTGCTCCACGATCTTTTCCGATTGACATTGTTGTGAACAACCGATTTTTCATCACCAGTTATCAATAGTTTTAAAACTGGATCATTTTCATTACGTTTCTTTAACAAATCGTTATCATCTGGAATTTTTCTTGAAGAATAGAAATCATCTTTTCTTATTGCAATTTTTAAATCTGGGTCTTAGAACAATATAGGAATATTCAAATTATCTGCTTTGCCTTAGCTTTTTGAAAGCATCGTTAAATCTGAAGAAGATTTTTATATTAAAGAATCTGTTTGTGATATGCAGCACGTCTTTATGTCGGAAAGGTCAACTACCACTAACTAACCACATTTGTCAAATGGATTGTGCTTACACTGACTTCAGTAAGGCATTTGACTCTGTCAATCATCATTTACATTCGGCAGTGCTTGAGTAGCAAACATCTTATTTAATTGGCAAGATTCAAAAGATCAAAACCGATAATAATTTTTCACAAACGTTTGGGTGCGGTTTTGGACTACCAAAGGGTTGTCATTTAGGTCCACCGCTCTTTATAATTTTTGTCAAACACATATCGCTTGTTTTTAAATATTACCTTTCTTTGATGGTTGCTGATGACTTAAAAGGTTTCCTTATAATCCAAACTTTAATGTTCATGAGTCTCGCAACACGATTTAAGAAACCTCTCAATTTGGTGCGTCGATAACTGTCTAAGATTAAATATAAAAAAATATTTTGAGTTTCAATATAGAATCGGCAGTATTACTCTCCACAGAGTTGAAGAAGTCAAAGATATTGGATTGTAATTGATTCGAAATTCATATTTACATCTCACATTGATCACATTATTGCTAAAGCTAATAAGCTTTCGGGTTTTAGAAAAAGAAATAGTTAGGAACTCTCGGATCCTCATGCCCTTAATTCACTTGTCATTGCATTAGTTAAGTCTGTGCCAGAATATGCGGATGTTTTATGGAACCCATCATACAAAATTCACTCAGTCCGCATTGAATGCGTCTAGAGGTGTTCCGCAAAATACATATTTGGGAAAATGAACTGAGACTTTGAAACCCCTTATTAAACTCGATGTCAATTATAAGGTATTTCAATTCTAAGTATAAAAAGAAAAACTCATGACATCATGTTTGTAAGGGACTTCTTATGCTATCACCTTAAATGTGTAACTCTTTTAGCTCAAGTTTCAATCTATGCCCCCGCCTAGACCTTTAAGGGAAAGAAATCTTCTCCTTCGACCCGTTCACAGGTTTCATTTCATTTCATTTTTCTCGTGATAGTTTCAAAAGTGATCCTAGTGGTAAATAATTATATGTTTTTTATTTCTTTATTTTTTTAATTTACCTGCATAGCTAAGCTAGTAGATGAAATTGATAAATAAATAAAAACGGCTTATTCACATGCTAATATTTTGAAAAAAAAAATCATTTGGTCCTTCTAAGTCTTTTATTGAGTGAATAAACAAATTTCTTGATGATCAACATTAAAAAAAATAATTAATCGTATATAAGAAGTACCTCAGGGAAGTCACTTGATCCCTCTTCTTTTCATAAAAGCAGTCAGTGATGCATGTTTTTTTTATGACGATGACATACAAATTTTGGAGATATAAAAATTATGTAGATTGAATTCAAATCTTTTACCATATAGTATTTGAATAACATGTTAAACATTAACCTGTGGCATCAACTAAGTTAACAAGTGACTTAAAACTATCATTCGCTCGAAACCTAGACTTCTTTATTTTTATTCAGCAAGTGGTGAAAAAGGCAACTCGTTGATTGGATTTAAGAACAGCAGGAGCAACAAATTTTCGTGCCCTCTTCAAAACACAACTTTTCTTCGTCCGCACAAAATGATCACAATTTGTTAAAATATCCATTTCATCTTCCACGCAATGAAGACCATTTTTTTCCTTTTCTTCACTTTGCTCCATTACCCTATGAGTAAAATTGTCTCTTAAAAAGCTTTTTTTATAAGCAGTACTTATAGCGTTTCAATGTAAAATCATTTTTAGGGGTCCCTTTTCAAAAGGGTGCCAACAGAAACCTATTACTAAGACTCCGATGCCCATGCATCCAATTTTGTCACAGTAATAATAATTAAATTTACATAAATATAAAGTTTAAAGGAGAGCCGCTATTTAAAAAATGTGATCTTTTAAAAATCGCAAATTAATGTTACGACAAGAAGTATGCTATGAGAAAATAAAAACTAAAAAAAAAAAAGTGTAGTGGTGTATATTTTACGGTGGTGCGCAACCCCTTGTGTGCAAGTCTGAATCACTCTTGGCCGCTTTGTATTTCAGAAAAAACAACATTTTTATTTTAAATCGCGAGTAGCGCGTACAGTAAATTGACACTCGAAAACTTAACCGTTTGTGGTTATAGCAAGCAAGATATTCAATGTAAAAGAAATATACAGTTTTGGTTTACTTATCGTTTATGTATTCAAATATAATATAAATATTATTTTACTTTTATGTTGCTTTGTGCGGTGTTAAGCTTCACTCGTAAACGCACACGACATTACTAAGGAATAAAGCCACGGTAGGAGACATGTTGGATACAGTTTTTTGAATTGCATTTTTAGTATAACTGATAAGGTGTTAATTTTTCAAAGACCAAAAGAACGAAATCGCATTTTTCGCCGGGAAAAATCGAAAAATCGCACAATTTATAGGAGCACGTTTTGTTGGATGTAAATGTCGCACACAATCATACCCTGATCCTAAAAAAATTTTTAGTCTAGGATCATTGTGGCACCGATACTCTGTGACATTCATTATTTTTGAAGAAATTAAGCCCATCTTCTGCCAAAAATTTGAACAAAAATCAAAAAGTTACGAATGATAAGCTACGGATCTCCAATTTGGATAATGTCTAAAGGATAAAAATACTCATATAGTACTCTTTGGATCAAGTCGTGATGAAAGATCAGGTTCGTGTGTCAAGAAATATTATGCTCGATGGTGTTTCAATTCGTCGAAGAAAACTTAACAACTTTCTCCGGCACAATATTCACATATCTTCGTATCGAATTTATATATTATATTGTAAAACGAGGATAATAAGTCAAAGGAGTTTACGGAAAAAAAAAATTCATATTATTTCTATGCAAGCTTTAAGTCGCATGATTAATGTGATAAATCGTACCTGATAGAATAGGTGCTCATTTATCTCAACAGAATTGGCATTGAAATATAATGCAGCAAAAGGGTCACGATTTTTCAAAATGCTAAACAAGGAAGGTCCCAAAAATTGCTGATATAGTGTCTTAATATCAAGATTCACTTTCCCCAGCCACGTTCAATAATTTCGATACCCTGTTGATTAATATTTCCTTGAATAAGGCATCTTCCACTGGAATTTACCATTCTATCATCGTCCTCTTTTTCAACCGAGTTTAAGAAGAAATTCGAATTTTAACTCTTTGATTTAGGCAATACCAATAGCGGATGTGTGAACTGATGCATTGTTCCGATAAAATATAACTTGCCTTTTCATCCAATTAGGCCGTTTTGTTTTCCTTAATATATTTCGCAACTCAAAATCTGCCATCAAATCGCACAATACTCGCTGGTGATTATTTTTCCCGCGCATACCTGCAGATGCAACTGTCTTCACCTTTTTTTGGAGCCGATTCTCCTCCTGCAGCAGGTTTAAGTTGTTTCTCCACTTTTACTCGGGTGCCAAGTGAAGGACCTCCCATCTGTCATTCATGGTTATAAACCTACACAGAGCTCGATTATATTGGTACGAAAATCCGCCAAACATTGGATTGAAAAATGCTCAAAATGCTCGCTGTGCTTTTCTTATATCTAAATTTTCAATAAGTGGTTTTAGCGAATCAATTCTGGAATAAAATGTATGTTTTTTTTTCAATCTTATCTCTAGAGACTAACAATTTTGCAAAGAGTGCACTTGCCATGCCAATGACTCTTGAGGCAGACACAACATTTTTTAAGCTAAGACTTGGCTCCGAAAAAGCTATCGCATCAAGAATATATTTATTTAGTATTAATATTTTTTTATACCATGTTCGCCAGTTTTTGAAAAGCCTGTCTGCTAGTGTTTGAGCGACCACTGCGATTGTTATCTTGGCAGCTTAAACGGATCTTAAGTTCTTTTGATTTTAACGAAGGAGAGGAATCTCCCTGTGTATGCTCCACTTTGATATCAATTAAAACCTTTCCTGTCATATGATATAATTAACTTTCATAACGATGACCATCTTTTTTTTCTTCTTTGAAAACTCACTGTGAACATTTACTAATGATGACTGCCAAACAAATACAAAACAACCTTTCATCGTTTAACTTTAAAACGAAGCTTAATAAGGTTGTTGCTTGCTAGAATAGTCATTCTCTTCAAATGCCAGATGCCACTTTTGTATACTTCTGGGATTTTCCCTCGTAACATCAATCATTTTCAAAAAACCCAACACTTTTCAATTTCTCGATGTCATATTGGAACATTTAATTTGTGGTCTGGATTTGATAAGTCTGTTCTGTCACATACGTCGATCCGAATTACCAGCCGAGTTTGTTACTGTTTATTTTAAGTTTCGTCATTTAACAACACGGATCGTTAAAAAAACTTAGAGCTTCCTCCAAAAATTGTGATAAGAAATCCGAAGGAAGAGGCTCTGTTACAGATGTCTTAAAGTCAATTCAAAGCTACCATAAGTGTTGATCGATTTCTCGCGATCACAGAATTTGAGCCTGTCCTATGGGACCTTAAGGCGTTCTTTACATTTGGGTCTACGTTGAACCACTTTTTGTGGTCTCAAATCGAACAGTTGGACATCTGACACGACCAAGAACTGGCCAAAGAGATCCTGAAATCTGTCGGCGTTGAATTGCATTTTCTGAGGAAATGCAAAAGGGCCTGATTTTGCACACAATCTGCAAAAACTTGATGCTTTTCAAATGAATATTCGTTAAGTTCTGGCCGAGTTTTTGCCCGATATGTTCCGAATCAGAATCGAGTCCTGCAAGATCTCCTGTGAAGGACATATAGTATTTTAATCATATTAGGCAGAAACAAACAATAAATTGAAATATAAACTCGATCGAAATCGAGGTCCTGGATGTGTTTTCCTAGAATTTACTTTCGGAACTTCAAGATGAACGACCCTTTATCTAAAATTTTTAATCCCCAATAATGCGAACATTTTTGACAGTCATTGAAAGCAGCCAACCATGTTATTTGAGCGAAAATGGAATAAAGTGAATTTCGTGTGCAAATAAAACATTAATTTTTGCGCTAAAAAACATAACCGAAACCAAGGAAAGTCTTGATAAATACGTACGTAGTTGTGAGTGTTAATAATTATCTTGATGGTATAATTGTTATACATGTTTCTGTTGGTGAAGCCCGCATCAAACCATTTGTCCGATATTTCAAATCTGCCCTAAAACCTATTGCAAATGATACAAAATACAGTTGAACAGCGTACAACACACATTGTTATTGCGATGAGACTGAGGATACCTTTTTAGGATCCCGTACCCAAAGTCTGCCAACGGAACCCCATTACTTTGGCTTCGCTATTCGATTGTCAGTTCATCTGGATGTACATATGTTCTGTAATAAGACGATTTTGGCAATTTGCAAAGAATGTGAACTACTAAGGCGGTCATAACAACAAATACATAAAAAAATTATAAAGTTTAAAACAAAAGAGGGTTCCTATACAAAAAAACCCTGTTTTTTTATGAACGCAATTCAATTCAAGGCTGAAGTAGGCTATGCAAAATTAAATAAACAAAGACAACGATTTTTTCCACCTTTCCAAGGGAAAAAAGCAAAGTTTTCTTCGCTATGCAAGGGAATCCGTCAAACACCATTGCTTTTGGTTATATTACGTCATATATTCAGGCACAGCAGATGCGTTGCAAGCTTATTTCCCCGTAGCGGAGCCTCATCGGAGTTAAGCAAAGAATACTTGGAACATGGCTACTGTGCGGTGATATGGAACCCTTCGTGTGCGTGTCCGATTCACACTTGGCGCTTATTGTTTTTTTTTTGCTTGAAGAAATGAGAAGAAACATTTTTCTTTTTTTTATATTAAAATCTGTAATGATTTAAATTGCAAATAAACACTTAAATTTTATTGGTGGAAGAGTCGTCACCGGAACCATCATTGCGAACCACATCAGCTGGGGAGACAAACATTCCTTTGTTCCCTCTTACAACCTTGAGGCAAGATTTTTATAAATCTTGACTTTTTTTTTTTTTTGGGCGTTCGTATTTCGTGTTGGCCCTCACTTTCGGAATCCTGCTGTTGTCCATGACAATCATAGAAGGCTCCTTCGGCTCATTCAATTTAGAGAAATTTAAAGTTCGTGTCGTCGTGATCCGTCTATCGATTTGATTCCAGATTTGAATAGCAGTAACCCTTCCTTACTGCCTCTGTGTTGACGCCATAAATCCACGGGTGCTGTCGCTTGTTCATGATTTCAGAATCGCTTGGCGTTTTCCTAACCAGTGAGTGATTGCGAGAAGAAAGTTTGCAAAACACTGAACACTTTCCGCTGGATTACTTTATACGCTGTCATTGTCAAAGGACACTGAAGGCCTACACAATAGAAAAATGTAGCTGCAAGGTGCACAAGGACTTTTCCGCAGGAAATAAGAGAGAATCACTCGTCCCGACACGTTCTCGATCGAACAATCTTACATAAAAGAAGCTAATGCCAAGTCATGGACTTAAGCAAAGGTATCTTTCTATCTTTGATGACCTGGTTTGCTAAAAGTTGAAAAAAAAGTTCGTCCGTCGGATCGGTTTTTGGTCCCCTTTGCCTACTATGTGTCAGATTCATCAAAGAATTTTCTTAACTGTACAGCCAACTGGGGCCATTGTCCCCGTTTCAGCACGCCGTAGCGCAGATCCGCTACGCGAAAAATGTACTGAGATGACAGTTCTTCCCGTAGCGAAAGGTAGCGGAGGGTTGCGAGTCGCTACGGGGAAATTTTAGGGATATTTGAGGGAAATTTAGCAAAGATTTCTTCACTACGCAAGGAAAGCTGTCAAACCCCATTTGATTTGCTGGTAAATGTGACGTCATATCTTCTGTTGCTCCAAATGCGTTCCAGAGAAATTTCCCCGTTGCAGAGCAGTACACTAGTTTAACAAAGGCGTGCTGGAACGGGGCCAATGACTCTTTTGATTGTGACATGTAGAGAAGATTGACACTAGAGCTTCGGTCGGAGAGCCACTGAGCCACCTTCTGTGGCGCATAAAAATGAGAAAGGACCCCAACCAACTTATTGCTTTCCGATTGAAGTCCAAGTCCATTTCAGTCTGTTGTGCCATACAAGTAAGAAAACAATTTTAAGAATTTCTTTGTTCCTCTCCATATACGATTCAAAATTCAACGGAAGTCGCCTACGAAGACTGCCTCGGCCTTATGTGCTTCTTAAAAATTATATTTGAACAAATTTCTGACTGGTGGTCTGCAGCTTATAGATGACTTACTGTCAGGCAATCGCTCATTCACTCAAAGTCAACACATTTCGAATTTCTTGACGCATACTCACCGCACTCGCATGTCACATGTCGCCGTTTGTTTGTTGCCTTCTTTTCTGAGTCTATTTATGACCGAAATAAGAATAGAGCTATGAAATTTAATATCCAAAGGCGAATGGAATGCCACTGTTCGCATATAGAAAAAAAATCTGAAATCGATGTACTTTACGTCTTGGAAGTGTTTCACAGTTCTGGTCAAGTTCCATTTTAATATTTTAATGAGAAATAAAAAAAATCAACTTTTAACTTAGTAAGTTTACTTTGGGAAAAACAGCTCGCAATTTTCGATTCTGAATCGTTTAATCCTTAAGTCAAAAAAAATCGCAGCACTTTTATGACGGATAGACGCAAAGCAGCTGTTTCGAAAGTTCCGGATTTAGATATCGATATCGTAATAGTTTAATTTATGTTAATTAAAGAGGTGTATAGGTGGAACACCGTTCGAGAAGGAGGTGCGCAATTTGTTAATATTTTGTTTATGCATTGGCAGACTTCGCAACGCTGAAAGTGAATTGTTTATTCTCGTAAATTTTTCAACATTCCAATGAAGTAGAAGCATTATAATTTGTATCCTTTGTTTGTTTTTGTTTTTTTTTTTGAGAAAAGACGAGTGAAAAATTGTGTGTGTTGCCTTCTGGCTTGCATTAACGATTTTCGAGGGCTTGTCTCGTAAATATTCCAGATAAGATTCAAAAATTCACTTTTCGGACTGTGGCCTCTGCGGATGTACGAGAAAGTTTATGTACAGGATTGCCTTGTCAGTGGAATATATGTAATATCGTTGAATTGTCCTCCACGGAAGTTCTAGCAGGCCTCGATTCAAGCAAGGTAATTTCCGAAAAATTTTCGAGACTTATCAGGAGATAACTCGGCAATAAGTTGCGGAATACTCGTTTTCAAAACTCGGCCAAAGCTTGCACCATCTGTTGCATAAATCCAACAGCGACAAATCCCAGGACCTTGGTGGCTAGATCTTATAATCAAATAGACAAAAGATCGCGTCGCTTGTTTATATCTTCGTTCAGTAAACATTTGGCTCTAGCGATGGGAACTGAAGTTGATGGTTACACCTTCTTCATTTTCGAAGAAGTGTGGATCAATGACATCGCCCACCCAACAGCGGCTTTTTGTGAATACATTAGTGTTTCGAAGATAACACATAAATTTTCACTTCGCCCTGCGATAAGTTTGTTTGTTTCTGTATCCGTGAAAAATGAGCTTCGCCGTCTTCCAAAAGCCCGGGCCCGGGGTCAGCTGGCTTCAGTTCTTGAGTGATTGATTGTGATTGATTTATAAGAGAGAAAAGCCCAGATTCTGTGTCCGTCGTACAATCGAACAATTTGAATCTTCCACAAAACTTCCATCTGTATTTTCTGTAGGGTCTGTCTCTTCGAGCCATTTAGGAAGCGAGGGCGATCAGCGATTGTTAAACGATCCATGTTGTCAATCGGGAATACTTTAACTAAACATTTAATGTCGGCTTGACTACTATATTTTATGGTTTTCTGTCTGGATCTATTTATTTACTTCGTTGTTTTTATTTATTGCTAGTCATATCCAAGGTGAAAGTGAACCAGTTTTTGAGCGTGGATTGCATGAAGGATGTAGTCGTTTCTGAGTCTTATTAAAGAATTTTTTTATTACACAAATTAAATTATGTTATAGCAGTCGAAATTTCTCGGGACTTCAAATTTAGTTCGAGAAAGAGAAAATCAGTTTCAAAAAGAAGGTAACATTTATTCATACACCTTTTTTATTGATATTAAATTATTTGTACAATGATTTGGTGTAGCGCTACCTCAAAACTGAAAAAATTTTATATATCACAGTTAAAAAAAAACAGAGAGAGGAATTAAAAGCTACTAGCAAAAACCGTCAGGATAAGGGAGACTTTGTCCTTGGAGAGCCATATTTATTTTTTTAAAGGAAACGAGTTAAGCTTTTTGAGTGCGCTTTTTTTTCTTGCTTTTGTTTATGATATAAAGAACGTCAAAAATTGATTTTTTTTTGAAAAAACGAAAACGAAATGGCGGCCGTTGCAGCTCCGCGAAAACAAATCCTCGAATCGCGAAAAGTAAACGGCTGACATCACTGCCCCCTCTTTGTTGATCTGAAACACAAATTCAAAGCATATTATCGAACTATGAACTTTGGTCATGGAAGAACGGATGGGTTTTTCGTTAAGTGCAAATTTCTGAAAATGGCGGCAATTAAAAAAAATCGAATTTTCACGTTTTTTTTTGCAGAAAATGATCAATAATAAATGCAAAAATGTATCTATCGCAAGAACGACCCGACATTCCGTGAAGACATATTTTCTGAGTATGCTCTCAAAGGTCCATATGTTAAATACAGCGGGGCTTTTTCGCTGCGTCGGTCACCTGCCACTCTGCGCGCTCGATCCTTGCTTTGTCCCGTGAATTGTCGGAGCGCACTGAAGGTGTCAGTTTCAAACACGTTTAAAATATCGTCAATGTTCGAAATCCGGGAAACGCTTTGACAGATTTATTTCTAATTACATGTATATTAAGAATCCGTAAAAAAAATCTTTTTGAAAATTTCAAGACAGTCTCCCTTAATTAGATAATAAGATCGGCTTTACAGATGTGAACTAATAACATTTGACTATGCAAATAAATAAACACAATGTTAATAAATAAATAAATAAATCAATAGAATATGAATAAATATAAACTATATAAATAAGTTAAAATATAAGCATTCCAATGTAGACAATGTTTGTAAACATTTATATAAATGAATAAATATAGAAGTTAATAAATAAGTAAAACTAAAAATAAAAAATTTAAAAATCATAATAAAAATAGTTTAAATACCCAAATCTGATATTTACTGATTTTTAGAAGTTCGAATACGTTTCAATGTTTGCCAGTTTATTTTGGGAAACTTGTAATTTGCGGATATGGTTGTGAGCACAATTTTCCCAGACTGGAGGACCGTAGAACATAATGGCTTGGAAGATAACTTTTAAAATTACCAATTTATACTCCTCACTCATTTTCGATTGACGATTGATGAATGAATACAACGTTTTGATTTTTACATTGATTTTGGTGACGACTGAGCAAATGTGTAAAGAGTTAGTGAGAGTTTTGTTAAATGTACCCAAGATACTTAGCTTTTGACCCTCAATCGATCTGTACACGATTTATTTATAATATGTTGCTTGACAGTCTGAGCTTTTGAAGCATTTAATTTAATTTTCGATTTATAAAAATATGTTTCAATGGCATTGATAGTATATTGCAAATTGAATTCGACCTGAGGAAAATATGCGAGTGGCATCGGCAAATGTAGCAGATTCACAAATCGTGAGGCGAAGGAAGACTGACATGTCGTTCGAACGATATTCCACAAGGGAACAAGATCTGCCGTTTTGAACTATAGAACCATATCCATACTTCCGGCAGTCAAAAAAGTCCTAGAATAAATAATGGCAAAGAAACTCTAAAATTATATCGAAAATTTCAAAATCATAAACAAAAATCAATATGGCTTCATTCGAGAATTCACTAGTTAACCTTAAAAAAAATCACCATATAATAAAAAAGAAAATATATTTTCGTAACCTTAATTGATTTTAAAAAGCGTTCGATACGCTGTCTCATGAAAAGCCTAATATGTTACATAGTTATTCGAGGAGCAATTTGATGCCTTGAGAGCGAATGGAGCTCGCCAACTGCGATTTTAACTCTCACGTGAAGGGTGCCGCATTTCTGAATCACCATATAGAATTCAACTCTTTATGTATGTTCACTTAAGACAGATGGATATTTTTTTATTTTCACATTGAAGATTACATGACTTTTGTCACACAATTAACACAGAGAATTATATCTAGCAACTGAAAAATATTTTTTTATTTTACAAAGATACAAGAATATGGAAAAATTTATCAGGAATCTACGAGAAAAAACCTACATGTAAGAGTATTTAAATAAAAAGAGTTATCCAAACAAATATAAAAAAGTAAATATATTTTTGTTGAAATAAATAAGTAAATAAATAAACATTAATGTATGTGAGCAACAAAAAATAATAATAATAAATACGTTAAACAAAAAAACAGATAATAATCAAGTGATAGTGTAAATAAATAAATAAATAGATATATAGTATAGGTATGGATATAATTACAAAATAAATAAATAATTATATATAATAAATAATAATTAAATATATAAATATATATATACGTATATTAATAAATAAATAAATAATTAAATAAATAAAAAATAAATAAGGAAATAAATAAATAAATAGATGTGCAAAATGAATAAGAAAATATTAATTAATAATTAAGTATATTTTCACAGTCTTATAGAGATCAAGAAACTAAGGCATTTATCAGAGGATTACCCGAATATATACATTTACCCAAGAAGTTTTGTCTTAGCTTAAAAATACGGTCGGAGATCAATTCAATAATATCTGGGCAAATTGAGCATCATTTTTCGAAATTTATTCTGCTTGATTTGCAGTTTTGAAATATGATAACTTACACAGTTTCCCCACGCTTGGCATCCATAGAGGAGAATGGATTGGAATATGACATTATGTAATCTAATTTTGTTCTCCTTACTTATTAACGATTTTCTATTTATGAGAGGATAGAGCATTTTGTTGGCAATGTTACTCTTTTGAATAACTTTGGACACATGGTGTTGAAAAGTAATCCTCTTGTCGAGATGGATTCCAAGGTATTTGACGTTGTTATCCCGTTCAAATTTAAAGGACCGCTTTGAATGAAACAATGCATACTTTTTCTGCTAAAAAAAAAGAAAGCTTGCATTTTGCGAGCGTTTAGATTTATTTTCCACATATTAAAATAGTTATTCAACAGTCTGAAGGCATTCTACAAATTCGTCTCAATATTGAGACTGAATTGGTGCAATGAAAAAACTGCTGTATCATTAGCTTACTTTCACAGTTTGGAAGATGCGGAAAGTCGGACGTGAAGACATTGTACAAAACGGGACTTATAACCGAACCTTGGGGAAGGCCAACATTATACTGCATTAACACTGAAACACCAATATTGACACTTTGAAGCTTCTGCTTGACAAAAAATGTATGTTCAATTGAAAATTTCTCAAAGCAGGACTAAACTAATATGTTTCATTATTTTCTAATTTTTTTACATTATATATTTTTAGCTTTTAGATTAAGAGTTTTTTTTGGTAAAGAAATATTATTTTTATTATTATTATTTATTATACTATACATAAATGCACAGGATAATACTTACAAGCTAGTAGCTACCAGGGCTTTTGGCTTGGTAAAGAAATAGTCTAAGGTAAGGTTTCATATTTTTGGCTCAACAAAAAGGATCCGAAGGTTTTCTTTGGTTAAGTTTACAATATTTCTTAAGCAAAAGTATTATTATGACGACTTAATCTAATTTTTGGCTCTAAAACATTTTGAAAATTTTTATTGGTCATGTATTAAAAATATATGAAAACTAATTTCATGGTTTTGGCCTATGTAATATCGGCTGTCTCCTTTCTCTTAGAATTGTGTCTCCTCACAATTGCTCGCCTCATCGAATCTTTCGTCGCGAAAGACCCAGGGGCTAAGATATCTGTGTGATGGTGTGTATTTGAGCTTATTGAGGTTATGAGTCTCTGCATTCATGTGGTTATGTTGTCCCAGCGCTTTTATATAACATGGTGTTAGGGTCAATACTTCCGAGTGCTTTTATGTCGCCACAATCCCTTGCATGAGCGTAGTATCTTTCTTTCAATTTTTGAGATCTTTGTCATTGCACTTCGGGCTATTGTAAACCAAAGTGGGCAACCGTATGTTAAAGTTGCTTTTGGTAAAACCATTCCTTTTCTTCAGCAGCGATTGTACAAGATTCAGAGCCTAATTGGCCTTCTTCAATATTCTTCTGGATGAGGTGAAATGCGTGTGCCGTCTGAAAGAGCGATCTTAATGTTCCAACAATCGCTTTACCTCGCTGAAGATGTTCGTTACTGATTCAATTTTTCTAACATTTTTATATTATTTGTTATTTTTTTATTTTAGTATTTATTTTTATAATATTTATTATTTAATATTATTATTATTTTATTTTATTATTTTAATTTGCTTCCCCTCAAGAGGTAGTAGTCACACTTCTTACCCTTATGATGCGTTTGGCATAAAGCCCATATTGTGTACTATGATTGAAACTCAGAAGTTTTTGGTTTCAACTGTTCATGAAACACATTCTATGGTTTATGGTGTAAAATTGTGGTGCTATATTTGAGAAAAGATTTTTTGTATGCGGACTCCCCCCTTGTTTTGATTATATTATTTATATTATAGAAGGCCATAGAAGAACACATTCTGTAAAAATTGCCTTCCTATTATAGTTCAGAAGATACAGCCCTGCGACAGAAAGACGGGCGGACTGATACGGAACCCTTATAAAAAAAGGCCTGAATTCTATTTGGTGTTTCTGTTAGCAGACAGACCATCGTCAGTGGACTGTTAATAACACTATTCAAATGAATAGGAATATTTTAAAATCCAATTCCTGCCTATGGCATCTTCTAGCCTAATTACTTATCTACTTGTCCGCACCAGGCTGCGAATTTTCAGTTGGAATTTCACCTTCGTACAATAGACCATTGCAGGTCTGACCGTCTTCTTAGACGCAAAAAAGGGAAAAAATTCAAGTACCAGATCTTTGACAAAATTATAAACACTTCCAACATTAAGTGCATCCATTAAGAATCTATAAGTCTCCCTTTAGAGGAATGTGTGTCCACATTAATTTCAACTAATCACAGTGCGCCACTTGGCTGCAAATAACAAATAACAAAAAAAAACAAAGACAAATATTCAAGAAATTAATTTGAAAAATCACAAGCAAATGCACGAAACCATTATAAGACGAACAATAAATATTAGAAGCTGTCGCGGACTTCAGATGCGTGCACAACCATATTCCTTCCGAACAGCAAACACTGCGACAGTACAATTTAAAGATAAATCTTTGGTTGCCGTGCCATAGTGTATATATGAGTACGTCTTTCCTTTCATGACGCCACCAAAGAATCATGAGTCAAAAACTAATTCCATTGGCCTACGAGATAGATGCCAAAAGTTCATCTGGATTCATATTGGGACACGTTGTTGAAGTTAAACCGATTTTATTTTTATTGCCTCTTACTATGCGAGGTGTTTCCTATCACCATCATCATCGTATAGCTCCTTGGAACTATCTTAAATCAAAGTGTTTACATCATTCGAAATTTCAAATCAACATACACAGGGTGTTTTCAGACGGGCTGACGAACGAATCATGAAAGTGTGATGTTTATTTCGAGGCAATTTAATGTAAGCAACAATTTTTGTTCTTAGTTTTGTTTTATCATTTTTTTCCTTTTAGTGCACTATTTTACGGATTCAGATCAAACGGAAGAGATTTTTGTGTCTTTGGGTACCTGGCCGACAGATCCGATCGGCCTTAAATGCAATGTTCGCAACGAATGAATTGAGCTAGTATCTATCCGTATCTATTATGAAAATTCTGTAATTATTTATATTGCCTCGAGTTTAATTGACTCTGAAGAAATGAGGTGTCAAACGAAACTAGATCAAAAGAAATGCGAGAATAGCGTACTTTACTTGTGTGTTTGTTTTCTGCTTCAATTAACAGATATATTTTAAGATATAAAAGTACGGGGCACGATGGCAGGATCGTAAAGATTTTAAGTGTTCCGAGGTTTTTAAGTAGATAGTCGTAAATCCAAACAATAGATACAGTTGTCTTCTTTGACTGACTTCTGTTGAACGATAATCTCCCAACGCCTGTGCTTTGATGAGCATACGTAAGCAACGAGAGGTACTAGCGTCCATGTGCTTAATTTTGGTTCACAGTTGTCGTTCAATTTTAATTAACCGTGAAGACTTTGTTAAAAAAATATTTCATTTGAAATGCAAAGTCCTTTAAATAATTTTTGACTGGCGCTCTAAACCCGGCGAACCATTCTTCAACTAAATTTAAATTTAATCAAATCTAAGAAAGTATTTAAATTTTGAAAGATTTTAAACTAAAAAAAAAATCCTTTAATTAAACAATTAAAATTACCCTATTCTTAATTCATAACAAATATGAAAAGATTGTTTTGTTTTTTAATGCTGTGCTAGTTTTTTGTTCTAATACTTGTTCTAATCACATATCGAAAAGTTTAAGGTCTTTGAACTACTCCAACCTAAGCCGGCTTATATTAAACCACCTTATATAACTTTCCTTCGATTCAACAATTTTGCCCTATGTGGCTTCAAAGAATTTCGTAGATAACGACTGAACCGGCTCTCACTTTTTCAACCATCAGAACTTTTGGTGCTGCCCTCTTAAACTCCTTTTTTATCACGAACATATACTGCCCTATTAAACCGGATATTTTCCCCTGACCTGAGAACGATATCTTCATTGTAGGCAAGTTGCCTGCCTGGCATTTCCAAGCAACGTGGAACATGAACGGTGCCTTAAAATTTCAAAACTCTACTTTTTAGTATATTAAAAGCTTCGATTAAAATACTGTGAACTAAGCGAATATAAATAAGTCATAACCAAATTCTTTGTCTCAATTCGGACTCCAACCATGGAAAAATTGAAAGCAAAATACATCTAAGTTTCAAACCTCTTAACAAAAGCAAGGCTCAAATCGGCGGTGAGATCCATCAAAATGAAAAAGAAAAACTCCTAAATTACATTTGCAAGACACATATTTGCAACAAACAAAATTTAGGACAATTAAAGGGCCATTTGCCCAAATCACAGCAGAGTTTCAAACCACTGCATAGCATTTTAATATATTTCCTAATCGCTGTGTGATTAGGTAGTCATAATACCTTGAGTGAGAAAATAATAAATAAAAGGGGACAACTCCACCTTCGGTGCAAGTATTGCGTCATTTTTGGATGCCTTTGGGACGTCATGGAATGTCTTATAAGTACTACGCCAGCCTTTGAAATACCCTAGATAGAGTTTTTGATAAACCTCAAAACTGCTCGTGCTCGATCTGTTTTTCACTTTGGCGCAGCAATGCATTCGGAGAATGAGTAAGTTGCTGTCTCTGTGGACTTTCGGATTGGTTAGCAAGGGTGAACTTTATTGCTCGTCACTTAGGCATCCCGTTGGGACAGTTGTGTTCCCGTGTTTTCTGTATTGAAAAAGGTTTTCAACGGGGCTTGTAGTGAAAGCGATAGGTTTTGTGCGGACGGGAAGTCTCCTCGTCTTTTTGGGAAGTCCATGATTCCACCGAGTCCTTACTTTTTGAGGTTCGTCAGATCTCGTATTAGTGCTGACCTCAGTGTTATGTAATGAGTTCTTGCTGTTGCTGGACAGTGACTGAAACAGTGCTTCAAATCTTATTCCCCTTATTTAAATGTCACAATTTGAGGCATTTTTTCATCCAAGTCTGTATGGATGGAGATTTGGGTCAATGTACTTTGTAACCAGCCCACTATGAACCGTAGATTTCTCTTCTAAGCTTATAGAATTACGGTAGATTCGACGTTAATTCCTGTCTTTATTAGTTAGTCATCCTTTTTTTAAGCTGATATCTAAGTGGACATTAAGAAAATCAACTAGGAGTCTTTTTTCAATATCCTTTGCAGCAAAAATTACTCCAGAGTTCGCATGTAGTCATAATACAGGGTGCTACCTTTTTATGCTCCAAGTTGAATGTGTTTGGCTACCATTTCGGTTTAGATGGATTTTTTAACTAACATTTCAATTGTGACCTGATTCCTTTTTTGGTATGAAGGATGGGCAGAGCACGTCCGCTATTGATAGTTTTGAAAGACTGCATTAATCGAAAGATAAATTAAGTACTTGGTAAAAATTCAGGCCACGTATACCAAAGAAAATTGATGCTGTGAGGCGTTGTTGAAAACTCTTAAAAACGATTTACATTTTTAACAAGGAAAATATTAATTCACAAAACCAAAATTAATTTGAACTTCGGCGTATTTGGAGTGTTCGAGGTTTGAAGCTAGAAAAAAGTGGACCAGCATTCCCAACAAACGAGGTATTTTTCACCATTGTTGGCTTCGTTGATAAACAGAATTACCGATATTGGAATACCGACAATCTTTCATCGGTACACCCAAGATCACTACATCCTCGTTAGAGAAGTGCAATACAATGAAATTCTTTCTTTGGGATTCTTTGAAGATAACAGAGGCAATGCTTCATCAACTGTTAAAAATAAACGGTGCCCGAGAAATATCGCAAAAGGTATTATATCGACAATAGAGCACGATCCCTTGGTCTTAGCACTCACAATAACATTGGAATATGCTTTAAAGAACTCACCTTTGCGCTACGGCCTAAGGTGACGTCGTGATCGACATCGTTTTTCAAACAGGTAGATACAGACTATATAAAGGATAGGCTATCTGCTGTTTTTTCTTTTATCATTTCTTATTTTGAAACTTGTAACTCCGATATGCGTTCACGAACTCAATTTTAATTCAGAAAAAACTGCACAGTAACTTCTGAAGCAAATGCATTATTCCTGAAACAGTACGAATTTTGAAAAGAAATGGCCCATTTTTCTTCAAAGATAGCTTTGAAAGAAACGTTAAACGCAAAATAGAGCGCAGTCGTGGCATGATAACCGATCTTTCGTGGCGTGGAATTGAGTTTTTCGACTTGTGTCAGTTATGGTTGCAGCAAGATATGACTACGCGCAAGTAAAACCGTGCAAGAATTTATATAGACACTAAGTTAAATCAAATAATCAATCGCTTGGTCGCCACGGAGTTTTAATAAGACGCCTTTGGCTCGGGTGACATACAAGATCAATGCAGTTGAAAGGATGACGAGCTGCAATTAATTCGCTTAGGAATGCTAAAATTCGTGCTGTTACAGCTAATAATCCTAGTAAGTTCCCGAAAATTAATAAGAACGAACTTCCGTACCTTAAACTCCCAAGAACATTCAACAGCGAACAAATGCAACAGTCGGCAGCTCCGAACTTCGAAATGATATTGAGAACTGGGGATCGGAGAACACTGGTTTTACCATGTTCAGTAATGATAATTTAGCAAATTATGTCGTCGCCGATTTATATCAGAGGAAGATCACTTGGTTATCTTCGGTTCACTTTGACGAAAGAAATCTGTAGGAATCGACGGTATGTCAAACATTATTCTAAGACACCTTCCTCTAGAAGGGGTGAACATTTTCACTGCACTGCTCAACAATATACTGAATAACGCACATTATCCAGCACATTGGAAGCAAGCGGTAGTACAACCATTTCCTAAGGACACATCCAATCCGGCAAATCTCCGGTCGATAAGTCTACTTCCAAACATCAGCAAAGTGTTTGAAAATGTGATCAACCTGAACCCTGATTGAGTGGGTTGAGGACAAAAATATTATTCCGGATAAGCAATTCGGTTTCAGAGCGGGGCATGATTGTATACATGCCGCGTCTAAACTGGTATCGGATATCCAATGGAACTAAGGCAAGAAACAATGCATGGCGGCCTTGTTGAATGGCTTGGAAAAGGCCTTTGACACTGTATGGTTGCAGGGGCTCTTTTTCAAGTTAGACCAGCTCGGCATAAGCAAACATAATCTTAGATATGATGACCAGCAGACAGTTTATTGTGAAAAATGATTTTGTTACTTTTGCTGGATCTTTTGAAATTAACAACGGCCTGCAATAGGGTGTACTTATTTCGCCGATTTTATCTACGATCTTCCCAAGCAATCTTGTAGGATCTCTCCGCCACTACATGGCGTACACAGATGACTTGTTCGCGTACAGGTCAGGTCCAAAGACTGAGGGAATTGTAGGTCTTTTCAACGTGGTTTCGAAAGTATTCAGGGATATTGCGATGATTGGAAGTTGGAGATCAATTTCCACAAGTGCGAGACCATTCTATTCAGGACTTCATTGTCTGGGACCTCCAGAAGTACTAGAAAGAAGTGGCGAATGTTCTCTATCGTTCGACGCAAAGTGGCTGCCCATTGACGAGTGTAGTCAGATATCTTGGGGTTTGAGTCGATCAGTATCTTGATTTTAACAAACGTAAAGATGCTGCTCTAGCCAGAGCCCAAGCGGCCTATGTTATGACAAAGAGACTGTTTAACAGCAGCCAACTCGATGGCAGGGTAAAGGTAATCCTGCGCTTGCATATAGGTATGGGAGCAAGCTTAATGGAAAAGGTACGGGTTTTCGAGAGACGGCTGGTCTCCATTTATATAGAATTCCAGAGTCTCAGTACAAAAAATTCTATCCTAATGAGGTCCTGAACAATGAGGCTAACCTAATTATAGTGGATAATTTCATCATTAAAACTGTCTCGGAGACACGTTCCAAGAGCAATGAACTCAATCAATAAACTTCTCTTCGAGGCTTACTACCCCAACTTCATGCACGGCGAGACAGTTCACCTTAACGGCTTTAATCTACCTGAGGCTTACCTCTATTTTGACCTTTAGGGCTTGATTCAAGATAGAAATGCAATTCCGTTAATTTTCCATGTCGCCCGAAAGAGTGTTGACAGGCTACATGCCTACAATAGTGATGTCGCACGTAGCTCTGAGGAGAATCTCCGGTTCAGTAGGGCGGTATCAGTCCGGTTCAAGCAGGACGTTAATAGACAGCATCAACAATTTTGGATAGTAATATACTTGTCTCCTTTGTCATTAAATGTCATACCTTGTGTATCAAAATAGTGTTTCATAATGTCTGGCTGGCTAACTTAGTTTTTAACTTAGTGTAAGTAAATTATAGAAAGTTTTTAAGGCTAAATCATGAATTTAATTAAAAAATAATGCATTAAAAAAAATGACAAGATGAACTTCTGTTTAATCAACTGATGGCACAACTTTTTTGTACTTGTTTATTTATAAGACAAATAAAATATAAATTACCAGTTTTGTTTTATTTTTTCTGTTAAATTAATTTGATAAAAAGAAAACATTAAATACAAAATTTTCCGCTGACAGATAAAAATGAATATATGTAAATATTTTTTAGGGGGTATTCTAGTCTAGAAATTTAAAAAGATCGATTTTTTTAATATTTTCAAAGTTTAACAATTCAAGAATATATCTACAAGAGGATTTTTCAAAATTCAAATTATTTTTGGAGATATCGGTATTTTGCTGACCCGGCAACTAAACATTAGAGACTCACTATCTACCTTGTATATATTGTAATACAAGAACCCAAGGTGACTTGTATCTTTTACATTAAGTGTTCACTTACGTCCAGCTGCTAATAGTTGATTTCCAACCTTCAAACCATGTGCTGTGAGTGAAATAAAAGTATTCATATTCATTCCGGACCCAAGATGATTGAGATAGCCACATTTATTGCTGTTTGTATTTTTAATGAAGTCTTCATTCCTATTTTAAAAAAAGCTCATTCATTTGCTGTGAAACGAGACCACGCCCGGATTGACCGCTCCGAGATACAAGCATCGAACGCATCAAAGGAGACCAGAACTGTTCGATATGAAGAGAGAAACGCGGAAATTAGTTTTTTCGAACTTGAGAAAGGTCCGATGTTTGAAGCAGGAATGGCAGATTGAATAAATGTAAGTCAACAATATCATTTCATGACTTAGAATGCGAAAAAAATTACGCGAAACTTTAAACGCGTTTTTCTCGAAACTGTCTTTTTCAAAACAATACCCACGATTTCTCTGGTTCTACTGGACTGATTGTAAGAGAGTCTTCTTTATAGAATTGTCTTTGTCTGGAACTATCCTCATCCCCAAATTTCTATCACTTTTTTTTAAAGTCCAAACAGTAAAAAAAAATTGGTACAAAAATTGTTTTTTGTTTTGTTCGCCACGATAGGCCAATTTAAACAAGTTTACGTGTAGCTTGTTAATCCTGAAAGTTTGTTTCAAAGACTGGTACAAAACACAATACAAACTTACAAGCTTTACCTTTTTATAAAATAAACAAAGATAAAATTGCATTTCGATTAAAAGCATTATGCTTGAATCATCCAGGCTGATCGCTTAATGACAAGTTTCTTTAGTTCACGATGACTTCTTTTTTTTGTTTATTAATCTGGAGAATGAGGTTACATGCTAGGAATTAAGTTCCGGCGAAACATTTACTTCAAAATATTTCAAAGAAATCTATTGTTGTAATTTTATTGTTACACGGCTCAATAGAAACCTTAAGAATTGCCTTTCTATGTAAAAATTTATTCTAGAAACTTTACGAGACGTAAATTGCAAAATTTGATCACTGCTTTTTACTGCCGGCAAAGGTCAAATAGTTGTGCTTCATAAAAGTGTAGGGTAATATAAATTTGCACACACAATAAAACTGTAAGACCCGTATTTGTTGTAATATCGAATTGTTGTTTCTTCTCTCTCATTTCAAAAACAAAATAAAATTTCCACTTCATTAAAGAATTTCAATGCAAACTTTTATTATTTTTGCGTCGGACTTTCGAGGAATTCTATGATCTGCACACGCTAAATGGGCGCGGTCATAGGACGCCTAGAGATTTTTTTTTTAATTTAAATATAATTACCAATTGATAATAATTAAGTTGCGCGTAATTTTTTCAAATGATTCTCTTGTGTGTCATGAACAACAACAAATAACAAAAAAAACATCTATTTTTGAAAGCCAGACCGAACAAGAGATTTTTCAAAAATAAAAGAAAAAAATCTACAAAATTCTTTTACTCTCGAGTTAAATTGTTTGTAAAATTTAATAGTCTATATGCTGACGCAATTTTTAGGTGAATAATTATTTGCTTTTCTAGTTTTCAATATTCGATTGGTTTGTTTATTCTGTATAAAAACAGATGCACTGAATTTTGTAAGCAATTTTGTTTTTACTACCTCGTAATCTGCTTGGAGGGTTAAACGAAATGAACTCTCTCCTTCAAGTTAAACAAAAGCAATAAACATCCAAGAGAATCAAATAAAGTCTGGAATAATTGTTGTTTTTGGGAAAGGCAAGACACGGTTTGATGACTTCCAGATTTTTCCTGTTGATGTGATTTTATTGAATTGTAGTCCTTCGCCAGAGCTTGCTCAATGAATCTACCTTCGTCATCTTCACTTTTGGAGCTTGTTTTTGAAGTTTTAAATTTTTATTTCTTGTGTATATGCTGCGACATAATTTCCTTTGACTACTAAAATGTTGATAAAGAAAAACTGCTTTTTGCGATAGCGTCTTCATCACGCACTTATCGTAAATTGAAAATTGACAAAATTTTCATTCCAATGTATTGTAAGTCGATATTCATCTTCACGCTGTTTGGACGATCTACAAAACTCCTCGCATGAAGGACCTACAAGACACTTATCTTACCAGTTCTTCTTTATGGAGCTGAGTGTTGGTCGTTGAGCAATTTTTGTGACCTTTGAAAGAAAAATTCACCGTCTCCATTCGAGACTACATGCCAAAAGCTTGAGCCTGCTTTACAACCTTTGTTTTTGATTTGTGTATTTCTATACAGTTTGAATATACCCTTTACCAGACCTTGATGATGAGATGTTCGTTATTTTGGCAAGACATTTGGAAGATTTTGATTCAGGCGTCTAAGCTGGTTAAGCGTGTGATTCTGTGGCTAAATCATCAGAATCTTTATCGCGTGGGCTATCGCATTATTGTCTCATACGTTGGAACAAAAAACTTTTCGCCAGGATTTTCTTCCTTTTCTTTTAGCTGGTCTGTTTAATTTTTTGAGTTCACTGGACTTATGTGACTCAAATTTTGTTCCTTCGTTAGGTTATTGTGCTTTTATGGCACTCATACCTGCCTTCATTCATCTGTTTATTGTAAAGTTCCTTATTCCATTTTTTGATCACCACGATGAAGGCAGTTTCATGAGGTGCAATTATGAGGCTTTGTATATTTTGGAATTCTTCATATTTGTGTAGTTCAATTTTTCTTATACTTCCCAATTGGTTTTTATATGGGTTTTCATTCCTGTGCCTTGGTTCATTATTAAAATTAAAGCCTCTTCTTAGGCATATAGATTCTGTTAGTGTTTATTATAATTATTATTATGTATCTGGTCAAGGAAATGAACTTTCGCGATTCTTAATTTGATGTTGGTTGAGGGGATTCTTAAATGAAGTTTTAAAAAAGACCAACAATTTGATTTGGTTTGCCAAACAACATTCTCTACTCCAAGCTGATCGCTTTATCCTTTCTGTCCTTCAAACTTCAGGCCAATTTATCTCTTGCCTAACATTGAGTAGATCCTTGAAGGAGTTATTATTATATCTAATTTGTTTTTGTGTGAACCAATTCAGATTAAAGAGATTACCATTTTACGGTGCATGCAGTTTCAAAGCCGTTTTTCAATATTGAGTGGAGTCTAAACCGAGAAAGATGTACAGTCTTGTGGGATCGAAAAAACCTCTGGCAGGATCTGGATTAATAGGTCAATAAACAAATTAATAAGTAAAGAATTTCCATATTATCTTTTCAATTTGGTTTTACAGACGGACAATAAACGACATCCAGGGTCTTTTTGTCATTGACGGCAAGCCGCAGGGCACGGTTTTCGCGCCTATCCTTTTTAATATAAACGTTGCTGAGTGAAATGATTCACTAGCGTTCGCTGACGATGTTATACTCTACGTAAATGGCTCGAAAGTTGAAGGTATTCCAATCAAAATTCAGGAATTTTTTTTTCGGGCTTCTAAGGTTTGCTTTCGTTGTGCCGCCACGTCGGTTAACATATTTCAAAATCATCACTAAACGGGCTAACACTCAGTGATTTTGGTATTATCCTGGATCAGAAACTGAACTGGACTTTTCATTTTATCACAGAACAGAAGCGGTTCTATTGTACGACCAACCAACCTTAGATGTAATACTTGTTGTACATCATGCTGGTCAGACCTTTTATAACCTACGCAACTTTTGGTGGCTAAAAACTTGTGAACAAACAACATCTTACATCACGCATCAGGACATGATTGATCTCAGATAGTAAGAATGTAACATACTGCTTTGGGCGACTCTTAACCGTGACCTTTGGTCGAGCAACACACCTGTCCCCGACCACAGAAATTTAATTTGGTATACTGATGACTCAAAAATGGCAAATGGGAAAAGCCCACGGGAAAGCATTCAAGTGTTTAATCGGCTGAACTACAAGGCATCGAATCAGCGCCATAATAAACCTTACTTAAAGCAAAAAAGATCCAGAATTCTCAAATATTCAGGCAGCTTAGCAGCGCTAAATTCATGGTCGTCCAATCAAATGGATTTCAAATTTGTCAAAAGCTGCTATGACGCTTTACAATGCCTAGCACTGCGTAATAAAGTTAGGTTACGATGGGTTCCATGCCACCATGGAATAGAAGGCAATGAAATTTGACACGAACTAGCCAAGGCCGGTTCAAAAACTGCTTTCATTTGTCCGGAACCTTTCTGTGTCGTAAATGTGACTACGGCCCTTTCCAGTCCATTTTCTAACAGAAAAATCATAAAACTAAACGAGGAGAGCAAAAGAAAGCTCGTGAGCTTCTTCTCAGGAAAATGCCACGTGAGATCGCATCCAACCAAGTTAATACCGTCACCGAGTGCTGACGCATTCTTTGTGAACGCCCAGCTCTAGTTTGGTTAAAAAGGCGGGTATTCTTTAAAGAGATATGATCACCATTGGACATCAGACAGTCCAATGCTTAGATAGGTAGGAAGTAAGTGTGAGTGTCACAGCTGAAACAGTTGTGACCCACTTAGATTCTGTTTCTGTTCCTAGCGTACATTTCCTCGTTTTTGCGATGGCTGGACAGGTGCTAGGGAGTGTAGTGTGCTTTCTACTTCTTCCTCATCCCTGCAGCTCTGCAAAAGTCGCTGTAGGCGGCTCCGATTCCTACGTCCTTACGGATCATATTCCTATTAAGTTTAAGGTGTGCAATTGTCTTTTTTGGATTTATGAGAGGCCAAATTTGTCTCGAAGTCCTGCTAGTGTCTAGTTGAAACCGATTGGTAATATTGATGGCATCTGAATTTAACATGGTGTTGATTATTTCATTGAGAGGAAGAGTGTCTCCTGACTTATTGCCAGTGGCAAGCTCACCCCTATTCTAGCTAGCTCGTCGGCTCTTTCATTGCCTGGAATACCACAATGCCCAGGGACCCAGCATAGGGTAAGGTGACTGAACCGACGGAAGTTGAAGGGATGATGTCGGTGCTTCAAACTTCAATCAATGGAGCGCCGGCGCCTGTGTGTTCGTCGGTGGTCACCTTGGCAACCCGCCGTTGCCAGCAGTGTTTGGTTTAGTGAGAGACAAGAGTCACATGTGATGCTTACAAATTATAGTTTTGTTTTCTATTTTTGCTGAAAATATCAATAAATGACGGTGGGATAAAGTAATGAAATCTTTTTCTTTATAATAATAAACGTGTGGTGAGTCTGAAAACTCTGGACCAACTCGACAAGGATAGAGTGGAAAAAACGCCTTAGAACGTAGCGCTTTTCAATTATTTTCGTTCTAGGAACTTTTTCGCTGTTTGCACGTTTTTCCCGTCAACAGCAACCTAAAGAGCGCTCGAAACACTCCCCCAAGCTTAAACTCTTCGGTAATTCGATCGCGTATAAGGACGCGTAACACTTGCAATTGAATTTTCGACAGTTTAACGGTGTTCCATTTCCTGAGTTTGTTTGTTTTGGACGCGCTTTCCAAATTTTTTTCTATTCTTCAATATTGTATGAACCCAGAAACCCCATAGATGGCGGCAGAAATTGCAAATCACAACCTTGCCGCCACATTGATACGCATAATTCGCAATTTTGTCATAAAATAGGAGTCAAAATTAAAATATATGGATACGGAATATTCTGTGTACATTGGCTATGGGGGAAGAGGGAAATAGTTGCTCAATCATTCGAAAAAAAACCTTATATTGCCAGATAACATGGGAATCCCTGGATTCAAACGAAGCGCCAGCAAATCCTAGAATTTGCATTGGCGACATCGGACGGAGTGGAAATTTTGGTCGAATTTTAAACGTTTCTGAGAAAGTAATGCCTGTTCGAATCTTTCTGTATGGTGCCAATGAACCTTGGGATGTTCACTTATCAGACGGTATAATTTTGAAAGAGGTTTTTAGAATCTTGTAGAGCATAGCCATAGGCGACAGTCACTTGTGGTTTTTGCCAGAATCGCCCATATGTGCATGGAAAGCAGTTGTAGCAATATTTCGAAGTGCCCCCGTGATGCATATACACGCCGATCTTTTTCAGATTTTCTTTAATTTTCATTGCTGGCCACCATACGAGGAAACCATATGTTAGGATTGGTCTGACAACTGCTGCGCACATCCAGTGCGGCAATCTCGGTTTCAGTTCCCTTTAGGGGCCGAAGACACTCTAGCATATATACACAGCCATCGCTGCCTTCCTAAAATGGTCTTGAATGTTTGGTTTCTAGCTAAGATTGCTGTCTATTATTGCGCCTAAGTATTGGGCTTGACTAGTGAATCTTGGTTCCTTATTCTTCATTTTTGGTGGGCTTATTTGATCTTCTTATGTACAGTATAATTTTTTAGACGGGTTTACATCAAGACCTACTTACTGCAATGCATAAGAAATTCTGACCTTGGTTAGAGAAATGGAATGGAATAGATCTTTCATTTTTGTTTCCCTTATTCCTTTTTGCTTGCCCTTTAAAGACGCCAACTCGCATCTTTTCGGTATGACGAAGCAAAAATACCATGCAATGAACTACAGACAACTTTATTTGCATTGCAATAACAAATGCTATTAGATGAGAAAAAACTTATAATGCCCTGAATAAAAGATTTAACATCCTGTCGAAGACAAAACTAAATTCATGACACTCATTGTTCAAGCAGTCTGCGGGAAAAACTTTTGCCCAAGAAAATTTAAATGTGAATCAAAGTTTTCCCAACCGTCTGTCATACCGTTGTTAAGGTTCATTTAACTCGTAATTTAAATAAAAATATCCTTGCGGTGATTACCTTACAATAAGACCAATTAAAATGAGCTCCCATCGAGAAAGTTTCATGTCTTATTCCCTTCCAATCAGCTTTGATTCACTTTAATTCCTCTGTCAGACCTTACGGATTTCTCTTTCGCAAAAATAGAAAAAAAAACTATCTCCTTTTTGTCACATCATCAGCACAAATCCTTGAAGTCTATGTCCTTGCAGAATCAATGCAGAAAATCGACTTAAGATTGCGCGGTAACCAATCTCAGTTCATCGATGAAGGATGCGATAAGTTTTTCAGTAAAAAGTAAGAAAGTCCTTTTACAGGGGAAAACGTATAAAAAGAAAAATTCCAATTCAGGGTAAATTAAGCAAATCCTTGAAGCATTTATTTCAAAAAAGCACACACAAACTCCTTGCACACTGAAGGCAAGGCAATGTTGTTGGCTGCTCTTGAAAAGTACGTTTAAACATTCCCCTTTGCCTTAGATGGTTCTGGCTAAGAAACTGAAAAGGATCCTATGCTGTTGCTCCAGTCGTTCAAATTAAGTGGTTTTGTTTCAAATCCTTCACGTTCAGAGTTAAGGATTCATTTGCGAGTACAAATCATCTCAATCCTTCCAATCTGTCTTTTGCAGAAGAACTTGGCTGTTTTTTTTTTTTTTTGTATACACCCTTTTGTAGGTTAAAGTAGAAGAAGGGGGAAAGAAAGCATGGAAATAAATACAAATGAGGTCGTATTTATATGTCATTTGAACATGACGTGTTGGAGTAGAATTAGAACTGATTGTTGGATTTCATGTTTACTTTATGAGTTGTATTTTAAGAACTCAAATTCAAAAATAAAACGAACGTTTTGCAAAACGCCTTAGTGTCTAGTCTCGCGGGCTCTTCCTCATTTCTTTGGAAAGCCTGCTTTTGTACCAATCTTACTTGATATGAGAGTACCCACATAGAAAGCCGCGTGTCAATCAATTATCAAAGCGGACTGTTTAATATGAATCCTTGAACTTTTAATTCCGTTTGCCTTCGTTAACTCTCATTCCTAACATTGTGAAGCATTTGTAAGAGACGATGTGTCATATGAGTCTTCTTTTCGGCTTAAGAAAACGTAACCAAGCTTACCCGCAATTTCATAAATACAAGAATTTAACGACTTAATTGTTTTTAAGTTTCCTAATCAAATAAATGTTTGAAATGAGGCTGAAGTGGATCAGAAAATGAGCAGCAATGAGCAAGAGTCGGTCATATATATCAAAAAAAATAAATATATAAATATATCAAAAAAAAAAAACGAAATGTGAATCGTTTTCGAGTAAATCAATAAACAATATAGAACTTAACACCCCTTCCTGGTGTACACCAGATGTATGCTTCTGAGGTTTTCCTTTGCTCCCTTCACACATGTCAATAATTATCTATACAAACTTTTCTGAAAGTCCTTAAATATCATGGCTGTTTTAAAAACCTCTTCAAGACCTTGTTTTACCATTATGCTATAGCTACACACACATTCAAATAAATAGTTGATATTCATTAAATATCTTGATCGAAAAGTATTTTAAGATTAAAGCCCTCTCTCGGTGAATAACATCAGATTGATAAATTGTTTCTTAACTTTTAATCGTTTTTGAAACAGATGTTCAAGTCCTTCGTAAAGTCATTTATCTTGAAAATCCAGTCAGTTCTGAAACTGCTGTTTTTGGACCGATGTTGATCTTGCCGGTTTTCGAAAATGCTTGAATGATTGTGAGATGACTCTCAGGTTTTACCAAACCGTTTTTCCTCATGCATTTCAAACAACAAACAAACACCATCAAATTGCAAGTCCATGGGCTCTTTTGACGAGAGCTCATAAAAAGGAGATAATGGTTAAGGTTTATGGATTTTCCAAGCTTTTCACATCATACTGGACTAAAAAAGAAAAAAATATGAAACAAGGAGTCCCTTAGAGATCAAGGCTGGGTCCAATACTTTTCCTTTTTTTCACAGATGTTTGGAAACAGCATAAGCAGAATTCAATGCTGCAGTGATAAGATGACACGCAAAGAATAGATTCAAAATTTAAGACTTTTAAAAACCAAAATCTTCTTTCAGAACGATAGAATTCCTAATGAGCCCAAACATGTTATTGTTGTCGTAGAAATTCACAATGATCTTGGTATGATATTGGACCTTGAAACACAAAGATTAAAAATTACTCTTTGGTTAAGCTAATTAAACTTGGTTAACAGCGGATTCGCAACGAGAAAGGAATTTTTATCCTCTTAAAGTCGAGCGTATTTTCAGGCCATATCTAGGTTTGGCATCTCTGCAGAGCTCTTCTTTTGTGAAGATGGAAGATGGTGATGGAGAACTCAAGCTGCTCCAGTAAGTTCGGCAAAGACGTTACCGACGCACTTGATGTCAAACAAAAGTGCAAAAGTCCCACTACAACACCGAAGCACTATCTTTAAAAGGTCTATCGGTGATCGGGAAAGCGGCTTGATCTCAACAGCATATGTTGTCATCAAGAAGGCGCATCCAAATCCGACGTCTTGGTCAGAACGTTACCATAGTCAGGTAGTTATGGACTTTGTATATCTAGGCTCCACTAAACTAGCCCTGTGGTCAAACGAAGAATACCTCTTGCAAATCGCTGTTTCCTTGGGCTAAGAAAACAATTGAGTAAAGTCCTCTCTCGAAGAACTAAAGTGTCGCCTTATTGAACCCTCAAAATCCCCATCCGGATACATGGTGCAGGGGCATGTAAATTTTCAAAAACAGATGAATGCGGCCGAGGTTGTTCCGAGGTTGTTCCGAGAGAAAAGTGTGATCTTTTAATGTTAAATCCTTAAATCTTTTTTTTAAATGATTCAAAAATGCGAAAAAAAAAATGTTTTTTTTTTGTTTGCAATGCATTGGACTAGGGAATGAATGAATTTTTAATAACCCAATTTTAATTTTTAAATATCTTACTGCGTTCCGAACCTAGCCACACTTATGTGTCATTTTCGGGATAATTTTAGATGTTTCGAAAATTGTAAAAAGTGTTACTTATAACGTTGACCACCATATTGTAAATGGCCATAAGACATTGAAATGTCAAATTGAGATACAAACAGAGAGTTCTAAACGATCATTAAATTCGTGGTTCGAATTTGACATTCCTTAGTCTAACCGAAATGTCAACCGAAACTGTTCATCTTATATTTATTTCACAATCGCTGAACGTGTTGAATGTGTGGAAACTTATTCCAGAAGCATCAATATATGCCACGAGCAGATTGTAGTCGAGATAGTTGTCCATCTGATCATACTTAAGGAAAAAAACTGTTCAAATATTCAAAGAGACAGATGTGTTTAGTTGTCAAAAGTGCTGTATTTAGTGAGTGTTGCAAAAGCCCTAAAATCTATCGATTTCCCGAAGATCACAGAACTTTACCTTGTCAGAATGGAGTCCTTCGAAAACCCCACTGGATGACATTTGGATATCACAGTCAAAATGGAAATAGAAATGGGAAGAAAGGGTTTCATGCTGTCGTACATTGGCTTTATTCCAAGCATCCTTTGCTTAATTTTTCTGAGGCTCCGTTACGTGGGAAATTTGACTGCAACGCATTTCCTTTGCTTCACAAAACTTATCTTATTTGTCCCTGAATATTCCTGTAGAAAGTTGCAACCCTTCGCTTTCTTCTCTACCTGATATTTCAAAGCCTACTTCAGGCGAAAGATTGAATTTGCCATTTTTAAAAACACGGTTTTTGCATGTAGACCCCCTTAATATACTTATTATTTTTATTATTTGTTGTTATTACGACCCGCCAGAGAAGTTCACATTTTGTATGCAAGATTCAGCCGTGTGATAGACGGACAGCGTATATGATTCCGTTGGTACCCTTTGGGCGCAGTACCCTAAAGATGATAGGGAAATAAGTATCATATTTATCCACTTAAAAAAATAAAAATTAAAGTCTTTTAAACGATTTCCGTAGCGATTAGAAGAAGCTGGCGATGTGATGCTGACACGGCTCAGGCACTTTAACGAAGCCTGAGGAATCCCAACCAGCGTTGCCAGTTTAGTGCTTTCAGCGTTAATTTGAGTGCTCAAAAAAGTATTTCAGTGCTCAAAATGTCATTTTAGTGCTCGGTCTTTCTTTTAGTGCTTTCATTTTATTTTAAGTGCTTCATTAACTCTATTTTTTAACGCTTAGTCTTAGTGCTTAGTCAAGTAAACCTAGTCAAAAGCAAACTTAGTTTGGGGACGTTAAATGCAATTTTGCAAATTCGCTTTGGTTTGCAAAGAAATGAAAAATGGTTAATAGTGAGAATTTTCCTGAAAGCATGATTTGCAAAATTGGAACCTTAAAGTCGAATACCACTGAACTTATTTAATGGCACATCTTTTTCGCTGTACCTAAATATTTAAATAAAATTATTATTTAATATCGAAGAAGTTGATTACCAATAAATGGTTTTATTGATAGTTAAAAAAATGCAATAATTTATATATTAACAAGCACTTATTTATTTTTTGAAAACTTATTTGTTTCCACTAAACATACTTATATAACAAATATTTATAAACTAATGCTATGCACAAAATTAATGGCGGTGCTCATAACTTAATTTAAATTTAACATATTTTTCCTATGGTCTTTATACAATACTATAACTAAAATGCTTGTGTAAATGTTGTTAAATAAGTAATAAAAAAGTGGGAAAAATTACTTATTTTATTTTTTTTATTATTCTTAAACATTAAACTTTAAACTAACTTCAACTAGTAACAACTACCTACAATAATTAACATACTATGTAAACGAGCCACTAGGATTCAGCCGTTCCCAATATTTAAAGTATCTCTTTCAGGTACGCTCATACATTAATTTCAGTCAGGAGCTTTACAGGACTCTTTTGTCTGTAGCTATTCTAGCATGAGGGTATATAAGGGGAACATTGCTCGAGTCCGAAAAGCAGCCATGCACGTCTAAATACAAAAATGCATTAGGTGGTATGTGTCCTTTCTCTTATGAGTTTGTAAAATGTCCCGGGTTAGGACAAAAAAAATCCCGATATGAGTTCGTTCTAAATTACATTTGCGGATCGCGCAAAATGATTCCTCAGAAAGCCCAGGATAACGTTGTGAATCCTAGATACTCAATTTTATTTTTCAATTTTAATGCATTTTTATTTAATAAATTCCATTTCCTTACGTGCTGAACAAAAAACGCTTAAAGCTAGCTAAATTAACTTAACTTTGTATGTGGGATTCACGCACAATAATTTATTATATTTTAATTTAATTAATTCAGGCTGGAACTTTTAAAGATTTGCTCTGTACATGGTCTGCGGCTTTCCCTGTTCTATTACTGACTTATGTCTTTTCCGCTTAATATATCTTGCTGTGTGGGGAAGACTTGCTTCTGGCAGAGTGAGAGCAAGAGAAAACTGAGTGAAGATGAGTGGATGACTCTAATATACTCGTCCCGAGCGCGTTCGGGAATTCGATCCCACATGCATATACTAACTTACTGGCCCTTTGCGGGCACTCTTAGCTAAACCTTACAATCAAACCTATGTCTTTCGACTCACTTACTATATTTATAATATTTAAATTTAACTTACTTGTAATAAGACTAAGACAAAAAATTATTTTAAGAAAAGTTTAGCATATCGACTTTTTTATGTTTCTTACAAAAATTGAATTAAATGCTAAACTATAAACTAATCTTAAACTTTCAATTATATTAAAACTACTTTTACACTACATTAAACATAAATAAGCCAAGGCTGACAGGACAAGCTATATTTGCCTTAAGGGCACCCAAAATACATACAGACGACGTTGTATGTTTCTCCGCCAAGCCAGCCAAACCAGTAGTGTCGGTATTGCCTTTCGACATCCGCCTTGTCGCGGTCTGATACCGCCCTTCTGAACCGAAGAGTTCCCGGTGAGCTACTTGCGACGTCTTGGTCGTAGTTAACTCGCCCGTCCACAGCTTTTCGGCATACGGGGAAGATTTTCGGTACCGCTAATTTATCCTGAACTAGATCCTTATCGGGATAGAGAAATGCTTCAGGGGGAATAAGGCCGTTGAGGCGCACTGCTTCATGGTGCCTATCATTGGGGTAGAAAGCCCCAGAGTTGCTGGTCAAAGTCATTGCTCTTGCAATGTGACTGCGAATAGGTTCTATCAGAAAGCTATCCGCTCTGTACTCAGACTCAAGCCCTAAGACAACGTCTCTCGCAACCCCGTATCTTTGCCATTAAGCTTGTTCCCACGTTGAACCAAACGAGACAGCGATTTACCTTTACCTTCGCATCGAGTTGACTGCTGTGAAGCAGTCTCTTTGTCAAGGCAAAGGCCGCTCCGGCTCTAGTCAGAGCAGTATCTATATGTTTATTAAAATATAGATACTGATCAAGCCAGATCGGTTTTGTCCAACGATAGAGAACATTCGCCACTTCTTATTAGTATTTCTAGAAGCTCCAGGCAACGGAGCCCTGAACTGAATGGTCTCGCACTTTTGGAAATTGATTTTCAACTTCCAAGCATCGCAGCATCGTTGAAGCTTTTTGAAGTCACATTGCAAAAGACTCACGATAACCTCGATCTTCGGACTTGACCTGCAAATCCTAGACACTCCAAAAGCATCTAATAATCTTTTGCTCATGCCGAAAGTCGGAATGAGCGCTTCTGTGTAAATCGCGTGCAAGCTCGCAAGCACTTTCTTTCGAAAACTCTATATTATGTTTCACCATAATAGACTCGCATAGGTCAGAATTGGACGCAGAAAAGCTTGGTAACACTTATATATGGCTTCAACTAAATAAATGTTTTATTTTTTTTTTTGGGAAACTGGAAAAATAATTTTGTTGGTGCCTAATGTATCAAAATTAAATCTGAAAATATAAGGAACGTTGCTTTGGCTCAGAAAAAAACTTAGCAACACTTAATTCCCACCACAGTTATTGTACTTTTAAGCTAGCTTGAATAATAAAATCTACCATCAACTTTATAAGCCAAGTAATTTTGGTGCAAAAAACCATTCGATTTTGACTTTTCAAAAGTTTATATCTACACAAGACCTCTGTCAGCTTTATAGCAACGGGTTTGTTCTACAACCGTTTACATACATATTAATGCACTAACTTCTCAAAAAGGATAAATTTTGAATGACGTCTGATTGAGTTTCCATTAAGAAAAAAAGAAAGCAAAATAAACCAAATCGATAGTGCATTTCAAAATCATTTCAGCAAAGTCCTTGAGCCGAAGGAGTTTCTATCGCAAGTCGATGAAAAGTGATGAAGCAAATAAAACTTTCTCTAATTGAATTTCCTGCTTCTCCTGCAGCATAATTTTCTTCAAGGACACCACATCCAAGTCGACCAAAGGATTATCTTATCTTATATTAAACTTAGCTTCTCATATCACTTTTGAACTGAGTTATTCAAGGCTCAGTCAGCGAAAACGATTTGCACTTTCAATCTACTTCGAATGCATGTTCAATTTGTGGTCTTGTGGATGGATGGATAAAAAAAAAATTATGCTGCTGCTCCCCTCTGACTCCGTGATAAATTGACAAAACAAATCCATCGCGATGCACGCAATTATAAGCACAAAGGGTTGGTTACCAGTTTATTAATTTATGTTCAATCAACAAGGCCGGGAATTAGTTTATTAACTCGCGACTACAGTCTATTTCTGAACATACTCGTATACTTTGCGAATCGATGGGTATGCCTAAGCTTTTTCTATTGATTTGATTGCTTTTATTGATTTTATGGTGTTTTAATTCAATGTTTATAGTCTGTGGGCGAGGTTGTTCTATTTGTGAGTTTTTATTAAGTGACAAAGTCGCCGCTTATGCTGTTTGCAACTTAAAAGTTCACATATTGGTCCTCAGAGTATCGAGACTTGAAATGCAATTAATTGTAATTAGAATTTTAAATCCAAATGTGATTTAAAGTGTCCTTTGGGATAATTTTAAAATAGAAACCAAACCAAAAGGAGAAGGCTATCGAGTTCGATTGCGAAACGAGTCAAATTTTCAATGTCAAATCGCAGCTCATCGTCGGCCATTTAACATCACCAAAACTACTGATTCCTCAAAGATTGAACTTTTTATGTAAAAATCAATTGTTGAACGGATTGTGTGGCACGTGGTCTGATCTAGCTCAAGTTCTTATCCCAAATTTCTGGTCATGGAAAGTCGATAATCATCCCACGATTAATGTCTCCATTCTTCCATAGACGTCTCGGAAGAAAAATGGGCCAAAAATGTCGCCACTTATAAAACAACGTCACTTCAAGATGCATCGACTTTTCTATGACAAGGTGTGGATTTTTCAAAAGCCAAATAAAGAAGCCACCAAGAGAGGAATGCTCTTCATCTAGGAGCTTAGTTTTTTGTGCAAAATTGACAGCAATTTCGAGGTCCACTCAAGCCAAAACGTAGAAGCAATAACGAAGATGGTGGTCATTTTACTTCAATTCCTGAGTTAAATGGACCCTGTAAGTGAATTATTCCAGATCTTTAAGCAAAATTCTACTCGGGGAATTGCGGCAGTACCCAGCATCTTCCTGAAAGGCAGTACCCCATCCACTTTGGAATTAACAATTCAATATTTGGCGTATTAACTTGGACCGAGAATATGAGTTCCTGTATTTTTTTTTTAGCGCGTAAGAGTACATATAAAGGGCTTACGTAGAATCCAGCAGATGGATCACCCTAAAAATGGTGTGAACGACAAAGCGACAAAATTTGTGTGATATTCGGTTCATGAGTCCAACTTCTTGGCATACTTTAATTCTCTCGGAAAAAAAGTGCTAGCTTCTTCAATATGACGTTTGTTAAACAGTAGACATCTCCAAAAACTTAAAGAAACATTTCTTCCTACCGCATATGATCGTTGGTTATTTAAAATTTTTTTGCGATTCTGGTTTGGCAATTGGTCATCATAATAGATACACTGTCGAAAAATTTCCTTTGGGTGCAAACAGCACTGGTAACAATTTTCTAAAAGTGTTTATTTCGCTTTCCAAAATATGAAGGTCACTCCCAATGTTATAGGCATAAGTTGCAATTGTGGTAAAAAACTTTCTGAAGCATTGATTGTACCGATGCTACCGTAAATGACCGCTTCATTATAGATGAAATATCTTCCAAGAAGCATTTAGAGAATAGAAACTACCCAGCTACGTGGTAGTTGAAAAAGAACCTCCTTATTATATTCATAGTGTTAAGTTAATAATAAATTAACGATTTGCAAATAAAAAAGTAAAGTCTTTTATTATTTACCAATTATCAGTGAATATAAATAATTCGCCTCAACCAGTCTGTTGCATTTTTTACTCTCGTAAGCTTAATATCCTTTCCGCTAAGAATTATAAATTTATCCAGGAGCGCTCCGTCTTCATCCAAGTTGATGTAATCGATCGAGTAAGCGGCTACATGTACAGTAGCGTAAAATTGGTGCAAAATTGTTTGAATCAATTCGTTTGCTTCAAAGAATATGTCAATAATAGTGCCTCAAACTTAATTCATTTTGCTGATGGTCTACCCTAAGGTGTGGTTCAATCTCCTGATTTATATAATTTGTTTACGTCTGACTTACAAAATTTGCCAGAATGCGAATCAGCAATGTACGCTGACAACACTGCGATATTTTCCTCGCATAAATTCGGTCTCAACATCGAGACGAATCTAAATCATGCGGCCAATATTGTTGACAACTATTTCAAAAAATGGAAGATACAATTAAATGCGGAAAAAACCCAAGCTATCTTTTTCACTCGGAAAAGAAAAACTTGCTTTCTTCCGCAAAATCAACTTGGATTATATGGAAATCTAGTACAATGGGAATCTTCCGTTAAATATTTGGGTTTCCAACTGAATCAAAATGAAATGTTGCTGTCAAATTAATGTACCCTTTTATTTACAGAAAATCGCGATTATCAGCTGAAAAAAAACTGATACTCTTTAAGGTAATATTTCAAGCAATTCTTTTGTATGATTGTCCAGTATGGTGTAATTGTGCTAAATTTTATATGAAGAAGTTACAAGTAACGCAAAACAAGTTACTAAAAATGATGCTAAAACTCCCTTGGCATTATTCCACGACAGAGTTGCATAAGATAGCCAATGTTGAATTGATCTCTGATAGAGTACAGAAACTCAACGAAACGTTTCTTATAAAATGTGACTTTTTCGAAAACCGCCTAATTAACCAACTTAATGCAGTTAATATTTTTTTTTCCTTGTTTTGTTAAAAGTATCGCGTAACACAGACGTACTATATTATTTTTATCTACATATGTGCATAAACAAATCTTATTTGTTTATTCATTTATTTATTTATATATCCCTTTATTCATTGATTTAATTGTTTTTACTTACTTATTTATTTATTTATTTATTTACTTAGTAATTTATTTATTTATGTATTTATTAACTATTTATTTATATTATTATTTTTTGGTTTTCTTATCCGTGATACTTAGTATAATACTGTTAAAGTATTTTTTTTCTTTTTCTCTAATTGGAGAGTTTTACTAACATGACTCAAACACCTATTATTTCTTATAACTTATTGTCTTTCAGTTGAAAGATATGCTATATTATCGTATCAATGTATTATAAATTGTGCGGTAGCAGACCTTTAAAATTGAAATTATTGTACGAAATAAATATACATACATACAATTGGTTTCGAGACTAGGAGCCGACCTGCCACAGTTTTAAAAAATGAGCAATAACCGCAGCTTCACCCTACCGGAGCGTGGTAGCAGGAGTGACATTATATCGACTGATTTCACGTGGCTGAGGCTTTTTCCTTTGTCCTGCTCTTCTGGTCTCTTCAGAAGATTGAAAACAACATTTATCCAGCCGGTTTTTAAAAAAGGCGAATATTCTTCTTCCTCCAGCTATCAACGTCCCCTTTAATCTAAGGTCATGGAAATGCTGATAAATAGTCGGCTTTTAGGGAAATGTCGCTGTCGTTATCAAGAAAAAGTCATCAGACTTTGCTGAATTGTTTTCGAGAGTACCACAGCGATCAATTTTTGGGCCACTGTTCGTCAGTATGTTCTTCAAAGTCAAAACTCGTCGGTACAAATGTATGTATAAGACCACAAGATAGGAAAGATTGAAGATGCAGCAGAACGACTTAACAGCGACCTTAGAAATATTATAAACTGCGCACAGGCTAATTAACTTGGTTTAAACCTGAAAAAATAGAAGTGTCCTGTAAAAAACATAAACAAGCTTGATTTGAACTATCGGGTTTTCCAATCGCGACTTGACAACTTTGAATTCAATTTGTGAACGCCCCATCAATTCACTAATCATCCAACTGTCAATGTCCATTTTTTTCAGTTAACTCAACATTTTTATCATGGTAAAGAACACGGACAAGCAACGTCAACAAATTATAAAAGTGTTCTACCAAAATTCAGAGTCGGTGGCCGCAACTTTAAGAGCGTTTATTCCAATTTTCGGTCGTATTTCCCACCCGTGTAGACATCCAGTAACAACTTAAGTTCAAAAATGTTAGTCTTCATAATCGTTGTGTGATGTTGCCGTGTAAGTAAGACAATGGGTTGGTCGAAGCGTGGAAAATATCGCTGCCGTTCAAACGATTCACATCAGTCAATTCCACGGCGTTGTCATGAATTGCGCATCGCTCAGTGCGCATTTTATAGCGTATTTTGAGTTAGGACCTTGGTTTACACCCATACAAGATCAAGCTGCCTCAAGAATCGAAGCCGATGGACCATGTGAAGCTACGTACGTTCTCGGATTGGACTCTGGCGAAGGTGCGCCAAGATAATGAATTTCATCACAAAATCATCTTCAGTGACGAAGATAATTTTAGCTCAATGAGTTCGTCAATAAGCAAAATATGGATTATTGGTCCGGTGAAAATCCACACTTTTCATACTGGCGGCGTTTTTGGGCCAAATTTTTTCGTCGACGATAACGAACGACACGTTATTTTGAGCCCGAATTGGAAGATAAAGACTTGGACGCCATGTGGTTTCAACAGGATAATGTCACAAGCCACACAGCACACCTTACAATCGATTTATTGAAGAGTAAGTTTGATGAGCGTTTTATCTCGAAAAAAAGGGCCCATCGATTGGCCGAATCGTTCGTGCGATTTAACGCCCTTAGATTATTTTCTTTGGGGCAACGTTAAGTCATTGATTTATGCCATCAACGATCAGACGACTTTGGAAAAGCTCAGAGCCAACATTGAATGCGAAATAGCGGACGTTTCGGCCGAAATGTGTGACCTAGTTGTCGAAAATTGTGTCCAACAAATCGACTGCTGCAAACATGACCGCTGTGGCCATATGCACGAAGTTGAGTTCCGTTCATAAATGTTTTGGTTGTACATCAAGCAGTTAATAAAGTTTTTGAAATATTTCAAATGACTAGCGTTTTATTTAAAAAAAAATTCTCAAGTCCTGATTATTGGAAAACCCTGAACATTCTAAAAGCTTGAGGCTCTGATATACGCTATCCGTTGTTAGGTTTACAATAATATCAGTGCTTTAAAAATTTTTAACGTTTTACATTTTGAAAATTTCTATTCATATTTTAATACGTTCCTGGAACTAACCTTTTTACGAACGCTTATATTATAATTAATTATTACTATAAGAGGGGTTATTCTTGACCTAGAATATATCTTTACTACATATGAACATATAAGAAAAATGTTTTTTAAATAGCATCAGGTTACGGTGTAATTGCAGCTGAGGTGTTCTATTAAAGCTAAATGTATAATTGTTGGTATTTCAAGTCATTAACCGTTGATGAATTTCCTCCTGTGGAAGCGATCCTTGCCGGAACACTACCAGATTTCTGTTTTGTCGCCGGTCTTTCTGCTTTGTTTTCTACTTTTCAAGCCCTTTCATTTGATACCCATACGTAGGTTGCCAGATATATTTCTGGCCTAATTACGAAAATGCGAATATTTATCATCAAAAGTGGTTTAATTGTTTTTCAAAGTACTCTTCAGCATGATCTTTACACTTTTACCAGCGCTCAAACCAATTGTCGAAACACTTTTTCCACTCCGATTGAGACACCTCCAATACATGGTTTTTGAACGCTTCAACAGCATGTTCTGGCGGCGAAAATCGTTGACCACGCATTTTTTTCTTGATGTGCGGGAATAAAAAGAAAGTCATTGGGTGCCAAGTCAGGCCTGTACGGCGGATGACTCATCAATACGACGTTTTGGCCTGTCAAATAGGCACTGGTTTAAGCCGATGTGTGAGAGCCTGCATTGTCATAATGAACAATGATTCGTCTTCTCTTGTTCGTTTTTCGAATTTCTCCGAAGACTTCGGGCAAACAAATTGTGGTGCACCACTCAGAATTGACCGTCCTACGTTGCTTAAGCCGAACAGTCGCCACATGACCAGTTTTGCCAAAGAAACAACTTTTGTTGGATTTGGCTCGTCTTCGAAGACTCACACGGTTGATTGTTGCTTAGTTTTGGACTCATGGACTTGGTTGATTGTTGCTTAGTTTTGGACTTATGGACTATGACAATCTTAAAAACGTCTTTTGAAGCACCGCGATCGTATTTTTTTTAACATTTCTTTGCACCAATCGACACGAGCCTTTTTTTGAGCGATTGTCAAATTGTGAGGGATCCAACGAGAACAAACCTTTTTTACGGCCAGTTGTTCATGCAATATCGAATGTATGCTGGTGCAGTTTTTCACAGTGCCTTAGGATGGTGCTTTATCGCCATACAAAGATTTAAGTTCATCAATGCACTCTTGTCGTGATAATCCACGTCGAAAGTTGTGAAAAATGATCGCACGAAAGTGTTCACGAGTTAATTCCATGTTTTTGCCAAGATGAATTTTTCAAGTCTCTGTAAATAAAACAATTCACGATTAAATGACAACACGTTCTGAGTGATGTTGTGTTAAAAAATGTCAAACTTTCTAATGGAAAGTGTTGCCTAGGCCAGAAATATATCTAGCAGCCTACGTATTAATGGGTTGAAAAACACATGTTATCCGTCCCCTAAGAGCGCGGCCATATTGAATTTAGTGTGATGTTACTAACTTTATCGTTTTCTACTCTTCAAGCTCTCTCATTTGTAATCCATATTAAGGGGTTAAAAAAATTTATTCTGCCATCTAGAGAGGCGGCCATATTGAAATTATAACAATTTTCAGTAGCGCATATTGTATTGTCACAAAAACTAAAGCCATATGCAAAATTGCAACTCAATATCAGCAAGTGGTCAAAAAATGGTTTGCAAATTTTGAAGCGGACAACTTTCATACGAATTCTGCAAATTAAATAAGAGCTTGTAAACAGGATATCGACGAGGCTGTAATTAAATAATATAGTTGCATATTCAGGCTTACAAAGATCCTCGAAACTTAATTGACCTTATGGGTTCTTCACAAAAATAGCGGAGTACCCAATGGCTTCGGACTCAGAGCACTCAAAAGTAAGAGGATATGGACTTTTGTGCATAATAAGAGGCTTACAACCTTCTTAAAAAGACTGTGTGGAGGTGGTTGTAATCAAAATCAAATTATTTAGGGTTTATTTTGGTATCGAAGTGCCTTGAGATTTCAGTAACCTAATGAATTTTTCGCTGAAACTAAATTAAACCAGCCAGATTTTTCAAATCAGCCGACACAGTCAGATAGAATGAAGAACTTGTGACTTTTGAGATGATTCTCGAAGTTTCCTTAGATACAAAATTTTTTCATAGTACCTACTTAAAAAAATTTTGTAACGGAAACCTTTAGTTCGAAATTTCGGCTTTATTCTTCTGTAATCTTTCCAAACCAAGTACATTTACAAATATCATTATACGATGCTAAGTAGTTTGCCCTTTTTATAATTCAAAGTATTTCAAGTCCGTTGTACTCAACGTTCTCCAAAAGCATGCCCTGTTTTTCAAATCTTTAAAGACATTAAATCTGCTTCTCATTGAACCGATACTTTTAAAAATCTGAAAAAGCCTACAAAAATGTTTATTGCTTAAACGCAGGAACCATAAAGTGCCTTGCGGAATTCAAGACTCGCATTTTGTTCGTTTTGTATCAAATATCGATTGCATATATTGCTCAAAAGATTCAAAATATAGTTTAAATAAATTAACAAAAATTTTACTGCCCGATCAAGGCTGCTGTAAAACGTAATAAAACTATATTTGTTTTAATGTCTCTTATTTATAAAAGTGATCATGCCCGTAAAACAAAACAGCAAGTGGAAAAGTATTTTGTTTTCAAATATTTTTTTAAGTATCTTAGAGTAATTAAAAAAAGAGAATTGTTTATTTTTTTTTTGTTCTTTACGAAAAAGTTGATATTTTAATGATGTCATTAAGTTTGAGTATTTATCTATCTTTCATTAGTTTCGCAAAAAAGTGTGTCTTTTATGTCAACTTAGGTACGTATTGAATAAATTTATAACCTGCCACGAGGACGCAGCGTATCCATAAACCTAGTGCCAAGATTTCAGGGGCAATGAACGGATTCCCCATGTTACGTTGCTCAGTCCTTATGTACTCATATTAAGGACCTATATCTTTGACTATTTAAGTGGCAAAATGAAAAGCTGTAATGAAAAACTCGAATGGGAAATTCAAAAGTCCACACGACCATTGAACACACACACCATCTAACTACTCATACCCACTTCGTTGCTAAACTAATGGAGTCTAGCATGAAGCCTGCCCGGCATCATTCACGGAGAAGAAGGGAAAAGGGAAAAACTGTCTCCGGCTCAACCATGTTATTGATAAAACTGCAATGAAAACGTGCCGACTTCATCTGCAACGACATTGTCGACAGAAAGTAATGAACTTTTCCCTCAAAGAAAAGTCAGCTCTTAAAAAGCATATCATACGTGTTGGTAACATTGGCAAACGACACAAGTTTTATGAGTTACTAAACGACTTTCATATGTGTCCTGCATGATGTGAAACTTCCTGCTACTTGTTGAGCCTTCTACTGGTGGTTTAACAGGGTGGCTGATAAATTTTGCTTCATTAAGGAGTTTTTGAAAATAATGAAGTGGCCTCCACGCAGAGTGACACATGTCAGCTGGCTCATCGCTACCTGAAGGGATCAAATGCGAATGGTTGACTAAATAGCTTGACATAATTCATTCAAATTTCATTTCATTTCATTCAAATGGTTATTAAGGTTTATTTTTAAATCCCAGTCTTCTTTAACAAATTAACTTAAAATCATTCTGAATGAATTCAACAAAATTATCGCCTCAAAAGATTTAATTTCTTACAACTCTTTGGAGGAAGTCTGTGCAAGAATCCATAAAAAACCCATTCACTGCGAAATCGCTCGAACGAAGCCATTTTTTCCTGTTTGTTTTACCGGGTTGTATTGCGTTCCACTGTTTCATCCAAAATGAATGACGGTTCATAATTGATCATTTGTTCAGCATAAAATAAAGTCCCATTCATAAATTAAGCTTTTAAATGCCACTTGCGTCCATAAAACACCTTAGTAGATCTCACATCCCGGTTTCGTCGGCACCGATTCCAGAAGTTTGACTCAAGTTCTTCTTCTCTCTGACAAATTGATCTCGGAGGCTCTCCATCGTTCTTCACATTCCTCGACTGGGAATTATTGAAAGTTTTAAATGCACGTCCATCAATTTTAATTATTATCTTACTTGTTGAGTGTTGAAGTCATTCAAAATTATCTGAACAGAGGACGAATAAGCAAGGGACTGTGCAACTGGGTCGGCCTCATGCTGAACTCGCTCATCATTGATGCTGCACTTGCTGCTTTTATCTGCAAAAAGAAGGCCAACCGGAGAACGCCACAAGGAGGTTCAGCAACACCTGAGGACTCGATTATGAGACCCATCCTAACCTTGGGTTCACTAGTCTGGTGGAAGACAGTTGATCAGAAATATCATCTTGCAAGAGTCACAAGGGTTCAAAAACTTGGTTGCTTAGGGGGACCAGATCTATGAGAACGACACCATCTGCAGTAATGGACCTTTATTGCAGCAAGAGAACGGACAGCGCTCAGATAAAAAGAATCATGTCTCTGGTTAGATAATGCCTAGGGGCACGCCTCCTTTCTACAGCAATGGGAAGCCTTAAAGGAAAACACTGAAACGGACTTCGTCATCCTCACAACAGACCCTAACAGGATATTTTGTATTAAAATTCCTAGTAGGGAGGAGAAAGAAAATGATGCTGTCTGATGCTCAGCATCGGGATCTAGCTTTTTATATATAGCCCTTGGGACGGGGTCCGGTGTTTTCTGTAAAAATTTGTGCATTAATGGCTTCTTCCGTGTAGGAGTAACCTGCAGCGTGTTCCAGGCCGAGGTTGCAGCCATACAGAAATGCTCGTTGGAGATATTCTAGTCGGCCACTAAGGCTCTGAACTCGACACTGATTTAATCCAAGCTTGCTAAGATATGCAATAAACAATTAAACATTATCTCAGCGGTTAATGCGGTAAACCTGTGTTGGGTGCCAGGTCACCGGGATGTAATAGAGAAAGAGAGGGCATCATCAGATCAGAATTGGAAATTTAACGAATTTCAACCTTTGTTTAAACACCAATTGGCGCTTTCAATAAAATCAATGCCTAGGAAACAAAAGACGGGGCTAATGGAAGCTGGAATCAAACTGGCAATAGCCAGGCTTTTGTTGGCCGTCATCGACAATCATAGTTCCGACGATCTAATTAAGATAAATCGAAAGGATATCCGTCTCGTTTCAGGCATAAAAACAGGCTAATGAACCATAGGCAGAACCTGCAGGGGCGCCGATGAAATAGAATCTGTATGTCAGCTTTTTGTGTTTTTCTTTATTTAAATAGTGCTCATGTGCTCAAGGGATTGGAAGTAACCTTAAAGTGTTTTTTTACACAACACGAGCAGAAGTGGAGGGGAGAGAAAGGAGGTACCAGTGCACATTGGTTTTAAATTGTTGTAGGTTGCAGCGAGGTAACGCTCTCCACATGCGCATTGTGCGGCCTATAAAAGAATATCTAAATTTCACAGTACGCCCGAAAGTAGCCTTGAGGGTAATCTGATGAGCTTTCGATGATGTGCGGGTGTTGCGGCGGAGCATAGGTGTTAGATATAGCGATAAAACAAAGTCAAGCAAGACACATTTCGACGGTGTTCCAGCGAGTGAATTGCTTTCGATATGTTGTCATCGTATATGAGTTTCATCGGTCGCTTTTGAATTCTATCTAGGAGTTGCAAGGGAGTCGTGAGCGTTGTATTCCATTTCAGGCCGAATAAAAGCCTTATAAATTGTGGGTAAGTCAGAAATGGTAAAGTTCTTCTTGTACCGGTTTAGAAAACCTAAGCATTTCTCCGCATTTTTGACAAAATCGAATATTTGGTCATTCCAACGTAGGTTAGAATTAACGCGCATACCGAGCATTGAAAATTTTTCGGTTTCATCGACGCAATTGCCATTCATGGACAATGGCCGGGTAATGGGGTTTCACTTTGATGACAAAGACAACATTGTGTTTTGGAAGTATTTAATTCTACTCTGGGCTAGTCCCCATTTAATTATGCTGTCAATATCACAATCTACGTCCGAAGAGCAAGAGCGTGTCATTAAAAGCATATTTCAAAATGAGGGTACTATCATCTGCGAAGAAATATATTGGATTAGATGTGATGGACAAGAGATCGTTAATGAAGATTAAAAAGAAACTCGGAGACAAAACTGAGCTTTGCGAACACCAGCATTTTTATGGTGGATTTCATAATTGAAACCGTCCAATACAACATGTATTGTACGACTCGAAAGGTAATTTCTAATCTACCGATTCTCGACCAAAGACCCAGATGCCAAACTCTGCCAAATGCCTTTGAAATATCAAGTGCAACTTTTTTTGGTTCGCCGAAATTATGTAAAGATTGGTTTCACTTTTCGGTGAGACAAGTCATCAAATCACCTATGGACCTTTTGCTGCGAAGTTTTCGTGATTCAAAATATTTCACAATCTGACAATTTAGCAGCGTCGCCATGACGTAAGAAAAAAGGGACGTAAGTGCTATGGTTGTGTAATTGGAGCAAGAAGAATCGCCTTTGTTAGGAGCAGGCTGGACAAATGCAGTTATCCATCTAGTTGAGAGACTAGAAGAGTGGGTTAGATGAAAAAGATTACATATTTAGAACTATAGGGGAAATACCATCTGCACCAGCGGATTTGTGTATGTCTAGATCTTTCAATGCTCTTGCGACTGTGTGAGTGCGCAATCTGAAAGTTTGGAACTGGCCGCGAATTTTGCAACAAGCAGATTGACTTTGTCAAGATTATGACCAACAGGAGAGCCATTCAAAATGAGCGTCAAATTATATGACGAAGTAGAGTTCTAAATATTTTTTACGAAGGACCAAAATTGTTTACTACCACTGCGACAATGTAGAATTCTATGCCTTAATTTTAGTCCATGGAAGAACTTCGTACGTCGTGGAAGAGTATAACACTCATTACGGACTTGTCGAAACGTTTTCCGGGTTTTCCTCTGTAGGGTTGGCTTTAAAAGATCGAAAACTCAGGTCTCTCAACCTCAGCCTCGAGTCGAACCATGAATTCTCTTTTGGCCTGAGTGTTTTCACCTTTTTTGGTATGAAGTCATTCATGCCTTGGAGAATAATATTTGTGACCATATCAGCGGCGGTGTCCACGTCACTATCGAGGAAACATAGTGACCAGTTAGATAGATTTATTTTATTCGAATTAAATATTACATAAGCTTGTGTTACCCTACATTTTACAATTCAGAGATACTTTACTTATTGTATATTGCCACTGAAATATTATCTTAACTTTATAAACAATTTGGAATCGGAATATAATTTTATGTAACGAAGGAAAATTCGTTCAAAAACCTTCGCAAATATAAAAAACTACACAGAAAAAGAAAATAAATAGATAAGAGGTGACAATCGTTTGTACAAACGAATAAGAATAAGAAAAAGAATAAATATTTGTATGGTTAAATTTATAATATATGCATTTTAATAAATAAATAAAAAATAATTAAAAAATAGGTAAACAAACAAATTAGGCGATAAATGTATAAATATATACATACATATATATTTATTTATAAATTACGGAATAGTAGTATTAATAAATAAATAAAAAAATAAATTAATAAGTTTTAAGTTAACTATCTAGATAAATGCATAAAGGGAACATTTACTAACATGTTTTTTTTTATTATTATAATCAATTGCTGAAAACACAAGTCGGCAGAAATTTTGTATTTAGCTTTTGAATTCTATCAGAAACCAATTAAACTCTTTCGAAAAGATCTGGAGTTGAGTGGTGTCATGGTAGGTTAAGCATCATTTTTAGTGTTCGGTTTTGTGACACTTGTAATCGATTAATGTTCGATTTAGCACTATTTCCCCAGACTGGACAATAATTTAAAATGAACGCCTGGAAGATCACCTTGTGAATGACCAGTTAAAACTCCTTAAAAAGTTATTTAGGCCGTCCCAATTGGCTCATATTGCCAATGGAGTCTTTTAGGAATTTTGTCCTCAACTGGGTGGTTTGAAAAAAGAAGTTGGCTGATATGACACAGTGGTCCGATGAATCCAGGGACGCCAATACACCAAAAGAGTATTTGTCAGAAAGTGAGAAGTGAGGAACAAGTCCAATGTGTTCGCTTTGTGACATGCAATGTCCGGGGTACTTGTTTACTCATTCAGTAGCTGTGTTAAATTGTTACACTCAGTAAAGGTTTTAAAATACATACCTTCCTTCGAGTGTTGTCTGACCAGAATTTCGATGCCAGATAGAATTGTGTATATTAAAATCGTCAATAACAAAACTTAAATTATGAGGATATAGTGATACGATCTTTAAAATGGAGTTGGACATCTCATTGCACTCGTTCAAAGTAGATGAACTGTTTAGGTTTGGACCTCTATAAATAAAACAGTAATGAATGGTTTGCTTATGGACGTAGAATTTAAACCACATGAAATTGAATTCCGGATTGAAACATGAATGTCCCACATAAGCCAAAACCAGCTTGAGAACTCTTGGCAGTAACCTGGGTAATGCTGATCGCAGACTCCTTGTGAGATTCATTCTTTCATCTGGTTGGTTCACTTCCATAGATACATTACGACTGTGGACAAAATGGACCCAGTGTGGTCTAAGTGAGTCGCAGGACACCCATACTACACTAATCAAATCTACTTTGTGTATTTTAAAAGTAGCTCTACTCTGACATTGTGGTGACGCTTAAGATATTTACGATCAAACCCGTCTGGTCGTTCTTTAAACGCACTAGCGTCACATTAAGTCTCTTCTTTAAAACGAAATGAGCTTCGTCTGCAATAAAAAGGAAGTTAAGCATGGTTTCGTTCCCATACTTTGTTTTGAAGGACATTCTGGCAAAATTTCAAGCCGATACGCAAGTCCGCTGAATTTACTTTGCGTGTTAATCGAATCTTTTTAGAAAATAAATTTAAATCCTTTTGCAGAATTGTCTGAAATTAAAACAGATACAGAACAGACCTGTAACACAGCACCAACAGCAGAAATTGCTTCCTGTGTCCAAACTGTACGATTTCGGTGGTAAAGTTTTCAAATGTATGTCCCACGCTTGGCAAAAGAGTTTACCAGCTTGTTCATCCAGAACACTTTTCATCTGTCACCCTGTAAATTGCTCATACTTTTATAATGCAGACTCCTTGCTGCGATTTAAAAATTGATATTCGTGTAGTTTGCTTTAAACTGACCAACTTAATGGAATGTTACACTTCTTTAATCACCCAATTCTCGGTGATTTATAAAGCCGGAAGCAGTGCTCCTCATTCAACATGCACGCTTGTCTCATTTTCTGGCAACAACAAGCAGCCATTCAGTAAGTTGTTATTTTGAATAAAACATTTCGGCATGTCCTGCAGCTGCAGTCAATCAACAAATTATGCTGAACTATTTGTTAAGGCCGTTGATTAATGTGTCGTACTGTGCAGCAAGGCGGAGTAATTAATTCGCATCCAACTTGTTGCACTATCAATAACAATGTGTCCTCGTCATTTTGCTGTGCGGTTTGCGCCTTCACTTCATTCATCCGCTGTTGAAAGGATGCCAACGACGTGTAAATGAATCAGCACTTGGATCACATTCATCAAAAATTTTAACAAAAAAAAAAAATAAACACAATAAATAATTTATTTTTATTTTTGACCAACAATTTCTTTGAATGACAAGAACAACAATGTACGTACGCCAAGTGAAATCCATAAATTCATTGTTATCCTCGTTGTCTCGTGGTAACGGAGTATTAATTAAAGGTTAAAACTTTAATCCGCCCTCCGAATAAATGCAGCAGTGGCGTCTCGTTACTCCGTCTCGTCGGCCTCCCGTGTCATAACGTTGGGGGCCACTTTTATCATCGGATTATCAAGGATTGTTTATGTGAAAGTACTTGTGAACCACCTCCCTGAGGATGGTATTTGCAGCCCCTTGAGCGAAATTGCATCAAGGATACGTTCAGCGTTTGTGGGGACGTGTACTGTGTATACACACACACGGGATAAGTTTCAATGAAAGTTATACATTTGGCTGTTGTCGCTGGTGAGTTGATGTTCTTGTGTTTCCTGCGACCTCGAGAATTGCAGGTGTGATGAGGTCGACGGTGGAAGGTTGTGTACAGTATCCAAGCATGTCTGGCAAGGATGAACCATATACACGTCGGTTAGATGGTGACTTGTTAAATTCTTTATTATGGCGGTTTCCGTTCAGAAAGTATTCGAAAAGGGTTCTTCAAATCGATTTGACAGGAATGCTGGCTGTGGGTTTGATAGCATAAAATGAAACGAGCGAGTTTTTGGCGGAATGGAAATATTTCACATTTCGAGATGATGAATCAATCAACTTGGATCGATTTGGAGGTTGATAATAAAATGAGCATTTATTTTCCAATGCAAAAATAAAGGCCTTTTGTTTATTCATGAGCATATTACGACCTCAAGTGATGATGATACGAGTAACATAAGCGGGACCGATATTGGTTTAGTGAATTGGAATTTAACTCGACCGAACAAAGTGACTCCAGTTTTATTGATTTTTCTATACAAATATATGAAGCGATGCAAATATACAATTTAACGGATATCCGCCTGCGTAACTAATCCTTTATATTACTTAATTCAATGGTTTCAAGACAGTCACTGATAAAAGAGTTGGTATCTTATTTTAAGCAAACATCTTGCAGGCTGCGAAAGTGATTTATTGGAGACAAGTTTGTTTTGATAAGGAGTTGATAAAATCAAAGCAGATCGAGATCTCTATAATAGAATAATTATTAATTTATTGGGCCAGTCTTTTCTTTTAAATTTCCAATACAATAAAAATTTAATTCGATTAATCAAAACAATTACTTAATGTTGATTTAAAATCTTTACGATCTTATTCACTTCCCATCAGGAAGTTCTTGTAATCCGTCCGATTTTCGCAGTTTCAAATTTGGAACTACAATTTGACGTTCTAGGGTTTCTTGGGATACTTGGCAGAATTCTTAATCGTTGGACAACACGGGCAACCATTTAAGAACAGAAGTTTGATCAGGTACCTAAGGGATATGACTAGACCAATATCTCTATTTGAACAAACATATAAATGTACCTCTAACCAGAGCCAAAGCGAATTTTGCCATGACTTTTTGGCTCTTGTCAGACCAGTATGGTGCAACGTGACAGCAAATTCGATGGAAAAGATTCGATTTTTTAAAGACAACGTCTCAGAACTTTTCTTTGTTTATATAGAACTCCAGAGTCCCAATACAAAAAATGCTATCGCAATGAGGTCCTTTAAAATGCAGCAAACCTTGTAAGGGTGGATAATTTCCTAATAAAACTTTTCCGAAGGCATGTTGCAAGAGCAATGATTTCGATCAACAACCTGATCTCGGTGGTTTTTTTACCCCAAATTGTTGTACTACTAGAGTGTGTACCTCAACGGTTTTTTCCTTTCAGAGGCTTTCCTCTACCACGACTCCAAAGGTTTGATCCAGAGTAGTCTGGCGGTTCCGCTAATCTACCAAGTCGCCCGTTCTTGTGCAGACAGGCGCCTCACCTACGATCGACACATCGCACACAGTTCCGAAGAGTGTCTCCGTTTCAACAGGGCGTTATCAACCCGCTTTAAGTCATATACACAAAAGCAGCACCATCAATTTTGGTGCCTCGTAGAAAATCGGTAGAGAACTCTGTTATTATCGAAGCCAGGTCTCCTTATCGGGAAAAGTTGGCCTCTTTTTGTTTATAAAATCCTTTGCCTTTAGTTTTTCTTAAGCTTAAAAAGGATAAGTCGTAAGGCTTAGCTCAGAGCGTCTGCACAAATAATTCCAAATAATTCCAAACAAACGCATCGGGAAACTTGATTTTACAGGAAACTGTGTAGAACAATTGCAAGATGTTGTCCCGAAACCTCCCGGCGTTTGAATGTTTGTTTTGCTTTATCCAGAAATACACAAATTTTAATAACTTTTTAGTTATACCGTCCAAGCTACTCTCAACGAGCTCAACATGCTAGCGGTTGGCTACGTCAATGTCAGGTGCAACAGTGAGAGCTATTTCTTTCGCACTTTTTGCCGTTGCCTTTTAAGTGTAAAGTTGAAGACTCTTTGGATATGATCGTTAACGATCATCCGGTCGACGCCTTTAAGCTAGAGTAATACCACAGTTTACAGCTCCTTTTTTTAATATTCTCCTCGATGTTCCAATAAACCAAAATGCACATTATAAGGACATTTTAAATCCTTAACAACGTGTGATTTACAAAACTAACAATACAATACATGGTCCAGAACTGTGTTATTTAAACAAGTCCCAAGTTAGCCATCCATTCTTTCCTTGTAACTTATCCTAGTGAAATTCCGGGTGATGGGACAATTACTGGTCTGATAACATCAGAAGAAAGGAACGTTAAGATCATTGCTCCGGCAAATAGCTTAACCCACGGATTTCGGACTTTGATAGTCATACGGCCAACATAAAGCCATCTGATCTGGTATTATTGCACCATAGTAAATGAACTGAGTCCTAAGAGAGTAGTTTGACATGAGAAAACCAACTGAAACGGCCTCACGAAATTCTTCAGGACTTTTGACTGGTCCTTGGTCTATTTCGGCAGCGGTATGGATGCAGAACTTTCTCCCTATTTCAAAGACATTTCAGCTCTTAGGTCTGTGGACAAAGCCCAACTCACCCAGATTGTGCTTTGCTTAAAAGCACTTGACATTCAAAAATCTGGTGGTCCATATTCTTTTTCATCCGTTCTTCTGAAGTGGTGTTCCTTCTCGCTCTACTCTTCTACCTGCTTTCGATATTTCTCGATATTTCAAATGCCTTTGAGTCTGGCATCATGCCTTTAAATCAATAATGTAGGCATTGAGAATATTGTAATTGGAGGGTCGCAATTAACCATGTTAATGCTGGGGTGCCTCAGGGATCCGTTTTGTCTTCGACTTTTTTTTAATTTTTATGAGAGGTCTCTTGCTTGATATATCTTATCCAGTTTTTCAGTTTCAAGTCGCCCAAGCGTATTATAAAAAACGGCATCGTTTGTCAAACTCATTTAATTTCGATGTAGATAAAATATTTGTTAATAAATTTATAATATGATAATAATAATAATAATAATAATAATAATAATAATAATAATAATAATAATAATAATAATAATAATAATAATAATAATAAAAATAATAACCCAAACAAATTCCCAAACGAATTCAGCAATTCTACTACCGAAAGGCAATGGATTTAATGCTAACCCCGCAAACGGACGTCCAATAACCTGTTTACCTACGATTTATAAAATCATGACAGCTTCCTTAAACCTTCTTATATACAATCATTTAGAAAACAATAGGATAAAAAATGGAATCATCCGGGGAGATTGCTTATCAGCTCATTGGTTCTGTATAGCACTCAATCTACTAAGCTATCTATTAAGAAATAGCAAATATGGATATAAAATAAACAGAGATGCCAATCACACTACTCTCAGTCATTTGCTGTACATGGATGATCTGAAAATATATGCCTCGACAAAACAACACCTTCAACACCTAGTCAAAATTGTCACCATGTTTATTAATGATATTGGTATGCGGCTTGGATTGGACAAATGCAAAACAATATGCATCATCAGAGGCAAAATGGCCAAAACTCAAGACACAGATGTAGTTAATATAAAAGAAATGGAAGAAGATGAATTTTATAAATACTTAGGCATACTGCGAAATAAACGCATTGAAAAAAGAACAGTAAAAAGCCACCTGATCAGAGAATTCAAAGCACGTATCCACAAAATTGCGAAGGCTAACCTCAGTGGCAAGTATTTAATAAAAGCTTTGAAAACGTTTGCTATCCCAGTTCTCACCTATAGTTTTGGTATTATAAAATGGACAACTACCGAACTTTAAGCCTTGCAGCGTAAGAAAAGAACAATGCTCACGTCGTATAAATTTCATCACCCCAAGTCTTGCTGTGAGAGAATGGTAATGTCGAGAAGAGCAGGTGGAAGAGGACTGATAGACATTCAAATGCTACATGATCAAATAGAATCACTTCGGCAATATTTTCATCTTAAGTCCGGGAGACCGAATCCCATAAAGGCAATAGTCGAAACAGACAGGAAATTTACACCCTTGAGTCTTAATGGCAATTTTGAAAGACAAGCAGTGGACAAAATCATCAAGGAACAGAGCTGGGCAATCAAACCTATACACGGACAGAATTACAGAGACATTAATAGCGATAATGTTGATAAATTTATGTCAAACAGATGGCTTTTAAATGGTCAAATCTATGCTGAAACCGAGGCTTTCATGATTGCAATCCAGGATCGAGTTATACCAACTGAAAACTACTACACAAGAAGTATGTCATGAAAGATCAGTCCAATAGAGAAGATTCATGTCGGAGATGCAGAAATGTACCTGAAACGATAGACCATATCATATCAGGGTGCACAGTACTAGCACAAGCAGAGTATACTCGGAGGCACAACAATGTAGCCAAAATTCTCCATAAGAAGCTTCTCGAGAAATATAAGATTACATCGGATAAAACACCTTACTTCGCATACAAGCCCTCACCGATACACCGACCATACACTCGGAACATACTAGGCTCCACAATCGTCCGGACATCACGATTATTGACAAGCAAGAGCAGAAGGGAATTTTAATCGACGTTGCGATACCAGCTACAAGGAATACAAGCCGGACATATACTGAAAAACGCAGTAGATATGCTGAGCTGGCTGTAGAAATTAAAAGGAACTGGAATCTGAAGGAAATGAAAATAATACCAATTATCATCAGCGAGGAGGGCGTAGTACATAAATACTACGAAAGAACACCATAGATGCTATGCAGAAGTCTGTAATCATCGATACCTGCCACATAACCCGGAACTTTATGAACATCCATTAATCTTAAACATATATTTGAAATATATTTTGTATTAGGCTAAGGCTTCCAAAATATGTTGTAAGTTCCCAATAAGGAGAAATTAAATATGATAGTAATAATAATAATAACAATAATAATAATAAAAATAATAAAAATAATAATAATAATAATAATTATAATAATAATAATAATAATTATAATAATAATGAAATACTTTTATGGGGTTTAAAGGACAGAGAAGATTTATGTGTCTCTAAAAATCAATGCCGTGACCTAAGCGAAATATAAGCATACAGTGGTGTAAAACAAATACCTTTCCCCTTTTAATCTGGCTCCAATGTAAGAAGCGCTCATTCTGGAATATATCTGAAAATTTGGGCCAACATTATAAGGGTATCCAGAACCCCTAGGATAGCCGGCATTCTTATTGTTTTAAATAAAGATGCATCATTTTTTGGATTAGCCCTACGGAAATTCGAAATAGCAGAAGCAGATGTGTCCTTTGAACTCTGACTAAATATAAACTACTTTAGATCTGGACTTCCGCATCTGGTCTTTGTTGAATATAAGTTATAGATCGGCACTTTGTCTAAGCATTGTCTACCCTCACCGCATGAGGTATCCTGTGTTGTGCTCTCAATGTTTACATTCTACAGTACTTGAGTCCATTCAGGTCGCACCAAAATCTATTACGTTCGAACAAATTAATTACGTGTGCCATTGATAGCTCTCCGACAGATATCCACTTAACCTCATCTATCTTTCGACCAATATCCCTCATACTTCTGTCAGTGTGCGTTACTCCATTAAATATTTCACTAATTATAATGTTTACGCGCACGCTACTGCCCAAGAATCAACCCCACTTTTCTTCTGCAAAATGTAAACACTACCTCAGTCGACATCTGTTCAATATACTGATAGACGAATTGCCAATAATTCCCTTGAAGAAAAAACGACGCACTCGAACGGGTATATACGTCTAAATTTAGGCAATTACTCTGCGGGATGTAAGCAAGACCCGGACCCGGTCATCGAGATGTCTCTGTCCGTGGAATAGACGCGTCCATACCACATTGCGTTGCGTTGCGCTCGCTATGATGGATGACCGCATTTTTGACATCAATCAGCGCACTAGCCACGTGTATGACAGCCCCTAGGGTGTAGCACATCAAAATACAGGCGTGGTAGCGTTTTTTCTTTATATTGGCAACAATTCGACAAATGGCAAGGCGGCACTTATGGCCGCAAGGCGTTTATTTGCTCATCATTAAGCGAAAGACGTGTACCTGTGTACCTCAAGCGAAACATTGCGTCTGCTGGGTTTATTTTAAGAACCATTCTACATCGGCCGTCCCGTGTAAACACAATCAGTGTCAATCAACAGATGTACTCAAGAGGTGCTGGCTATTGGATTGGATAGAGCAAGCCATAGATACAGTATCTGTGAGGTGGATTTTATTTTTAAAATAAAATTTCTCAAGATAAATACAGCAATTTCGTCACCTGAACACCCACCTACGTCTACGGAATGTGTACCTTCTTATGGCATTTTAATTGACGAATAGAGGCATCCTGATTCGGCTACAATATCGTCACGTAACGATCTCGAGATAATAAATTAGATTCAAAGACACTCGGATGTTTGATGGGATTGCGTTCGGTCGCTTAAATGTGCAGGCAATTTACTTGGCACCATTTCATTTTAATTAGTTTATATATCTGAGGTGGTCGCAATGTAGGAATTCCTTCTGAACGCAAATCAAAGAGTAAAGACTGACAAAGTACAACGCTGTCAGACTGCAGACGATCTTCAGAGGCGAGCCTTGACCAGTTTCGATGAACTGCTTTCTTCTATGTTGGTATGATTGAAAAATAGACGGTCTTAGATTTTAGAAAAAGATGCACAAAGATACCAAAGGATTGTTCACTCAGTTTCGAAGCTGTACATTTAAACCTACTTCCAACATAAGTTCAATCAAATACTTTCTGTGGTTTGTTCTTAGCTGAATTTGAACTTCGCGGAAAGGTCCATACCTGAGAGTGTTACCGAAACTCTACTGAAGAGCGAATGGATACCAATTCTCCAGTTCGCAAGTTTTTCGTATCTATCCAGGACAGCGCAACAGAGAACTACCTCGATAAAGATGACAGAAAGCAGAAGGCATTAAGCTAGGGACTGCGGTTAATTGGAGACAAATGTTGATGTCCAGATTCCTTCCGAACTGAAGAGCCACGAAAAGAAGAAGATAATTTAAGAAATCAATGTAATTCCGGGGTATATAGCCTCATTCCAGAAGTTGATTCTAAGGTACCTGACCTAATGGTTCTTCCGTGATAATGTAGGGTGCAGCTTTGAATGTTTTTCTTTCTCATTAATAAAGTGGCAATTCGGCCTTCGAGGATATTACTTGTAGTCCGTTTTAGTTTTCAGATTCCGATATTTCGACAACGAACTTCGAACTTCGATAAAGAATCATCCGCACGATTTTATTTGCATTGCAGAAACAACTCAATATTTTGGGTTCCGAGCTTTCTTACCGAATTCTTTCCAGTAAAAAAGATCAAGATTTTAACCGTTTTTGTCCTGTGTTTAAGTGCCTCCGTACGAGGCCGTTTTCTTATCTTTTGGATATGCAGTGTCTCTAAGTAAATGGTAGTCTGGTGGTATTTTTATTTTTATATCTACTAAAGCCTTGCGCAAGGGGCAATCGCGCCAAACTGCTGCATTCAAAAATTTTAAATTGCTGTCGTATACACCCTACAGAACAAATGTGACATGCAATTGGTAGAATTGAAGTGAAACATTACATTAAATGTACCTGCATAGTTATAGGAGAAGAAGCTCACAGAATCTTCTTTGGGCTTTAGAATTTTGAAGTGCCTTCCATCCAGACATCCCAAAATAAATGGGAATGCATTGGAATGTTTTTGTTAGAATTCCTCAACAGTTTCAGTGGATGATGCTTCACTTCCGGATAATTGACGAATATAGTTCGCCGGTCGGAAACTTCCCGAAAACTATTGGGCTGGCAACTACTACTGTGTCCAAAAAATAAGGTGACATATGAATTTAAACTGCGCTCGTCGAAGGATTTGGAAATTTTTCTTTCTTTTTAGGTTGGTAGTACTGTCAGTGACATATATGTGAAATTTCATGTCAAAATATATTCATAGTGTTTGAGATACGCGTCGTTTTGTGAGCTGCTAAAAGTGAGTTTTTCGTTTTTTGCGATGTCGAAATTTATTGAGCAAAGAATTTGCATTAAATTTTGTTTGCGGAATCAATTTTCTGCTGCGGATACGTTGAGGATGGTGCAGAAAGCCTTTGATGATGAGGCTATGTCTAAAAAAAATGTTTACAAGTGGTATAATGATTTCCAAGCCGGGTGAACGTGTCGAAGACGAAGAGCGTTCTGGGCGACCATCAACCTCAACCGATGAAGCTCACGTCCAACAAATCAAAGATTTGGTGTTGAAAAACCATCGATTAACGATTAGAGACCTTACTGATGAAGTTGGCTTATCGAAAGGCTCAGTCAATACCATTTTGAAGGATGCTTTGGGCCTCAAGCGCGTCAAATCTCGACTGGTACCAAAAACATTGAGTTTTTTGGAAAAAAGGCGTCGCGTTGAAGTGTGTGAAACAATGCTTTCCGACTACCAGGATGTCATGAAACGCATTATAACAAGGAATGTTGTTTGAACGTTATGCGTCGTTTCCGTAACGCTATCCGCCTAAAAAGGCCGGAATTGTGGAAAGACAATTCTTGGTTTTTACACCACGATAATGCACCATCCCATACCGCACTCGTAATTCGTGCTCATTTCGCCAAAAACTCAACCCATATCGTTCCGCAACCACCGTATTCACCTGATCTGGCGCCGTTCAACAAGCTCAAAAGACCGCTCCGGGGACACCGTTTTGATACGATAGAGCAGATTCAAGCCGCAGCGAAGACGGAACTGAAGGCCATCCTGGAAAGTGACTACAACCAGTGTTTCAAAGATTGGAAAATCCGTTGGCATAAGTGCATTGCATCGGGAGGGGATTACTTTGAAGGGGATGAATTTGATTTGGAAGAATAAATAAAGAATTTTCAAAATAAATACAATGTCACCTTTTGGACACAGTAGTAAGTAATTGCGGATTTCACTCATGGATGGGTTTAGTTCAATTTTTAGGTTTGCTGACGTAATCGAAATGTCAAACACATTTTGTTATTTGAAAGTTGGTACTTCACAACTGTCAATCAGTAAAAAAAATGTTTGTTGGCGTCTGTTGAAATATGGAAAATCAAAACGAACATTTACGTCAGATTTTGCTTTTTATTTCCGGAAAGGAAAAAACTCATCGCAAGCTCACAAAAAGTTATGTGCTATTTATGGTGACGAAGCTTTAAAAGAACGGCAGTGTCAAAATTGGTTTGCAAAATAACGTTCGAGTAATTTTTAACTCAAAGATGAAAAACGCTCTGGTCGTCCAGTTGAAGTTGATGACGTCCAAATCAAAGCAATTGTCGATTCGGATCGTCACAGTACAGCACGTGAGATTGCAGAGAAGCTTCATGTATCACATACATGCATTGAAAATCGTTTAAAACAACTTTGCCATGTACGAAAACTCGATCTATGGCTTCCTCATGAACTAAAAGAAAATCATTTAACACAACGCATTAACATCTGCGATGTGTTAAAGAAACGTAATGAAACTGGTGATGAAAAATGGGTGGCTTACAACAATGTCAATCGGAAAAGAACGTGGAGTAAGCCAGGTGAACCAGCTCAAACAGCATCAAAAGCTGATATTCATGAAAAGAGAGTTATGTTATCAGTTTGGTGGGAATAGGAATTGTCTACTTTGAACTTTTACCACCCAACCGAACGATCAATTCAGATGTCAACATTGAACAACTGACAAAATTGGACAATGCAGTTGAAGAAACGCGATCCGAATTGACAGATCGAAAAGGTGTTGTATTCCATCATGACAATGCAAGGCCACACACAAGCTTGGTTGGGATGTTTTGCGACATCCACCATATAGTCCTGACCTTACACCATCTGATTACTCTTTATTTCGATCTTTGCAAAACTCCTTGAATGGTAAAAATTTCAATAAAAATGATGATTTCAAATCGTACCTGGTTCAGTTTTTTGCTGATAAAAACCAAAACTTTTATGAACGCGGAATTATGATGCTGCCTGAAAGATGGCAAAAGGTCATTACTCAAAATTGGCAATACAATGCAGACTAAAATTATTTCGTTCCATGAAAAAATGGCAATTGCTTGGTTGCCTTCCAAGTTTTCAAAGCGTCATATAGAGGCAATTCCGCAAAGAGTTGCTGGGTCTACCATAGGGTACAACTTTGGCCTTATAATTCGGATAAGTGCCTAAGCAATAGGATGTATGAATTTTAATTTTAATATATACAAATGAGGACTTTCTGCAAATGTACGTTTGGTCATTCGAAAGTGACTAAAAAATATATCATCGCGATACGATTTTAAGCTATAAAAAAGGTTTCATATTTCGGAACCTTTCTTTCTTTATTAAATAGCAAAATTTTTCCTGTTGTTTAAAATTTTTCACTATAAACTTCCATTATATGAGCCATAATTATTTAGTAAAGTGTTTATAATTAATATTTTAGCAATATTTTTACTCATTTTTAAGATTGTTATTTTAATAGAAGTTTAATTACCCAAGTGGTGTTCAAAAACGCCAAAAATTGCAATGCCTCTTAGATGTTTTGCAGCGAAAAGGTAGTGGTGCTATGAATTAAATAAGCAACATCAACATATGATGCGCATTTTTTTTTTTTCATTTAGGAACTCAGGCAATTTCATACTAATTTCTCTGACAGAATGTACTGCCCGGAAACGTATGAACGGCAGTGTACAACGTGGAGGTATGTATGTCAACATTTGAAAATATGAAAATTGGACATTCTACAAGAACTTCTAAATGGAAAGTAAATAAACTAAGACTTCATGTCTACTGCACTTTCAAAATTATAACTCTTCCCTATTTATACAATTTATTGAAATTTTGTAAATTTGATACATACATTTATATAACCCCTAAAATGGTTGAATTTGCTGGCCATTATTCCACTATCCCATTTGACTTCAAACTGCAAATCTCAGGGGTAATTTAACTTGTCAAAATGTCACAATGCAATTCAATTAAATAAACGTTTATTGAAATAAACCTCGTAGAACTGATTGTCAATTTTCATTTAAAATGTTTCTAAAGAGTTTATTACGAACCGCCAACTAATGGTTGCAATGGCTCTTTCATGAAATGCCTACTACTATAGTCACTGCTGAAATGTGTTTTATTTTTATACATTTTTAATATCCAGTTCGACGTTGCGATGATTCGTTAGCTACTTTTATCAGATCCCTAAGGGGCAATAAATTAAAAAAAATAATGTCTGCGATACAAAATGTGATTTTGGTTACTCTGAATAAATTTTTTCGTCGTTAATTAATATCTTTTTTGTATTAAAATAAGTAATTAAACATTATTAAAAAAACTCTTATTTACTTTGGTACTTATTTACTCGCCCTTAAGGCATTATTGCTACCCTTATACTACATACATGAGAGGGCCTGATTAACCCTAACGCTAATTTGGCTGCAGGCTAAAACACGTGGATCGGGAGGGGGGCGGGGGCGAGCCCACGCTGAAATCGTGTCTTCGTATGCACTAATCTAGCATCATTGCATATGCCCTACATATTTCAACAAAACCGGGACAAAACACTTAAACTAAATGCGCTTGAGAGTCCCTGTTTTGAACAATAATTTTTTAAATTTAAAAAAGCGCGCGCAAAGCAAACTCAAATCGGTCGGTGATCGAGCGAGTGGGTGAGCTTGCAACAGAGGGCCTAGTTCGAGTTTTATTTAATCCGCCCCAAACCCACAAAAAAGTTGTAAGAAGAAACTAAAATTTCATTTTGATGAAGTTAAAACGGGCTGCATTGAGTAAGAAGGCAGACGATCTTTCATCGTTCATAATAATTGTGTAGCTTTTAATGTTCTTAAAGTGCACTTAAAAAAACCGGCAAATTATTTTTAATACAGTAAACACAAAGATTTGTTTCTTATGGAAACTGCATGAACTAAGCGACAGTGAATTTTTTAGAAGCAAAGTAAACGAGTTAAAAAAAATCTATACCATTGATTGAGAAGAAACCTTTGCAGAAGAATGCGTCTGACTCCGAGGTCGAGTATTCTTTTCCTGCCAGAAACCCTAAAGGTTTAATGCAGTTAATAAAATGTTGAAATATTTCAGGCATGTTTCCGAATTTGGAGAATTTTTTTGATAATGGGTGTTACTAACTGCAGCGGCGAAAAGGTGTTTTTCAGCACTTTGTATAATCTAATATTAATTACTTATCAGGTCGGCAACTAAGTAATTGCGGATTTTTTAGGAAAATAAACGAAATAATTTTATTCTGTAGTGTATTGGCCATTTTGAGCAATGACCTTTTGCCATTATTCAGGCAGCATCATAGTTTCACTTTCTGGTTCTTATCAGCAAAAAAATGAACCAGGTACAATTTGACAACATCATTATGATTAAAATTTTTACCCTTCTAGGAGTTTTACAAATATCGAAATAAAAAGTAATCAGATGGTGATGGCAAGGTCAGGACTATATGGTAGATGTGGCAAAACATCCCAACCAAACTCCAATAATTTTTGCCGAGTGACCAAATATGTATGTGGCCTTTCTTCAACTGCATTGTTCAATTTTGTTAGTTGTTCAATGTAGACATCTGTTCATCAAGTTCAAAGTAGACAATTCCTTTGTAATCCCTCCAAACTGATAACATAACATTCTTTTGATGAATATAAGCTTTCCGATCTTTTCCGATTGACATTGTTGTAAGCAACCCATTTTTCATCACCAGTTATCGATCGGTTTAAAAATGGATCATTTTCATTACAAATCGCAGACGTTAATGTGTTGTGTTAAGTGATTTTCTTTCAGTTCGTGAGGAACCCATATATCGAGTTTTCGTACATAGCATAGTTGTTTTAAGCGATTGTCAATGCATGTATGTGATACAGGAAGCTTCTCTGAAATTTCACCTGTTGTACTGTGACGATCCGAATCGATTAATGCTTTAAATTGGTCGTCATCAACTTCAACTGGACGAGCAGAGCGTTTTTCATCTTTGAGTGAAAAATCACGAGAAAGAAATTTGACAAACCAATTTTGACACTGCCGTTCTTTTAAAGCTTCGTCACTATAAAAAGCAAATAACTTTTTGTGAGCTTCCGATGCGTTTCTTCCTTTCCGGAAATAAAAAAGCAAAATATGACGTAAATGTTCGTTTTGATTTTCCAATTTTCGACAGACGCAAAACAAAAACTGCACAACCAATACTAGTCATACGGCCAAATACTACATGGATTTGGTTTTGTTCTTGGAAAGCTGCAGTCACTTGTCCTGGTTTTGGTCTTATATTACGTGAGATAAATTCAGCTTTAAAAATGTTTTGTCGTGCAGAGAAAATGACAACGTTAGTATTGCTTGCAGATCAACCTGAAACTTTTATAGGTAGTATGAACCATGTTAAAATTTTCTCACTACCAATTTACTCACATAGATAGATACTTTATTATGGCCAAAATATATACAATTTGATATTTATCTCTACAAAATATAGTTGGTTTACTTACCTTACAACTAAAATATTAAATTTGTTGAGAAATGCCAAGGAAGTTTCAAGATCATTTTGAGTGTCTTGTTTTGCGGGATTTGGATTTTGCGTAGATGTGTCTTAGAACATTTGCTCCATACAGGGGTTCCATAAAACAAAATTGATGGGTAAATTGCTTTGAAAATCAGTAATATGTTCTCATTGCCAAGTTTTGATTTTCTGCTAATAAACGGATAAAGAGCTTTAATAGAAATGTAAACCTTGTTAACGATTTCTTGTATGTGGAGATTGAAATTCAAGCGTTTGTCCAAATGTACTCCAAGATACTTCGCTCGTGATTTCCACACAGAAGCATTGATTTTTATTCTCCAATTGTTATAGTACGCATGGACTGTATTTAAGGCAGATTCAAGATTGGTTTCAAATACGGGTATCATCTGCAAAAAGCGCAAAATCACAGTAACTCAGGTGAGCGAAATCAGATGTGTATACATTGTAAAGTACAGGACTTAGCACTGATCCTTGAGGAGCTCCATCAGGTATGTAGAAAATGTTTGACACTACATTGTATAAGGAAACTTTGAAGCTACGAGAACATAAAAAGGATTGGATGAATCTTACAAGGTCCATCGGTACATCGAGATTGAGCATCGTGTGTAGCAGCCTATTATGCTAGACTGTGTCGAATGCTTTTTCAACGTCAAGCATAAACATTCCTGTGCTTTTGCCTGTATCGAGACTTCGTTTCCCATATCTTGTCAAACGATGCACTTTGTGGACAGCACTGTAAAAAGGTCTGAACCAAAACTGTTTTCTTGGTAAAACAATCTTTGTGTCTATATAAGTCACAATTCGATTTTTAATTGATTTCTCGAAGCACTTTCTAAACGAACTTAGTAAACTAATGGGCCTTTGGTTGTTCGGCAACAATTATTGGAGCTGGGTTGGGATATTGGATTGTCTTTTAATTTCTAAAAAAAACTGATAATTTGCAGTGTTCAGGATGTCATCAATATAAGCCAGATTACCTACGCCCAGTGCAGAAAACCACCTCCACATCATAACCGATCCTCCATCATAATTTACAGAAGGCAAAAAGTTTTCCTTGCTGAGACTCGGGTTTGGCTTTCTCCATATTTTTCGTCAGTGAAAAGAAATTGTTTCCAGAACTCCACGTCCCTGCTCACGTAACGTTGTGCAAATTTCATCCTCTTCTGTCTATAAATTTTATTGAAGTAAGGTATTATCCTGTCTTTCCTATTTTTGTAGTCGTATTTAATCAAACATCTGTTAATTGTTCTTTTGTTTACCGGTGACTTCTCTTTATCGTTCAACTAATTTAGGATCACATATCGATGGATCATTTCTCACGTTCATCACGGTCACTCAATATCTCCCTATTATTAGATTTGGCGGCTGTTTTCGGTTTAACTTTTTTTTTTAAATATATTGTAATGTTTTTTTTTTTGGCCTTCTCTTTTCTGTTGAACAATTTTAATTCAATTTACATATTAGTGTACTTATAACCGTGAATGATAATATACGGATATTAGTGATATTATGAAAAGGAAAGGCTTTACTAACATAACACTGACGTAAGAATATGAATGTGACAAACTGTTTATTAAGATATAAGTCTTCATGCCTCTGAAAAATAACCTTATTTCTGATTTTATATTTCAGATACAACTATAAATTCACTGACCAACAAATACCGAAGGTAAGATACATTTTTGTTCCACATTTAATCCCTTAAATTATATTAGGTAGGTAAAAGTGGTGGTTCAGTGAGAATCTAATTAGCACTATGTGCCGTTCTAATGCCACAGCTCTGTTACCTTATTTATGATGTGCATTTGAGAAATCTCTAAATCCAGCCTGAGGTATTAAAGAAGGGCATTAGTTGCTTTATGTCCTTAGCAGAAATCTCATCAATTGAATTGAAGAAGGATCTACCAAGCGCTCGCTGTCTAGCTCTAGCAAGGGCGAGACAGAAGCAAATCAAGTGTGTTAGGGTTTTTTGTTTTTGATTGTTTGTATTCAGGCTATATTTATACAGTGCGTAAGGCTGGCCCATCTTAGGTTTAATGCTTCAAGGAAGTATGAGGATATAATAGCCTTAACTGCATGTTGTGAGACGAAAACCTCCCCTTCAGGCGAGCGCTGAAGAACAGATCCCTGCTAAGCAAGTTCATCTGCCCTCTTATTACCTGGGATGTCACTGTGACCGGGAACCCATGTGAGGGAAATGAGCAGACCTTCTAACGATGATATTTCAGCTCGGCATTACTGTACTAATTTTGAATGTTAAGTAGAAAAGGCAATAGCTTTGATAGCTGCTTGGCTATCAATGCAACCTTCTGACTTGGCAGGATATCTGGATGTATTTTGATTTGACGACGTGCTTCCCGGATTGCAAAAAGTTCCGACTATTCGGGCAGTCTATAGGCTTTACTGAAATTCAGAGATTCTGAGAGCATACCCGCACCGACTCCGCCGCACATCTTAGAGCCGTCAGTTTACAGTATCCTGTTAAAATCCTTGCATATCTGCCCACTATTCCATTCCGCTCTTTCCGGGATTAGAATGTCAAAATTATTTTATGGATAAATTCAAGGGACCGTTTATAGTCCGTCGGAGGTGATACCAAATCCCTTGGTAAAAGACCAAGTATTGTGCTATGACTATAAGGTTTTGAAGTCCAGCATCCAGACTCTCTGAGCCTGATGGCGCTTTGTGCTGTTGTTTTTTATGCAGCATTACCGTCAGAGCATCTGATGGAGTCGATCACAGAGGTCCTCTGGTACCTATGCATGCTGCTCTCTGTACCTTGTTTAGTTTAATAACGTTGTATTTTTACCAAAGGCCCGGCCACCATACTAGTGATCCGTATGTTAGAATCGGGCGAACCACCGCCGTGTACATCCATAGGATCAACTTTGATTGGAGACCCCATTTTTTGCCAAAGGTTCTACTGCAGGCTTAAAAAGCTTTGCACGCCTTCTTAACTCGCTGATCAATGTTTAGTTTCCAACGAGTTAGTCGTTTCCCTCCTCAGTTTTTTCTGCAAATCTCTCCTGAAACACATTTATTATATTCGTAAGTTAACACGTTAAATGGTTTCGATGGAGCCTTGAACTGGAGCCTTCATAACACATTTCACCCAGATGGTCTCACCAAATACAGAGAATCAGATTAGATTCAAAGATATTTTGCTTTGATGACGATTTTGATGCATGGCTTGGCCTTACTCATAATTGGCTTTACGCCTTTAGTTAGGTCCCCTCGACTTAACTCATAAAAAATCTAATTTCCGTTTTAATTAAGCTGTCAATCGTATGACTACACGGACATCCAACTTCGAGTCGAAGTCTATTCCGATATCTCGGTATTTGGCTAGACCAGTTTCTAAATTTCAACAAGAATATATGCTGCTCTCGTCAGAGCCAAGATCGGTAAGAGTAATCTGCTACATGGCCCTCATCCGGTCTATGCTCGTCTATGAATGCTCCGTGTGGTTCAACGTCAGAGCAAGCTTAATGGGAAGGCGTCCGCTTCTTTGAGAGGCACTGTCACAGGCCTTACCTTGGTTTATACAAATCTCCAGAGTCTGAATACAAAAAATGCTATCCCACAGTGGTCCTATATAGAAGAGCGAACGTTCTGAGTCTAGATAATTTTCTGATTTACACGGAGTCACGTTGCAAGAGCAATGAACTCTTAACAATCTGATCTTAAGTGCCGCACTACCCCGATGTTAACGTGCGTGTAAACGGTTTTATCCCCCCACAGGCTTTCGATAGGTCTTATCTAGGATAGATTAGCAGGCAAAATTGGCCGACATCGGTGAGCAATTTTTCGCACGGGTTGTTGACTTATATTAGTTAAGGTCCTTTAGGTTAAGTTTTAATATAATAAAAAACACAAACACTAAAACACTTTATTTATACGTGTGCAAACAGGGGATGTTTACAACACTATACATGAGTTTTCTCAGCTCAGTTTTTTTAAGTTTAATTTTCTTTGTTTTAATTTATCTTCGAGTAAAAACTAAACACCTGTCAATTTAAGTCGAAAGTCATAGAATAAGCTATGGCTTAAATAAGAGATCCTGCATAGGGACAGTAAGTTAGATATATTATAAAACTGTTTTGGGCAATTTTTCAAAAAAAAAAAAAGCTATCAGTTTCATCTCTCTCCATTTATTCATCTGTTCGGACCCAATTGATTTTTCTTTTTGTAAAAAAGGTTAACACCTTGCGAACGAAGGAAGTCCTTCATAATATTATCGCGACCTAACATATATAGTATAGAACTGTATCTTCGTCCATTAGAAGCTGGCCTTAAATATTGAAAGAGACCTCCTTGGCGAATTATGGGCAATCCTTTCTTCTGTGTTCCATTTTAAGACGAGCTTTTTTGTTTCGAATGTGAAGGAGCCGCTCATTTTTGCACCGGCAAAAAAACTGATTATTCAACATAATTAGTCTGAAAATAAAAACTTAATTTGTTTAACTTTTTTTTTCCTACAATGCCTTAAAACTACGAACCTTGATTGACGGATTTTCTGTCCTGTTTGCGAACGCCATCCCACTAGCTTTCATCTCGCAAGCCCATCTCCAAACATATTTGATTAAATTTGAAAAATAAACACAATACTTTTTGGGTTATAACAATAAAATGCGTTTGTTTTTTATTTTTATTTTAAAATTATACAAAAATAATGTTGTGTTTTTTGCCATCGCAATATATTTAGACTAAAATTTGTATAAGTAGTATTTTGTTCAAAAAGAAACATTAACTGGAAGACACAAAAGCTTTATAACGACAATATTAAAATAAAGTGAACAATAATACGATATTTGTATTTTTATAAGTATGAGTGAAAACGTTTTAAAAATTGTTGTTAAACATTAAAAACTTTCAATATAGAGCAAGATTTTTTCATACATTATTTATGTAAATTGTATTCTTTTATTATTTATAAATATAACAAAAAGGCTAAACATTTTAGGGGAATATTCAACAAAAGCGAATTAAATTTTGTATGTTTTGTAAGTCGTAGTTAAAATTTTTCATAAAAGCACGAAGGCGAGAGGGCAAGAAGTATTTTGTTTTCAGTATTAAAATAATATTTTCAAAACAAAAATAAAAATCAGAGTTAACTAAAGTCTTATACAAATCTTGATAAAAAAAAAACAATTTATTGTATAGTAAAAGTGGAGTAGGATTTCTCTTTTATATTTGAGTCGTGTGCGCAAAAAATAGAAACTGAGAGGACATCTATGAAAACCGAGTTTTATCCAAGTCACAGTCTGGTGCACCAAAGGCAAAGTTATGCGCCTCCACAGCAAGGAAGAGTAGCTTCCCTTGAACGCAGGTCCAAATCTTTTTAAAAACTTGCAGAATTTCACCACATAAGAGTGCATACTAATTTTATGTTAGTGTCGAGAAATGTTTATCCTTCCTAATTGCTGCGAGAAATTGTTCATTTCCTGTTCTCTGCTCCATACTTGGATGTTGAGCAACTAACATTGTCAAAAAACATTGTGCTTCGAAAGATATTAAAAAGCTCTCGTTTTGAAGAGGCCAACTGAATGTCTGCTCACCTTTTCACAGAATATTTTAGAGCAAGCTTAGTTTTTGCGAAAACAATGGTAAGAAACATGAATTCCTGATTTCTTTTCCTTTAAAGAGGCATCAGAACTGAAGTGTGTCCACCCTGCTTAATTTATGACGGTTTCTTGTAGATAATAATAATGTATTTTTTCTATTGAATAGGAACTGGCAAAGGAAAAAAATTGTAGAATTGAATTTAAAATTTAATTCACATTGAACTATAGTCCTGAAAGGTGAGCCTTAAATCAAATTTTCGAAAATGCTTCGATAAAGTCGTCCTTAGGTACAACGTGAAGCTTTATAGAAGTACAATCACGAATTCCTATTATTCGCTTGATGATATGTTGAATGACATAAGAGGTTGCATTTTTCTTCAAAAGTATGCCAATTTGCGTACTGGAAGTTCATACAACAAGAAAAACTTCCTTAAAATGTAACTGAAGACAAGTATTTAAAACCAGACGTCATAAACGCAGTTTACATATGTACATCAAAAAGGCGTTGTTCCTTGTGACGTATTTTTGTGTTGTACAGTATAAAACTGAGAACTGTTTTTGGATGAGTACTTGTATCGTGATATGAAATGGAAGACTGGAGTGTGTTAAAATTTCTCAGAAAATACAGACCGGCACTTTTAACCTGAGCTTCAAACGATCTGCAAATAAAATTTGCATTTACACGGATTCAACAAGTAAATTGTCTTTGACAATTGAAGTTGCATCCTTCTTAGTAGCTTTTACCGAAACTTTTCCGAAGCTCACTTGCTATTCTGTCCATTTTTTTGAAACTACAGACATGAACGACTTTTTTTCTGAATCCTCATTTTCCATCTGAACAAAAGCCCTGTCGCCTCAGTTAATGCTGTCAGCCTTATGAAGAAGTCCTTGGAAAAATATTTTTAAAGATAAGATCGCAGCAGGCCTTAAAAAACTTGATTCACACAAATGCAAACACGTCTCAGTTAATCAGGATCAGTGATAGAGTGGTTCGAGACCAAGAAGTCAGTTCGACTTTTTTTTTTTCATCAAAAAGGCAATCACTTGTCGGATCATCAAGGATGCAGTACTGTGGGTGAGGGAGAGTTATGAGGCAGATCATAAAGAAAAATAACACCACGTTCTGAATACAGATAACATTCAACGAGGACCACTGTTTTTGATTTTTAATTTTCATAAAACTTCGACTCACTATGAAGCTATCTTTTTTATCTAAACAAATTTTGCTCGATATGAACTGCGCACTTTTAACACCGACCACTTCTAGCTGACATCACCTTGACTTGATATTTTAATTATTGATTAAACAAAATACTCCCTTCAGTCACAAGAAAGCAAAAAATTTATATATATTTATATGTATTTATTAATAGTAAAAATAAAATAAAGTACACCACTATTCGTCCCCACTAGTTTGCAGCTCCAGTCCTCCTTAAAGCAGTGTGCACTTGCGTTTCGACTTTGGGCGCATCACTGGGCACAATACCGATCGTATAGCCTCATCAAATACCGTTTTCAAACCTTTCTGTGTCAACGCTGAACACTCCAAATACTTGACAGCACCAATCTCCTTGGCCATTGCCAGACCCTGTGGATACGTTATGGGCGATAATTTCTTATCCTTCAGCTTTTCAATTGTGACCTTATCGTCACGCAAATCCAACTTGGTTCCAACCAATATAATCGGAACACTGGGGCAATGATGGCGCACCTCTGGATACCATTTGGCTCGTACGTTCTCAAAGGATGCCGGATTCACCAGCGAGAAACAGATGAGAAACACATCGGTTTGGGGATAAGATAGCGGCCTCAACCGATCGTAATCCTCTTGTCCAGCTGTATCCCATAGTCCTAGATTGATGGGCTTTGCATCGACCATAACATTCGCCGAATAGTTATCGAACACAGTCGGAATGTATTCGCCAGGAAAGGCATTCGTTGTGTAGCTGATCAACAGGCATGTCTTACCAACGGCACCATCGCCCACGACAACGCACTTGATCGCTTGCATTTTTCGCTTTCTTCGATTCGAGTTCCAGGAATTTCAATGTCACAACAAAAACAACAACAATAACACTGAGCAATACTGATAGATTATAGATACTTTTGGCAAGAGGGCAAGTTGATTTTCGTTCGTGTTGTTGTTGCTGCTGCTCTAGCAGTGTCCAGTGTGTTCCCAATTAAAAATAGATACCAGTATTTTAGCAAGCACCTTCACAACCGATAGATAAGATTACACAATACGAAGAGGCGACAAGATATCGCACAGATATCTACCGACACGGCACAACAACAAACTAGATACTTTTCTTTTGGAAAAAAAAAAAAATTCGAACCAAATCCTTCTAATTAAATTGTTTTTCGCAAATGTTAATCTGGTGAACCCATCAGAAAACACACCCAAACTGATCGCAGTTGCCTCGAATACTAATGCAACCTTTGGCAGGAGCGAGATCACTGATCGTGTTCCTCAGAAAACGCCTAGATCGGACCCAGTCTGGCGAATGTATCTGCACATTTGTTCCTCTCTTCTGACGAATGGAATTTCGATTCGAATTTAATTGAGAATGGCAGTTTGCTTGTAGAATGTTAGCGATCGGTGTGGATGTATGAGTGCGTGCGTGGTTGGTGTCGATCAGTCTACACGGCGTGAGTCACCCGCAGTGGCAGCGGAGCAATGGAGATAGATACAAAAATGTACAGATACTTTTTCGTTTGGAATTTCACCAATAATGTTGTATCTTTTTATTGGTTTCTTTCTACATGCTGCGATACTCGTTAGAGCGATGTACGTGTATGTGTCGAGTAGGGTGACCATCTTCTATTTCTATTGAAAATGTGCCACACGAGGGTTTAAATGCAATAATTCTGTTGTTTAAGGAGATTAAGGAGATTTCTTGTTTTGAGAAAATTTGGACGTTTCAGGAAAATTAAATCGGTTCGGCAATGGTTTTTCCCTAAATGATATTATGGGTTTAATGGATTTTCGAAAAACAGATAAAAGAAGAAAATGGAAAGAAATCTGTTTGAATTATTTGAGAAAATGTATTCGTGAAATTGTTTATTGAAATAATTCACTCCATTTCGTTAAACTATTTTAGCGATTTTATTGATACTTTATAAATAACTGGCCTCAATCTTTCAATATTACCCTTTGTGAGTCAAAGAGTTCCCGGAATATTATTATTTGACTACGCCAAAATGTTTCAGAACTAAGGAAAATAGATTGAACAAATAATCAGCTTTACATAACCCTTATTGAAGCAGTTCAAACTTCAATCAGATTTAGTGGAATGGCATAAATCGAACCTAGTCCTTTAACAACCATTATCTAATTTTTGTTTCGCTGCACAACTGAGTCTGAAAACTTCAGCTTATATTCTTGCTTGGAAAATAGTTGAAAAATTCCAAAAGCGAGTAGGGCAGCATCAATAAGCTAATCAATAAGTGAGTCCAGCTTTCGCCGAGAGTTACGTATATTTGGAGACGCCAAACTTGCAATTCGAAATTCATTAATTTATTGGCAGAGATTAAACTTTAAACACTGCTTTATCATATACACCACATTTAGTTATTCAAAGTGAAATAATTAAATGGCTTTATAATTAAATGGAGGCTTCCAAGCGCGTCTACTCGTCTAACATGTGAAAATGGCAATGCAGTACTAGAGTCTAGCTTGCTATTCGGCATGTCAACATTTCATGCTGGGATACGATTTTCGAATGCAATTTCGAATTTTCGAGTTTGTGTTATAGCAGGTGTTTTATGGTGAAAGTATGATTCTTTTTTTAACGTAAGATTGGTGGTGTGTAAATAAATAAATTTATAAAAATAAAATTAGGAAAACTGGGGAAATTTATTATTATTTATTTTATCAAACTTAACAATGCTGCACGAAAAATTGTTTAACAATTCACTTTCTCGCGGTAGAAGATCTCGAAATTGTCTTGCATGATATTTGCAAGACCCATGAGCGTGGGCTTAAGATTCAGTCTCCAATATGAATGCCAAAAACTGCCAAGTCTGAACTGCGCCCACAAAAAAAATCTAGGGGAAGAAATAAAAGAATTATGGGATTTAGAAGAAATTTTATTTTCAGGAATTTCAATTTCGAAATTCGATTTTTCCCTTAGAAGACGCATTTGATTTTGGTGTCGGCGATAAACACCGTTATCCGTTTTGATTTCGTAGGTGTTAGTTCCCAGAACGTGTAAGATGACTCCACGTATCCGTTTCTTTGTTTTGAGAAATTGCCGGCGTGAAACATGTTGACCAACTTTAAACTTGCTTGTTATCTGATGTGTGGGCGTGGCCTCTGGAACTAGTGCTGCTAACGCACAACGCTGCTGCCGACCATGTATCAACTCCGAAGTAGACTTCTTGGTAACTGGATTGGGAGTTATTCGAAAGGTGCTAAGTAGAATTTGAACTGCATGCTCAAGAGATGGACCATCAGCCAAAACTTTCTTTAGCGCTGTCTTAAACGTTCGTACGAATCGTTCCGGTTTCCCGTTTGATGCTGGATGACAAGGCACAGTTCGAACGTGAGGAATAGCGTTGGACTTGCAGAAGTCGGCGAATTGTACGAATGTGAACTGAGTTCCGTTATCACTTACTATCGTCTTGGTTAAACATTCAATTGAAAAAATTACTTCGGAGAGCCTTATTCGTACTTTCTGATGAAGCGGAAGGCATTGAAACAACATAAGGAAATTTAGAATGTGAATCAACCAAAATAAACCACATGTGACCATGTAGCGGTCCGGCAAAATCGATGTGCAGTCGACTCCACGGCTCATTAGATTGAGACCAGCTGCTATACTCTTTTCCTGGATCAGCTGCTTCCGACTGGCAAATCTCACAATTGGCAGACACAGCTTCGATTTGTTGGTCGATATTTGGAAACCAAACGTAGCGTCGTGCAAGTTGCTTTGCTCGCGAAGAACCGCAATGTCCTTCATGTATTTTTTTAGAGTTTTTTCTTGTAACGATTTTGGAATCACAAGCCGTGGATAGTTGGTGTTCAGTAGAACCTTGATGTATAGTAAAGCTATGCCTCCTACTCCTATTGAAGTATGCTTGGAGATAACGTTCATCTGCTTTTAGGTGCTTAGGCCAACCATTCTCCACATATTTTGCTACAACAGTGAGTGCAGGGTCCCTGCCAGAATGTTGTCTAAGAAGTTAAGCGTCGATAGGGTGTGATTTTAATACCTCATCGTAGATCTCGAAGATTTCACAGCATGACTCCTCTTGTTTGTCGAAGTTCTCATCAGGTCCCAACGGAAGGCGAGAAAATGAGTCTGCATTTGCGTGTTTTGCGGTAGATCGATAATTAATAGTGTAGTTGTACCCCATAAGTAAGCTTGCCCATCTTTGAGGGCGCTGAAGGGTCATCTCCGGAAGTTTCTTAAACTTACTAATTTTAGTTAAGAATTGCAGTTGAGCTATAATGACTTTGTAGGCGCTTCTTGTTTTCAAAATAACAAAATTTAAAAGAAAAATATTTAAAAATATTAATTTTTTTGTACCCGGAGTGAGTGTTTGATTTTATTTTAAGCACGAGTGCAAAATATTATTATATTATTTTTATTTCAATGGCCTTTGAACGAAGCTTTGAAGATAATTTTTTTAATGGCAAACATTTAAAAATACATTTTGATTTCCACGGTTTGAATGTCTTAATTTAGAAAAGGCATAAAATTAAGTTTAGTACGTTTTATTGATATAAACAAATATTTTTTTCTGTCAATCATTTCAATCACTTTGAAAAAAAAAACGAAACGAAACGATATTTTGGTGAACATTAACCTTGAGAGAAAAAAAAAATGGATGAAAAAATAAACAATATTGATGTGAACTTTTCAATGTGAGAGCTGAAACATCGGACTTAGACTCACACTGAATATTATTTATATGAGTGAAAATTGCTGTGAAGTGATTAAGAACGAGAACAGGCTCACATTTATTATTTGAGAAAAAGAAAAAACGATACGCATTGTAGTTGACTTTTTAACGTTTGGTCTTATCAGAGGATTGTGGGGGCCAGTCGATATTACCACTTTTAACATTATTCGTCATTATTCGGGTGGCAATAATCATTGGCAAACATTTTATCGCAGCAAGAGCTGTGTATGATGTGTCACCGTCTTCTTTAAGCCAAATGTCCTAGACGGCTATTTGGTCCAATTCCGATACGTGTCACGAGCAACTGTTACAGTCTTGCCAAAAGCATACTCAAGGAAATATATCGCCGGCCCATATGGTTCACCACACCATTACTTTACGAGAGTATTCTCGTCTCAGGTGTATTAATTAAGGACTTGCGTTGCCGTTATGACTTTTCCTTATTGACAATCTCAGCTGAGTCGAAATGTGTTTCATAGCTGATAATGATTTTTTTGGAAAGATGGCGATTCTTTGTATTGAGACGTAAAAATCGAACACTCCAATTTTGCCGCTTTTCATGGTCATTTTTATGGTAACTGGTAAGCGATACAGAACCATGATCAACGAAGTCTTACTGCCGAAAATCGATGAAGACTTTCTGCTGGAGAATATGGAGAGAATACCCGGTCAAAGTTCTACAAGAACATATATACAACATACATATTAAAACAAAATAGACGAACAATTTTCTTAATGAGGTTTAACAATGACGTTATATATTTTTATTGTAAATACCTCTCTTCGTATTCTTTTCAAGGTATTTTATTTCATTTACTCTTTCTATATACTCCTTATCGATAGTCAGACTTGGTATAGAATTAGAATTATTTCTTATAATCATAAATTTTATTTTACTGGTATCAATACTAAGTTTGTTCTGACAAAGCCACTGGTAAACACTGATCAAATCCTGATGAATTTTAACGCGGCACTCTTCAACGTCTTCCAGCCTCTACATACTGTAGTGCGTCGTCCGCAAACAGAATAAGGTGACAAAGTTTCACTACCTGGAACATACATATAGATTATGTAGATAATGAAAAGAAGTGCTCCCAACAACGACCCTTGAGGAACACCGAGTAACAATTCCTTGCGTTCGATTTGAGAGAAAGTTACTGCACCCATTCAATTCGCGTCTTTTAACACCATATTTACTGAGTTTTTCAACAAGTAATCGCCTATCTATGGTCTCAAAAGCTCGTTTGAACACCTTTAGACCATTGCTACTACACTCATTCCATCTTGTAAGTACAAGGTTAAAGGCACTCCTGTGAGCTTTTCTAAAACCTGACTGAGATTCAATTATAAGCCCGTTGCATTCAAAGTGGCTTTCCAGCTGTTTATACAATACTTTTTCGATAACTTTCTCATAAAAAGGAAGGGCATTTACTGGTCGAAACTCGTCGCACTTTTTTGCGTTTTGTACCTTTGCAATTGGACTACCTATAAAAATAAGGCACTGATATTAGCCTCTTTAGCTTCTCTTTAGTATCTAGGTCAATTGTAATAGTTTCATGATCACTAATTTTCATATCTTTATCGATTTGAGCCTTGATGCGATTGTTGTTTGTAACTACGTGGTCTAATAATTTTCTCGTGTTTTTTTGTTATCCGTGTAGGTTCACTTACTAACTGAGTTCTCATTTATTAACTTTGCCTTTAGGAACCATTTTCACGTTTAACATTTGTGACACCACCTGTGTGACTAGATTCGCTATTGCATCTTATGAGTTAATAGTTATTAATAGACAACTCACTGTCTTCTATATCTTTGGTAACATGGGTTTCGGACAGAATAATTAAGTCGAAATCCTTATGAATGGCTAGATTTTGTTACTCGTCGAAATTGTTAATAAAACCGCAGATGTTTAAATAAATAAGATTAAGTTTTGGTGGCATAAATGGCCAGTAGGATATTCTTTTCTTTTCCAGCTGAACTTTTTTCTAAAAGACTTCACATGCGTGACCTTTACAATCATGATTGGAATATCAGACAAATGTTGTCTGGACACTACCAATGGAATATCAGACTTCTCTTCAGAAAATCTTCCCCAAAACGATTGAAAATAGTTTTAAGAAAGAGTGGGCGGTGCTATTGATTTTAAGATATTCATTAAAATATTTAAAAAGAATCAAATTTATTATCAAATATTTAAAAAAAATACTCATAGTTAATGAATTCTGCATGATCTTTCACATTTGCTGCTTTTTTCAAACTTCTCTCTTTATTACTGAATAAGATGAAGACTTTGGAATTGACCTTTTAAGAGACGTATGTATTTTCAATAATGCTGGGTCAACAACTATTCAAGACCAAAACCACAACCGCCTTTCAGGCATTTTGAGGCGTCAAAAGTTCTTTTTTCTTGGCAGAAGTTTCTACAAATATAATACTTTAGATGGTTTTTCTTTTTTTAAGTTTAATAAACTTAGTTTAGATAACCTACAGAAGTGTAATTTTACTTGGTTTTGTTAATACTCAACTTTTTAATTCAATTCAATTCAGTAAAAGTAAGACATCAGTCTTTTATAGTACGCAAAATAAAGGTAACACTAACGGCTTTAGATAAATTAAGACAAGCTTAAGATAAAAAGATTTGAATGAAAATACAAAAATGTAAAAATAAAATAAAATAAAAGTTATCAAAAAATTATGTTCGATGAGGGAAAGTGAAAAGTAAAAAAAGTTGATAGAAAGTTATAGAAGGTTAATAGAAGAAGGAAAGAAGTTGAAGTAGTTTCGTGCTGCCTTTTTAAAGTTGGCTACTCCTATTATTTGTTTAATGTTGGAAGGCAGCGAGCTCCAGGGTCTGGTAGCAGAAACAAAAAAATAGTAGCGACGAATTCAGGTATTTAGTGGTTGGAGTAATAATGTTTAGTATTCCCACTGATGGAGCAAACGCAGTTTTTCAAAAAGTTATAATGCTGCTTTGGTTTGAATAATTCTATGCAGGAATATTCAGGACCTCCAGGCAAAGTATTGTTGCAATGTACAACCTTAACAACCTACTACCTATCTTACCATGTCGTTAAAAACAACGAGAAGCTTGTGTTGAGATTGTGAATCGGGATTGCAAAACACAACAACCGCGTAGTCAATAAGCGGCCAAATGAGCCATACTTTCGTGTAAGTTAGCGTGAAGCTTAACATTAACCATAATTTACGTAGGCCGTCGAAGATTCGTCCAACAATCTAATCAATAATATATGATCAGAGGCTGAGAGGGATCGAGTAATTTTAAAACCAAGGTTTGATACTGTATCCATATATGTAAGTCGAAAGTTGAACAGGAAATGTGGTGGTAAACTGTCAATATCATACATCGTTTTGGAAACTAATTGGTTTCGATACGTAAATTTGGACATCATCAGCATTAAGGTGAATGGAGACATTTGAGCACACATAAGAAAGGTCATTAATGAACCAACAAAAATGAATGGGACCTAAGATAACGCCCTGAGGTACTCCAACAAAGAGCCTCCTAAAAGTAGAGGAGCCTTTTTCTGTCACAATCCTTTGGTAGTGATTATTTAAATAGCAAAAGACGGACGAATCTTTCATTGAACCCAAAATATAGCATACGCTTTTTGCACAAAATACCAAGGATCACCCTATCAAAAGCCTTCGAAAAGGCTAGCAAGCAAAGGACTGTCACATTTTGCCATGTCATAGTGAATTCGTATGTCGTCAAAAATTTTAAACATGGCTGTTGTAGAACTGCAGAACTGTAGCTAAAACCCTTTCATAGACCTTTCCTAGACTTGGTAATATGCTAATTGGGCGAAAATCTGTTGATGAGGAGGTTATGCATTTTTTTTTGGCACTGGGGTGTTTCCATATATCAGGAAAAGACGAAGATGTAATGCTATGATTCATAAAGTGCGTAAAGGGACTTATTATGAGGACTTATAATGAATGAATTCACCAATAGCATCAGACTTAATTGCTTTAATAAAATGTGTCAGTTCCGCCTCCGTTACTACATCAGAGTTGAATTAGCTGCTGTAGACAAGGCAATAGCTCTTTGCAACTGCTAAACCGCTGCTATAACTCACCGTCAGCTCATATGATGCGAGTATAACCGCCTTAAACAACTGTCAAACCGCACAGTAGTCAAATGTCTGTTTGAATTTGAATTTGTCACCAAATGCCATATCGTTGTTTTTATTTTACAAAATGCCACGTTGTCGTCCGCCCCCAATCATTCCTAGTTTGTTTTTCAAAAATTTATTGCTCAATTGCATTTAAACACGAAAACAAAAAAATAATTTACAAAATTCCACGCAAACAGTTATAATCACAACAATTATTACTGAAATTAATTATTCACACAATTTCATTGTTGCCAAACAATAAATCATTGTCAAAAGGATTTCCACATGTGCGACCATGCGTCGTCCTTGTGGACCGTTTTGGTTGCAGTCACAGATCGTCAGTTAACTCTTGTCCAACGTGACGTGCTGCAGCACCTTTTAAGCCACCGGAAATGCAATTTTGTAATTATTGTGCGTGTGAAAGAGTTGTTTTTTTGTTTGTCTGTCTGTTTGGAATTCCATGCGTAGCTAAATGGGATGAACGTAAACGGAAACGTTTAACCTCTATCGATCCACTTATCAGCACAATTTGCTGCGGTTGCTCCTTGGGGCACCGCCACGGGTTTTCACCTCAAGTGGAATGCGAGCACTGCTGTTGCAACATTCATACAGTAGTTGCACTCATCATCAGCGTGAACAGCACCAGCAGCAGCCACAGTATCGGTAGCAGTCGGCCAGAGTATCATTATGTTTGTGTGTGGTTGCTGTATCATAAGCAACGACAATCGTAGAGGTTTGAGGAGGTGAACCATGGTGGCTTTGAGGAAGTTCAATTAACAATTGACTACGGGAATGTGGAAAAATTTGTTTTAAACCACGATTTGAATGTAACCTGAGGGAGAACCATACGATGGCTGATTTGATGAAATAAAAAATCTTTTTTTTAACAATTTCTTCAGCTTGATCCTCATAAAGATGAGTGTTTTCCAGAATGCCTTTCCTGACATTTGGTAAACACCAAAGCTGGAGCCAGGTACCTACATATAGTTAAAGAAAAGAAGAATCGTAGTTGATTTGGATCTAGTTTCTAAGGAACTAAACTCTTACCGCTGCGCTGTAACATTGATATGATGATTGATGAAAATTGGTTTAAAATCGTTTAAACCGACAATTTTAAACTTGTTGTAAACCGATTGAATTTAAACGACAAAACCTCGTTTAAATTGCTAAATAAATTGTTTAAAATACGCAGAAAATGTGATTTTAGTACAGTACTAAAACTTTTTAAACCGAACTAAATGTCAAATTTGAGTTTTTCCGCGCTTGAGTTTTGTTTTCGTCTTTGTTGTGTGCACACGTAAATCAAAAAATATTTTTCATTCCTTTAGTATAATTGAATTTTCGCTAGTTTGTTTATTGTTTGGTGATTAATTTGTTGTGTTGTTGCTTTGAATCAAAATGAGCAACAAATCAAAAATTACAAAAGGGCAGAAAGTGCAGCCTAAAGAAAAAACAAGTGAAAAATCAACCCGTGGAAAGCGTTTCTCGCAATCAAAAACAGATTTGTTTGATTTTGATAAAAAAAGATTTTAAAAACTGGCTAATCACCAACTGTCTACTGTACTGGAAACCGGTGGCGGTGCCGTATCTAAAAACGCCACCAAAAAATGTAAGGTGTAGTTTGAACTGACGAAGTCAGTCTTGCAGCTTTCGGGAACGGTGCAGCTTAAAACTGCTGGGTTGTGCTCCACCGACAGCGACGGCCCGATTACTTACGCGATGAGCGTTCTGCAAAACGGAGAGCAAATTGTCGAAAATGCTGAGGATGGAGAGGACAATGGGGATCACGAAATATCATCTCAAAGTAGGTATGAACTATTCGACTCCATTCTAACTTCGCCGGTAATGGATTGTCATGTTGCTGACGCTTCTTAGGCTGTTCCTCCCGGTTCCACTGATGTCGCCTCACCATCAATACCAGCTGGCCAAAAATCATTGTTTCCAAACTCGCAATTTTTTTTCGATATCCTTGCAGCGATAATTTTTTGTTTGACTGCCACTCGTACTTGGATGTCATATATTAGAATTGGAAACCGCCTTTTAAGACGATTATATGAATGCTCGACCGTATTTCGTGTCGTCAACAATGATTTTTGTTTTTTTTTTTCAGGTTTACTTAATCGGTCAACTAGACCGCCCCGATGAGTGAATGGCGTACACAAATACGGTGTGTTCGGATATCCAGCACCGCCGACCGTCACATAATTGCTGAATGCACCTGGCTTATATAAATAAATATTACCTCGAACTGATGACGTACCTACAAAGGAGTTTTGAAATATGATCGAATCTGCCGTTCTTACCGGCCAACATGGCACGCAAGTTTGAATGCGAAGATCATTCCCGCAGATTGTTTGCACATTAAAGCTAAAGTAGCCTTTGCAATTTCTGAATTCTTCGATCTGTTAAATGAAAGCAATTAGAACGAAAGAAACAGAAAACATTAAAAGAAACCACTCACAATATCACCGCCCGGTGAAATGATTTTGACGTATACAACGAGGAAAATCCGCCAATGCCGCAAAGCCTAGCGCCTTCTGCATGTACTTTTGTTCATTGCGTGGCATGTGCACGAATGTGTCGAAATACTTCAAAATTGCATCGCAAAATTTTGGCAAAATTTTGGACATTGTTGTCTATGAAATCCCAATATAATCAGCCGAGGTTTGCTCAAAATTCCCACCAGCCTTCAAACGCACCACAGCCAGTAATTTTTCCTCAGCCGGATTGCCGTCAGTATCATCGCGAATCAAATCGAGCAGATGACAAAAAGCATTTGTGCGAAAGTCCACATCATCGTAATGCTCCTTGGCACGTTTCATCATTCGATATAATGCTGAATATTAACTACATGAATTTAAACCGTACATAAACTCAACGAAAATGGCCGGTTTAAGTTGGAGTTGATTTATCGTGGTTAAACAGATAACTCGGTTTATAATTTTGGTTGAGCATCAGTTTAAATGGGCAAATATAACCAAATGGTCGGTCTAAAAATTTTAAACCGAATACTAATTTTTAACTGACTTTAAACACACGGCAGTTACAATGCATTATGCACAAGCTAAACAGATGGATTAGTAGCTTAAACTCAGATTTATTCTGATTTTGTTTGCTACTTGGGTATAATATTTTATACGACCTTAAATATCACAAAAAGGCCACTAGATCAGACTACTATTGATGCCCTGATTCGAAAACTAGATCCACAGGCTTTGAATTTTTTTTAGTAAGAAAATAAGGATTCAACAAAAACAAAAATACTTGTTGATAAACAATCAGCAGTGTGCATTATCATTTCGTCTTCTTCTTCGTCTGACACCTTGTAGCAATTACATCCAGGACTCCTCCACTCCACTCCACTCTCTCCTCCACTCTCCACCAACATCGCTTCTGCATCTGCGCTCTCTTTCACGTAAACGGAGTCAAAATGTGTGTAAACATTAAACAGCTGCTTACTGCGCTTGAGACTCATTGCTTGTTGATACAGCGAACGGTTTTTACTTGTGAGACTCCCGAACATGTAAATGTTCTTGTTGCTTTCAGATTTGATGTCCACATCTTGGAGGCAAAGCTGTCTGTAGATTCTTGCTAAGGAAAGAAACTGCTAGCAAGACGGTATTTCTTTTGTGCGGTGTTTTGAATATGACTATGATTGGAGGGTGAAATCTCATTGCATTGGACCCTGTTTCGACGATTACTTTTGAGTGCGTAGTGAGCAGTCACGTAGTGTCTAAACACTGTAGTGTTCAACCTGCAGAGGTCTTCGTTGTTTTTGTCGAGCACGAAAAATACTTTTCAAATGCGGAGGCATACAGTCGATGTTGTGACAAAGGTGATGAAAAGTTGTCTTCAAGTTTTCATCTGGCATTGTGGCTGGAACCTCGCGTCATTCGAAAGCTTCACATCTTTGTTTGTTTTAATTCCTCTTTAAGCTTTGGATGGACTTTGCGCATGCATCAGAATGAGACTCAATTTTTTCTTGCCTTTTAATTAAGTTGTCGATGCATAATTCCAACTCATTGATGTGTAATGTCAGTCTTTCCTCAATGGAGGCAGTGCGAAGAAATAAATCGTTACGCAATTGACTAATATCCGTTGAGATGCGATTGACAATTTCCTCAGTAAGTCTTCCAAGTTGTTCTTCCAAATCCAAACCAGAAAGAAGTGTACTTGTAGCTTTGTTCGTAGCTCCTTTGGCTTTCGGCGTTTGTGTATCTTTGGATGGTGTTGTTACTATATGGCTTTCTCTTTCAAGTTGATTAAGTCGACATGGTATTCGCGGAGTAAAGCGGAACAAAATACAAATGCGTTTACAAAATGAGTTTAAGTTACTTTTGCACAATTTTCGAATAGCAAAGTGTATTAACTTTATGGGCTTTAAACCGCTCTTATTTTGCTACAGAGTGAATGAAAATATGTAAATAAAAAAAACGGTTGCCGGACAAAATTGAAAACACGTCAAATCTCTCTCAAGCTTCATAATCTCATTCTTAACTTAACTAACATCTTAACTAAAAACTTATCTTAAACCCAGAATAACTAAATCTATCCTTAAATAACACTTTAAACTACTTAAAGCCTTCTTATTCTACCTTAACCATATGTAAGCCGATCAGTCTGACAGGACATGTGAAATGCACTTTGGTTTGCCTTAAGGGCATTCAAGATTGTATTAAATACAAGACTGAGTTTTACTCATTACCAAACAACCACCAATAACGTCGATGTTGCCCTTCGTCATCCACTCTAACGTGGTCTGATATCACTCTACTGAACCGAAGAGTCCCCGGTGAGCGACTTGCGAAGTCTTGGTCGTATTTGACTCGCCCGTCCACAACTTTACGACCAACATGGAAGATTAACGGTACCACTCATCTATCCTGAACCAGTCCTTTTCCATCTTAATAGAGGAACGATCCCGGAGGAATAAGGCCGTTGAGGCGCACTGTCTCGTGGTGCATATCATTGGGGTAAAAAGCCCCGGAGATCAAATTGTTGTTCGAAGTCATTGCTCTTGTAATATGACCTCGAATAAACTTCATCAGAAAGTTGTCCATCTGATCAGATTGTCCGCGTTGTAAATGACCTTCGATTTGTCATTGGTTGCCCGACTTGTCCAACGATAGACAATATTCGCCACTACTTTCTAGTATTTCTAGAGGCCCTAGACAACGGAGTCCTGAATATAATTGTCTCGCACTTTTGGAAATCTTCAACTTTCTATCGTCGCGATATCCCTGAATCTTTTCGAAGTCACGCTGCAAGTCACCTCGATCTTCGGACTTGAGTGGTGTTATGGAGTGGCGGATCCTACAAGATCGCTTGTGAAGATCGTAAATAAAATCGGCGAAATAACTTCACCCTGATGTAGACCGTTGTTAATATCAAAAGTCCCAGTAGGCTGGTCTGCTGGTGAGCATATCTAAGACCTGAAAAAGAGCCCCTGCAACCATACAGTGTCAAAAGCCTTTTCCATATCCGATACCCATTTAGACGCGGCATGTATGCAATCATGCCTCGCTCTGAAACCGAATTGATTATCCGGAAAAATTGGTTTTGTCCTCAACCCACCCGGTAAGGGCTCTATTGATCACCTTTTCAAATACCTTACTGACGTTGGGAAGAAGACTTATCGACCGTAGATTTGCCGGATTGGATATGTTTTTGTTCCGTATAGAAATTGGTTGTACTACCGCTGTCTAGATCCTCATGCTTGTGCAACTGATGTTCACAAACAGAGATATTTGGCATATTATGGTTCATGGGATCAGGTGGACACTTATGGCAACAGCGGTAATATTTTCTAGTACAGTGGACCCTCGGTTAACGTATACAATTGGTTCCAGCATCTTGTTCGTTATGCAAAACCATTATTCCCACATAAATCAATGTAAAAAAATATAATATTTTACTAGAAGTGGGGTATGAGAATCGTGGGTTAACGAGAGTTAATGAATTTGAATGCCTTCAGAAGTGCTGCTCCATAATTCAACTCACGTTTCTGTTAATTTTACAATAATTTTTCATAAAATTATTAAAGTAATTTACTTAGATGAAGTGCTAATTACTGAATATTGTTTAAAAAATATAAATTGTCCTCCAGTGCTCTTGCGTTTTTTATAATGGTTACATACTTACATGCCAAATTTTTTTTTAAACAAAAAACTGTCTAGAGTCGTTTATTTCTGACACCGCTTCAGAATTTGTTGAAAATGAGTAACAGCATTGTCGTTGAATAATTCTGTCTGATTGGGGTGTTGCTTTTTAACGAATGATGCCACAGACTCCCATGCTTTGAGCATTTCTCTGATTGCACTAGACGATTCAACATCTTGCTGTAAGGCACATTGCAATTCTTCAAGCTCTTCCAATCTGGTCTGGTGTTCTCTTAGTAACGACTTTCCATGCCTTTTCAATAATTTTGAGACATCCAACAATGTAGAAATGATATTTCCAAAACTCTATTAGAGTGAGATTGTTTTTTTCAGTCAATTCAAAGCAATGCTTTAGTGAAGAGTTTCTTGAAGTTAGAAATAACTTGCTGATCCATGGGCTGAAGCAATGGGGTTGTATTAGGAGGCAAAAAGTGAATTTTGATGAATTTAAACTCTTCAATGAGATCATTTTGTAAACCTGATGGATGTGAAGGAGCGGTGTCCATAAAAAGCAAGGCACGAGTAGGCAAATCCATCGCAATCAAATATTTCTGCACAGAGTGGCTAAAAAATTTATTGATCTACTCAGTAAAAAGATCACGTATCATCCAAGCTTTACTGTTGGACTTCTACATGACATTTAGTTCGCTCTTGTCGACATTATGCTTTTTGAAGGCACATATGGATTCTCTGAATGATAGTCAAGAAGTGGTTTTATTTTCAAGTCGACGCTTGCATCGGCACACAGAGTAAGGCGGTCTTTCATTGGCTTGTGGTCGGGCATTGCTTTCTCCCCTGCTGTTATGTACGTTCGCTTGGGCATCTTTTTCCAAAAAAAAGTCCCGTTTCGTCGCAATTAAAAATCTGTTGGGGCAAGTAACCCTCAATAACCACAAGTTTCTTGAATTCGCCGACAAAACTCTCTGTTGCCTTACCGTCTGCTGCTTGCTGCTTCACCATGTCTCACAATGCTATGAATACCAGTAGGTTTTTTTCAATTCTCGAACCACCACTGACTTGCTTTCAATTCTTCTCCTCTGACTCAGGAACATGCTGATGACTTTTCAATAAGGGCGTTCGCTAACCGAGGATCCACTGTATGTCCATTTATTAGTGAGCAAATTTGACTCACAAACTTTTTTCAAAAACTTGCAAACGCCAGCTGAAGTTGGTGTTCTATTTCAACAAAAGGTTCTTTTTTCAAATTGATAATGCTTCGGCAAGATTGGAAGTATTTTTGCAATATTTGTCATCCTTTCTTTTAAGCGTTAATCGTTCAATTTTGTAGTAGTAGATAACCCTACCCAAATAATTATGGAGAAAATTGTTTTTTTTCCGCAGCGAGCGATAACGAGGACCAACAAACTTAAGCCTTTCACTGTACTCGAGGTACTACCACATAAGAAAATCGTCACCACTTCCATTAAAAACATTCATATACTATATATAAATGATACAATAATACAAGTCCTCCATTCAATTAAATTAAATGCTACTACGCAAGGACTTACTGAGGATATAACCTTTTGGAGGTAATTACTTGCCAACAGCGCCTATTTATGAATTTCTAAGCCGTTACCAGCCTGCACAAACCCTTATAATGCATATAAGGCTAGTCGCGATTCTATGAAAGCAACTTCATGCAGGTTATTAACAGGCTGAGAACACATTTAATACCGATTTAGGTTAACAGGATGAAATTAAATGGATACACAGTATGGGGCGGCCGCCACCCTTCTCGTGTGTATCACTTTTAATGCCCTTTTGAAAGATGGAAATAAAATAATACGAGAACAGCAATAAAAAGGAAACATAAGTACGCAAGTACATAAAAATTTACAAACACATACACATCTCTATACCCAGAGGATGAATTAACTTCTGTTGTTTCGGTTGCTCTTGTATCTGTTGGAATTCTCATTCACAGATGACTCCCTTTCTTCGATTAAGGATGCCATAAATATGGCCGCACATATGGTAAATATTGTCTTAACCTAAAAGTTTGCATTCCATGTCCCGCTTTGCAGACTTCCTTTCAACTTTTCAACTGTAAAAGGACACAAATTGTGGTGTGTGCTTTGAATTTCACTTTCTGGTTCTGGTCGATGCGCTCCAAAGGCATCGTATGGGTTTTCACTGAAGAAAATCGAGTAAGGGGACAAGGAAGAAATTTGAAAACTTTTCTTTTGGTCTTGCACAGCTGAGCCTTGGCCACGTCCATGCAGCGGCTTTAAGTATAGCTGACGCAGAGGCAACATTCGGCATTGGCAAATAGACGATGCTCCATATATAGTATATGATTCTTAAATATTTCCATTTCAGTTTGCACATATAAATGGCAAACTCCCCCACCACCGGCGCAATCGGCTCCAAAAAAAATATGAATGGAAAATTGAAAATTTTCTTGAAATGTATCAAACATCAGGCTCGAACACTATTCACCGCAAGTAAATGTTGTTTTTGTTGGTACGATATTTAAATCGCAATACATTTTCCTGCCTGATCTAGATCGTAGTTAAAAGACCATATCTGGATAAAAGCATAACCATTAAGTCAGGAACAAATTATCTAGTTAAGTGTACCGCTAGGCTCCTAATTAGGGCCATTACTATTTATCCTTTACCTGAAAGCGCATTGAAGCATGTTAAAATATGGTATGTAAACTAAAAACCATGGTTTCATGTCATGCGGAGTTCTTCTCATAATAGTTCAGGAAACAAACCGGAAAGGCCAGAACAGCACCACAGAAGGGTAGGACGCGGCTAGTTGGGCCACGCGAATATGTGTACACAACCCAACCCGTGCAAGACCTGTCCGGTCTTAATCGCATTGTATCGGCAGATGAGGAACCACGGGGAATTTTGTTTCAAGGGAGACTTTGTCCTTGAAGTGCGATATTTCAGGTGTTTACATTTTATTTTTTTAAATGACAGATGGTTTTTTCGTTCAGTAAAAATTTTGGAAAATGGCATTTCAAAAAAATGTAATTTCGCGTTTTTTTTTTGCACAAAAAGATAAGATATGTTTTAATGTTCTTAAGGTGGCGCTACAGTCCGGGGTGGACCTGGGCTTCAACCAACAAGCGTCTTCAGCCAGCTCGATCTTTTGCTAGCTGCCTCCAGTTTCGCATGCTTTCCACTTGCCCGCGCCACCTGAGTCGCGGTCTTCCTCTGCTGCGCTGTACCTCGGGAGTGGATTCGAAAACTTTGTGGGCCGAAGCATTGGCTTAGGTCCGCTCAACATAACCTAGCCATCTCAATCGTTGGATATTCACTCCTCTGGCTAGGTCGATGCCGCTGAACAGCTCGTATATCTTCTATATCGTATATCTTCTCCTCCACTTACCGTGTTTGCAAATTTTTCTCTCGAAGCAGCCAAGAGCAGTTTCGTCCGTTTTCGAAAAAGTCCATGCCTCCGCGCCGTGTAGCAGGCTTGAGACGATTAAGGTCTTATAAAGTTTTACTTTGGTTGCTCGAGAGAGGTTTTGTTTATCAATTGCTTTTTCAGTCCATAGAAGCAACGATTGGCAAGAGTAATTCTTCGTCTGATTTCAGCGCTGGTGTTGTTGTCTGAATGGATACCAGTGCCTAGGTAGGCAAAGTCTCTGACTACTTCAAAGTTATAGCTGTCTACTTTGACGTTCTGTCCGAGACGTCGCTGTTGGGAGTCCTTTCTCGTTGACAACATCTTGCCCTCATTTACCGTCAAACCGATTTTCGCGGCCTCTGTCACTATACTCACAAACGTGCCAATGACATCACGCTACGTTCTCCCAAAAATATCAATATCGTGGGCATATGCGAGTAGTTGGACGGACTTCTGGTGTTGGCGTGTGAGTTTTGTACAATTCTTTCAAGAACGATGTGAAGAAGTCGCATGACAAGGCGTCGCCAACCTTTGAGGGACACCATGTATTCTCCATTGTCATCTTACACAAACGGACGAGTTATAATGCATCAATCGAAAAAACGATCCGTCATTCCGTGAAGACATATTTTCTGAGCATGCTCTTAAAATTTCAGTTCGATATGTTATTCACAGCAGTCAGGAGAATGTCAGCCATTTTTAAAAACGTTTATTCGAGAAAAACGCGTTTACAGTTTTGTAATGTGTTAAAACAAATGTGTTTATTATTACCATCAAAGATTGGCTTACGAGGTTTCTGAAAAGGAACCACCAACTGTCAAATAGGGAGCCCTCGGAGAGCCACCTCTTTCAACAAAACTAACGTGAATAGACAAATTATCTGAGACTATGGATTGAAACAAGTTCAGTGCTTAAAACGTTGATGAGACTGATGTTTCCACCGTGTGCAAGCCAGGCAAAATATGATAGTTGCGGCTAAGGTCAAAAGGAATCTAGAATCAGTGACTTCAGGTGAATGTAGAACAAACGTAACTTTGATAGTAGTCGTCTCAGCTTCTGCGGTTGCCATCCCAGCTTTCATTTGGGACGCTACAATTAACAAAAGCCAACAGGATTTTCATGCTCTCGTTTCCACGAGATATTGGGCTCATACGAAGTGCTCACATGGACTTGGGGTCGTTTTTATTTGCATTAACTTCAATAGCGACTACTACGCCTAATTTTTTATTACTTCTGTAAATACATAGTTTAAGGCACGAGGACTACCAATTTGTTTTTTTTCTATGCTTTTAAGTATTAACAACTTGCCTTAATGAATGCGAGGGAGAAAAGGTCGAATGTTATTTTTGAAAAGTTTGTTATAAACTATCATAAAAATAATAAGAAATCATTATTTATTTTTTTTTTAATGTTATGTGAATAAAACTCTGTTATAAATTCAGTGTTTTTCGTTTTTTATGGAAATCATTTTTCCCCTTTTCAGTCCGTGGCCCAACATACCCTACGTGTTGGCCCAACACCTGTCGCGACCACATTGATTCCTCCACGAACACCACCTACAAACCCTATTTTGGTGGAAAATCCCCTCTACTTTCATAGAAGCGAGGAACCGGATGTCCTTAAAGCTCTTCTTAGCGTAAAATCGAACGCTATGGGATATGACCAAGTTAAATATATTAAAATTATAATTCCTTAGATCTTTCATTCCCATAGCGAAAAAAAAAGACGGCTCCGTTGGCTGCAATAGAATATAGACTTGTTGCGATTCTCCTTTTTTTGACAATCGTTTTTGAAAGACAAATTTTTTGGCAAATCTCAACTCATTAAAGTCAGAATAAACTTTTATCTGACATTTAGTCAGGCTTTAGACAAAAACACAGTTCTATAGCAGTTTTGTTGAAAGTTACTCATGATATCCGAAGAGCAATGGACCAAAATAAAAATTCTTTAAGGCTTTTGACACTGTTAACCACGACTGTCTAAAAAGTAAGCCTTTGACTTTTGTTGGCCTCTCATATTCTGCAACTGCGTTGATAAGGTCATTTCTTGTAAATAAAGATCAGTTCGTATACAACAATGGAGAAATATCATCTGCATCATTACTGACTAGAGGAGTTCCGCAAGGATCTATTCTTGGGCCGATATTGTTCTCAATGTACATAAACGATCTACCAACTGTTACTGAGCTCTGCAGTGTGCATTTTTTTCGCTGTTGATGTACAATTGTATTTTGCGGCTCCAAATAATAAAGTCAGCTTAGCTTTCGAGTATGTCAATTCTGATCTTCGACAAATTAATATTTGGACAGTTCAGAACGGTTTAGCTTTGAATCCAGATAAATCGCAGTGTATTGTTATTTACAAAAACAAAGTCGACACTTCACTTTTTAATGACATTAATCTCGATTCCACTCCTCTGATGTACATAGACAAACCTACAAATCTCGGTGTGTTGTTTGATCGTTAAAATGGGATCAGCAAGTCAACAAATCAGCAAGTCTCAACAAAAACGCCTGTCTAGGTACCTTGTATCAGTTTCGGTCGTTTACGCCTATAATGACAGTGTCAGTGTTAGTCAAGGCGCTCATTATGCCAGTTATTTTATATGGGTGCGAGCTTTTGACTGTACGTGATTCTGTTGCCAATCGCAAACACAATGTCGCTTTTAACAGTGCAGTTCGATACGTTTATGGCCTGAAGAAATACGATCATGTTTCTTTCTGATGTAAAATATTAAATTGTCGGCTGAATAATTACATCAAATTCAGATCAATTCTGTTTCTTCACAAACTTATGAAGTCAAAAGAATCTTTGTATCTGTATGAAAATTAAACTTCACTACTTCCTCACGGGTACCGTGCTGTTTGTCAGTTTCTTCTAACAGAAGCTTCGGAAAAGGAAATTTTTGGGAGATTCTATTTGAACATTTTGCGGAACTAGATTAATGCATTTTCTTTTCTGATTTTAATTGAATAATAGGTTTTTTTCTTCAGTAATTTAGTAAAATAAACAGTTTTTTCGCACTTTTTTGTATTCTTGTTATCTTAAGTATGAACGAAATAACTTTAATATTGCATCGAAACATTTCTTGTTAAATCTTAAATTTATAAATAAATAAATAAATAAAATAAATAAATTTGCCCCGTTAGTGGGGCAAGATTGACCACTTGGACTTGGCGCATTTGAGACGATATTTTTCTTCTGCGATTGCATATTTTAAATTTTTCAGAATTTCATACATAACCCAGACGCCCATTCTTTACATTGATCCTAGCCTCACAGTTGTATTTTGAATAGGTTGGCACCTACCACTGCCAACACCTGCCCATGCTCACGTTGCCTTGAAGATCCGATCAAGTACTTTGTGTTAAGTTCGCTAACAACCGATTCATCGACTTTAAACCGCATGTGACATATCGCGTTGAACTATACAAAGCGATGGCCGGTCTCGGAATCCAGTGGTCTTCAAATTAATAAGGATGGATCAGATAGATTTCTGCAAAGAAGAAATCGATCCATTCGAAGCCGACTGGGACAAACCATCACAATTGACAGTTATTATTGACGCAATTAAGATCTACAAAACACTCATTAAAATTCTCAGTCTGATATACAGCCCGCTGGGAGGGCAAGTGGAGGAGAATGTATAACCATGAGCTCAACGAACTGATGAATGACGTCGATGTAGTCTTCAATGCATAATGCTCCAGCCAAAAGTATCTTCGAATGCCAACCACCGAGAGACGAAGCCTCGTGTTTGAATTTTAAACAATCGCAGTTGCCAATCAACTGGAAGCAGCGTGCCTGGGCCATGGTGAATAGAAAGCAGGTTTAGGGAAGGATATATGATTTTATAAGGAAGAAATAAAGTTGAATAGCTTCCAAAATCCGTTTATAGAGATATTCTTCGATGTCCTCATTAAAGCCATCAGACGCAGTTCCACGTAGAGTAACTCTGGAACTTCTATCACGTTTTCAAATTAATTTTCCTATGTCTGGAGGGTTCGACCAGTGATAGTAGTCTGACAAAGCTCTCGGGCACTCTGTTGTGATTATGGTATCGGCTGGAGTTGCGTCAAAATAATGGTCTTTGTTAACACCGAAAATGGCACTTGTCTTTTGACGAATAAAATACTGCGAATTGAGCGAATGCAAATAAGTCGATATCAAATTCTCCACCCTTACAAGGACTCAATCTATCGAAACTCAAGCAATCGAAACACAATACTTGCGAGTTTCGAACAACAATACACTGCAGTAACACAAGTTTTCAATTCTTTATAGCAAAGGACACCAAAATATCGACTTCAAATTCAAACTACAACATTTTGGAATTTGGAAATTTTTTATTGTTTCTATTGAATTGCAAAGGTGTATCTTGTATATTTTCTTCTTGAACCAACTGTTAGAATTTTCCACTCGTGTAGACAACGTAAATTTAGCTATCGTACACCAGTACCTACCACCAACAGATTGTTGTCGTGTGTTTTCCATTCTCGGGTTCACCGCGCGCTATATCCGTAGTTCACTAAAATATGGATGAGCTACTTACTCGCCAGCCGAGAGGTCGAATGAAAAGATGAGTTCGAGTAAAAAAGAAAACTTAAATAAATATTCAGTTTTCCATTTCGAATAAAACGTTGAACTAAATGTGTTTCAGTGTTCGTTCGTTGCGCCTCTTTCATTTGGTTTATGAAAGCCCCCCAATGGAGTCTACCGTTCTTGTTGCTCCTCACCAGACATCATCATCATCGTCATCGTCATCAACATCATCATTCTTTGGCTATCATCATCGGTGTCGTTGTCATCTTGTTTACAGTATATACATCCAACTTATTTGCCATCAGGAAATTTGTATTCAGGATATTTCAGGCCTGCAGCCGCCTTCTTTCCTCATTCATCGTTGAAAGCAACTTCATGATGAAAAAAGTAAAGAGAAAAAAAAGAAAAAAATAAATTTACATCCTTTGATATGTCAGGTCGACCTATTGACTAGGGAATCTATGTGGCACATGTAAAGGATACTTGGACAGCGTGGCAGCGCTTTTCTTTAACGGATGCTAAATTAGAGAAATTCTTATCGGGTGGATGGAATGAAGGCATTACCTTTAGATTCGACTGTTTGTCTGCGTTGAACCATCGTGGAACTGTTTACTTTTTTACTCCCGATGAAACGCGTTGTTTACAAACTTGCAGGCGAGTTCTACCCACACACGTATGTGAGAATTCTGTAGGGTTCTTTTTATACTGGAATCCTTTTCGAGCCGTTTACCACTTCAATAGTCGGCTGTTATTGTGTGAGGGAAAATATTTATATTTCTTCCTGAATATGAGTAGGTATTTATTTTTTTTTTTTTCTTTATGGATTGACCATTGAAATGCGTAGCTCTTAGATGCAGAACAGATACAAATAAGTGCACACATGAATGCTGCAGTTCCGTGAGTATATTCGTGAGTTTGGTGAAGAAAGCTCGAAATTAACTTTTCAAGATGGATTTCTTGAACCTCGTTCATGAGATTTAAAGATTTGAAGTGAAGAATTTATTCTATGGAGATCATATAATCGAGGTTTGGTTTCGACGGGACACATCGGAGTTAAAGGCTATCGAAACTTTGGAATAAATTGCATTCTTTTCGCATTCCACTTTTTGTTTGATATTTCGTGGATTTTGACAAAGGTCAAAGAAGAATTTGACCACTCCCAAGGTCTCTATCTATTTATAAATATTTAAACTTAGAGAATCAGTAACGAAAAGAGAAGGACTATCGTTCTATGCAACCAATTGGGAAGGATTAAAATTCTCTTTTAAACATTTGGACCAATTAAGTTGCCGTCGAGATCGAGTTATTTGATTTATGACAAACTATTTAGGCAGTACTGCGTCTTGAGAGATAATCTGCCTCCAATGTTAGGCCCAGGCTTTTCACAATTTTTTCATTAGGAAAATCTTATAATGAATCCGATTTTCGCAATTCAAAATTTTGACAAACGAGTATCTCCGAATTTCGAGGTCCGCAGATTTGAAAACGAAGTTTTTTTGGAACCATGTCTAAATAAAAGTATCTTTTTGCATGTTTGCTTGCTTGCATATTCAAACTGAATTAGGCCTGATTTTGCAGAACATGTTTAAACTTCAATTAACGACAATCGACGTCCAAAACGAAATGCTGTTTTAAATCCAAACGATATTCTAAACGGAAATTGACTGATACGGCCGTGAGACGACGTTTATGTAAAAAACGGAAGCGGATAGCATTCTGTCTGTGTTTCCCTTTACAGTTCTGCATCTTCTTTTGATTGAAGTAGCCATTATGAGTTTATGTTCTTCTTGCAAATTCATAAGATCTAAATTGCCTTTCTTCTGTGACAGCTAAATTGGTTTTTAAGTAGATAAAAACGTTTGTTTTCCAAAAGTCTACCCCATACTTGCCTTAATTCGGCCATCAGTCTATAAATTCAATCAATGAACTTCCTGATCGTTTCCAGTATTTTTGATCTCTAGGCTTCTTAAAATATCTCCCAAAGTTTAACTCTTTCCGTCATGTTCGACCTGAAACATTTTTATTGATATGTAAACTTTTCCCTTGGTTAAATGTGAATCTTTAAAGTCTATTCTTGTTCTTATTCGATCCGTCGATTCGGATATTTAAACGCTATCAGTACTGTTTATAAAACAAGCTTTGTAAGTGACAGTGTTACTCATAGAGTAATACCCATCTTGTCACAGTCATCATTTAGCGTGGTGTTAGTTGTAATTGTACAGGAATAGCCTATAACCATACACAAATACACATAAAAAAGAAATGAAAAAATATAATTGGTTAGTAACTTCAAATGACATGCATGTTAAGAATAGATACGTCCAAAAAGTTTATGCTTGAGTGTCAGTTTACTAGAAACAACATCGAACATGTGACAGTTAGTATTAGCTTGTATTGACATCCGCGTTAGGGGTTCATTGCAGCCGTAGTTCGTACGGTGGTATTTAATGTCAAAAATGTTAGTTGATCGGGAATTAAATGACTTAACACTAAAATTAACTAGGGTAAGAAGTGCTGTTGAGTCAATATTACCGGCTATAAGCTGATGCAAAAACACAATATCACAGACTTCGCGCCGTTTTTGCAAAGAATCAAGGCCGATAAGAAGAAGACGGTCCTTATAAGGTGGAAGGCGAAGAGGATCGGTCCATGATAAATGTCGAAGTGCGAAACGAACAAATTTACGTTGTACAGATTTGATACGTTCAATATGTGTCAGGTAATACGGTGACCACACATTGGAAGCGTATTCAAGCTGTGGCCTGACAAATGTTGTGTACAGGGTTCTTGTTATTAATGGACATTTAAATTCTTTACTCCAGCGCTTAATGAAACCGAGGAGGGAGTTACTTTTGTTGACAATTTGCTCAATATGAGTTGAGAAGTCAAGATTTTGAGTGAATTGTACACCTAAGTCCCTTGTCAGGTTAACTTTGACCAGCGCAGAACTATTTAAGGTGTACGTATAGGTCAGAGGACTACGTTTTCTAGAAAAGGACATGTTTAAACATTTAGAGATGTTTAATGATAGGCTATTGTTGGAGCACCATTTTGCGAAAGAATTAAGGTCATCCTGTAGAGCCCAACAGTCTGAAAGATTGTTAATTCCGTTAAATATTTTTATGTCGTCGGCATAAATTAGAACTCTAGAGTTCTTGAGCACACTTACAACATCGTTAATAGATATAATGAATAACAGAGGACCTAGGTGGCTACCCTGAGGCACACCTGAGGTAGCGTAAATTGATTTAGAGGTTGATCCCCTAAACAAGACTTGATAGGTTCGTCCGTCAAGATACGAGAAAATCCATTCCACAAAGGATGCAGGGAAACCAAGGGCTTTCATTTTAAAAGCTATAAGCTTATGGGAAAGCTTATCAAATGCCTTACTGAAGTCAGTGTAAATGCAATCGACTTGACCCCCTTCTTCTAATGCTTTATTAGTAAAAGAAGTAAACTCCAGCAAGTTAGTCATAGTTGATTTGTTTTTTACAAAACCATGCTGTTTGTCAGTGAGGAAAGGCTTGCAACTAAAGTAAAAACTGTCAAAAATAATAGCCTCAAAGAGTTTAGGCAAACAAGATAGCTTAGCTATAGGTCTATAATTAGTAACGTCATCCCGGCAACCTTTTTTGTGTACCGGAATTATGAAACCATTTTTCCATAACTTTGGGAAAACTCTATTATGAATGGATGCCTGGAATATGAAAGCAAGGGGCCCTGCCAGAGCACTGCCGCAGTTCTTCAATATTATTGGAGGTATTCCATCAGGTCCGCAAGTGGTGTCATTTGCAAGTCGAGCGAGATGGTAATTCACGTCATCAGAGGTTATTGATATTGGATTCATGGAACTGGGGCAAAAGCATTCGAGGTGGGTGAACTCTTTTGGGTTGGGTGTAAAATTGTCAGAATCATACGCTGAATTGAAAAAAGATGAAAAAAAGTTGCAAATATCTTCTGGCTTTATGCTGGAACAATTCAAGTATGAAAGTGTTGAAGGATAGCCATCAGATTTTTTTTTGCTGTTAATGAGCTTCCAAAATAATGTAGGGTCAGTTAGAAGGGATATACTCATTCTTTCAGTATATTTATCGTAAAGATTAACTGAAAGTAACTGAAATTCCCTATGAATGGATAGGTAATGATCGTGATCATCGGATTTATTGCTAGAAAGATACTTCTTCCATGCTTTATTTCGTCTATTCCTTAGACTACGTAGTTGGTGATTATACCATGGAGCAGTTGATGGCGATCCCTTACGAGTCCGCTTTAGAGGAACAGATGAGACGAAACAATCAAACATGTGTAAATAAAATTGTTCAACCATTTGGTCAACTGTTCCCTTCAAAATATTGTCAAAGTCAATCTTAGAAATTAATTCATTCAGTTGAGTAAAGTCAGTATTTTTGAAGTCGAATACAAGGTCATAGTTAACCATATCACAATCAATCTCGTCGTTATGAGAAATAGTTAAATGTAGAGGAGGATGGTATATGTCAATTTTTGTCATAGGGGAGAGACTACGTTCAACAATGCAGTTACTTGCATTTGTGAAGAAAACCAGGTCAAGTTGACGGTTCATGCAGTTTTTTATACAGCTTAATTGCTGTAAACCACAAGACGTTAAAGAATCAAGAAAAATTGACGATTGACGAGATAAGCTACCAGCTGCGACACAACTAAGTTCGTCGTCAGAGGGTATCCATTTTAAAAGGGGTAAATTGAAATCACCTAATAATAAAATTTCGTCGAGAGGCTTGCAGTTATCGAAAACATAGTTGATAGCAGCTGATACACTTTCATAAACAATGTTAGAGCTCGTGGGGGGAATATAGACATTAATAATGAAAATCAGTTTAGATTTGAGCTTAACTGTGACACAGACACAGATTATGGATATGGCCTGCAATACCGGAGGCTAAGAAATAACCTAAGACCAGCGTGGAGCCAATTTATCTATGGAGTATCCTTACTTCAGTAAGACGCCGAACGTGAACTCCTCTGTTTTGCGCATAAACATCAAATGTGTACTCGTCCCGCTATAATTGATTGATATCCAATCGTGGAGCTCTTATATTTTGAAGTTCGTCAGGGCCTGTGTTTCTTTTTAAATCACAATTTTTCTGAATCAGTTGATTTCATGGAAAAAGCATAGAAAGACAGCAAAATGAAAGCACATTACCCATTTCGCTGAGTCGCTGGACATTGAAAGTCAGATGATGCGTAGATAGAATCACAACTGGAATCGGTGGTATAATTACTGGAAGCACACATGCCCGACTATTAAAGGCCTCGCGTGCAGTGCAAATTGACCGTACCACCATATCCAAAAATTAGATTATTTAAAATATAAATGATTTGCAGGCCAGAATCGTTCAAATATTGAACAGTACGACATGAACTCATTGAATTTGCACCTCGCATTTCAAACAAGTATGATCCGAAAAACGGGGATGTCGAATTGTTTAATTCAGCAGCAAATTATGGCTATTGGCATCCACCCAAATCGCCTTAAAACAAACGAGGAACGCCTCTGGAGGAATAAAACCATTTAGGCGCACACTTTCGTGGTACAAATAGTTGGGGTAGAAAGCTCCGGAGATCAGGTTGTCCACTCCACTCTGATCAAGTTTTAAAGGACCTTATTGCGCTAGAATTTTTTGTATTGTCACTCTGGCGTTCTATATAAGCGAAGACAAGCCCTGAGACATTGCATTTCAAAAACCCGAATCTTTCCCATAGAATTTGCCATCGCGTTGAACCACACGGGACACCTATAAGTAATCATTGGTCTGACAAGAGGCATGTAGCAGATGACTTTCACCCTGGCATCGAGTTGGCTGCCAAAGCACAGTCTCTTTGTCATGACAAAAGTCGCTTTGGCTCTGGCTAGGGCAGCATCTATATGTTTGTTAAAATATAGTTATTGATCAAGACAGAGACGTAGGTATCTGACTACACTTCGATTCGAATTTTCGCCAATTCTTTCTTGTATCCCAAGAGGCCCTTGACAGTGGAGTCCTGAAAAGAATAGTCTCCGATTTATGATAATTAAATTTTATTAAGGCCTGATTTTGCAGTGCACATTTAAACTTCGATTAACGGCAATCGAAGTATGCTTTCAAAAAGTCTACCCTATACTAACTTCAATGTTGCACTTGCATTCATACACCGGCATCGTGTTAACTGGACTATATTCAATACATAACTTAGCGCCAGGCGTCTTTTTTATTGGCACAATTAAAAATACCTTTTCAGGATTCACGAAATATCACCGACATTTTAAGAACGAATTTACAACACGTACGAAAAACAGGTACAATAACATTAATAGCATCTTTTATCATTCTTATATTAAGGAAGTTAAAATCATTCTTGGAGTTAATATTTCTAATTGCACTTAGCTAGTCTTGGACGTGAATACAACTAAACTTAAAGTCTACATTGCACTCAAAGATCAAATTTTTGTAGTCAAAAAATAGCACAGTTTCATTATTATGCTTTGCACAAAAAAATTTTTTCAAGTGTAAATAAAATTCACATGATGTGAAAAGTCTATATGAACATACGATTTAATTAAATATTTCAACATTTTTATAAATATGGTTTATCCGTTCATTAACAGAAAACCAAAACTATCGAGCGAAGTTAAAATAAGTATTCAACATTATTTCATTAAATTTCATTTAAAAATCAACTTCATTATTTATTTCATTAAATTTCATTAAAAAATCAACACTGAAGAGAAACCAGAGTTTTCTTTGAATAATTGTCAAGAATAAGTCGAACGACATAGATTAAGCAGTAGGCTTAGCCTAGAACCCACATCACATAGGATCTGTTAGTTAAAAAAGGATATATCAAATATTCAGAGCTAGTTTTTCGCAATTAAGTTATAACATTGAATAAAAGTTAAAAAATGTAGAACTAAAAAAAAAACATCCTCATTTAGTTCATATTTCAAGTGATCTTGCTATCTATAGATCAAGCAGGGTCTGTGCTAGAGCACATAGAAAAACAGCAATTATCGTTAAACAAACTGCTCAAAATGATACTAGATCTTCTCTTGCACCACTTTACTTCTGATCTCCATCGACAGGGAATCTTGAATTGGTTTACCATCTTAAAGCTAACGAATACGATTTTGATTCGCGGTGCATTCACCGACAATGTTTTAGTAAACCAAATACTTCAAGCATACTAAATAATTTCTGCATAAAAACTTTTATTCGCTTTTTTATTAAAGAAATTATTTTATTTTATTTATTTACTTAATATATATATAACCTAGTTTCTTTATTCATTTATTTATTTATTTTCTTTTATTATTATTATTGATTTATTAATTTTTTCATTAATTTAAATAGTTTTGTATTCACTTTTATTTCTTTGTCTTTTTTTGGATATAATTATTATTTTGTTGTCTACAATTACTTGAAGGTTGTTTGCCCTTTTTTTGTTATTAAATGGAAGGATTTCCATGGTATTCCTTTTCAAGCTGGTTGAAAGATATAAAATAAAGTTTTTCAAAACTTTCTATATAAAATGTGGGGTTACAAACCACTACTTAATTTTGTATACCAAACAAAAAATATGTTATGATCCCTTCTAGTAGAAGAGTACCGATCTAGAATGATCCGAAATGTTCAAATTTTCATGACTCTGGCGCACAAATTAGGGCTTTGGTTTGTCGCTTATTCTTAAGGACTTGCAACAGCAGAAAACCCCACTAGAAAAAATCGAACGTGGTCTAGCGATTTGCTAGACCAGTTCAAATCACCTCCATCTGACCATGCTCTCGAATTGCTCGTGCAGAATGCCCTATGTGTCGTGATCTGCGTGGTACGTAGCACCATCCTTTTGAAACCACATGTCGTTGGTGTCCATATTATCCAATTCAGGCCAAAAGAAGTTGATAATCATCAACCAACAGCACTCGCCGTTGACGGTTATGGCCTGGCGAATGTCGAAATATGGGTTGATGATGCCGCTATCCCAAAATCTACACCAAAGAGTGACTTTTTCTGTATGCATTAGACGCTCTAAGATCTCATGTGAATTGGTATCGTCCTAAATTCTATATTTTTGTTTTTTGACGTACCCATTCATCTAGAAATGGGCCTCATCTTTGAAGATGATTTTTCGATCAGTCAGTTTCCAGCTGCTCCAGAGCCCATTCAGGGAACACTCGTCGTTATCGTTTACTCTTACCTCGTGGGTCAGTTGGCAGGCCCAAAACACGACACAAAATTCGCCAAACTGTGGTCTGCGAAAGGCTGAGTTCTTGTGAGCGATGCACACTCTCACGGATAGTGGCGATGTTTTCGGCAGATCTTGCTTTTCGTCGAACGTAAGTACGTGTGTTCGTAAACCGATTATTGAACCATTGGATTCAATCGTCCTCTGGGAAGGACGATAATGTCGACCTTAAAATGGGCAAAGCACGTGGATCGTAGCCCGAACAGAACACGCATTATGAAAAAAGAATAAATTATTATTTGCATGTGTTTTTAAATACATGGTTACTGAATTAATGAAACCCAATTTGACAGATGTAGCTTCAACAATATGGCCGCTTTCAACTGTCAAAGTTCGGAAGTTTCCGGATATTCTAATATTCGTGTAGATCAGAAACTCTTTCTGAAACTAGTTAAAAAAAGTAAGCGGTTTCCAGTATTTCCGACTGCAGAGATTCACAAAAGATCTTACGTTCTCCGTGTCAAAAATGACTCACCATCCAAACTTCATCATTATATTGATTTCGCTTTTGCATAGATAAATTAATATAACCAAATGAAGCATTGAGAAGAATTGGGCGGCCTTCTCATCGAGGAAACCCCAGACCAAGCAACATGTCAAGTGCATGTCTGAATAGTCTATTAATTATTTCGTGCCGTTTGTTATTTGATACACCAAAGTATCCCCGTATTGTATCTGGAGATACGAATAATCTAATTAATTCCCTTATTCACCCGGCTGCATATGGCTTCCCTACCAAGCGGATGGTTGACAGCACTTACACCACACCACTTTATAAGTCTTGACTTTTTGTACGAAGCATAAGCTAGTTGCGTCCATAAAGTCGGTTGACATAGAATCATCACATCATAATGCCATTTCCAATTGTTTTAATGTGATCTGATTCGCACGTAAAACCTTGCAAGGCTGGCTACTTCTTTACTGTCCAAAGAAACCACAAAAATACGAGACCAATGGGAATTAATTAATGGGAAATACCGTCTTGAGAAGTCGTCATCCATCAAAGCAACCGTATGCAGATTGTGGATATGTTCAAAGAATACCGCGTCGTGGTGTTTCTAATTTAACTACTTTCGAAATCCTTTGGCGGAAATTCGCAAAACAAAAAAAAAATTAAAATATGGAAATGTAATAAGTTTCGTGGCGAGTGAATTCATTACCATAAATGTGGATTCAGGAACAAAAGGATCAACAACAACGTATTGTCGGAGAGTTATTTGCCACCGCCTATTCCATTAAAACTGGCTTTGTTTGTGTAATGATTTGGAAAATGCTTTCTTGTTTTTCTTATTATTTTTTTTGTTTTTTAATTCATTGTGAAGGGAACCACCCCATTTTTGAAGGATAAAGGGTTGCAGTTGCAGAATACTTGAATAGAGGACTGTGACTTGAATGCAGAGACAATGAGACCACGTATCATTTACAAGGACAAAACATTGTTGTGGCACGTAAGCGGGCATACAGTGCCGCATTAAGGGCATTTGAATATGCTATCATGAAAGGGGTGCAAATTGATTCCTTGAATTGAAACAAGAACAAAGTTTACTTGTGTAATAAGGATGATTAAAGCTTTTCAATAAATGGATCTCGCTTGAAATACTTGTGGATTCATTATACAAGATGATTTCTGAAGCAACTTTAAAGAGAGAAATGTTAAGGAGGTTACAGAAGAACAAAATTTTGATTATTTTAGTAATAAAGCAAAGGGAACAAATCCAAATGTAATAAGATGTAAAGAATACAACAGCATCCGTAAATTTCGATACAAATTTTTTATACACGTTTATGCTTAAATGTTTCAGTTTAGGACTAAAATGAGCAACGATCTTTTTACATCCTGTAAAGTTGGATTTAAGACCAAAAACCTTGTTTTTGGGGACCTTGTTACTAAGCCTACGCTCTCTGTTCGCCCGTAATAGGGCTGTTTCTTCTGAACTATAATAACAGGTTGACACTTTCGAACAGCTCCTAGCAATACGTCAACTTTATCTGGTCGATTAAAGCTTAAATCAGCTTATTTTATATTGTTTGGTTGGGCTGGCTGCAGTGAAATGATGTGGGGTAGCACAAAAGCTTCCAGTCGTGTGGTAAACCTATTTAACGTTGAACATAATTTTACATTGACACGGTGATGGGCTTCTCTTTAAACATGACCAATTCCGTGAATGTACATTGACGTGGTCTACAGTGACAGACCCATCCTGATCCAAAATCCTGATCCTGAGTCCAAAATGGCTCTCCATTCCATGGCTATAAGCAGTATTCCTGCGGACTAAGCTGTTCTTTTCTTGCAAATTGTATGCTGCCAGAGTCATCGATTGTTGAAGAAACCTTTGAAGTTTCTGCAGTGCGTTGGCTTGAATTGTTATCAACATGTTATAAGGTATTGTGTTTTTTATTACATTTATAACACGTTCGAAGAGCACATGTGTTATTCTTATGTCCAAATCGAAGACAATTGATGCACAAATTTTCCCTCTTAACAAACCGAAATTGATTTGCCGGTGTCCAGTGCAAGAACTGCACTGTAAAGCGGATGAGTGTTATTATTACAGACTTTACAGGACTGTGGAATTTTTTTACCCTGTTGCGTGGTTGGGGCTTATAACGTGTGAGGCCTTGTTCCTGTCTTTAACTCTCTTTGACCCATAGCCTCCAAAGATTGAAACCGCAGTTCCAAGAAGCTTTGATATACATTTACAAATCTCTTTGGTAATTTCTTCAGCCAATCATTCGCGGTGCATGAAGAAGAGCCCGACCAGAATTATTTCCACTATCTAAAAAATAGCATCAATACAACCATGGTGTCTGTCGAAATTACACCGGAACTGATAACAGGGAAGATCTCAAAGCGAAAAGATGATTTTTCCCCAGGCCCTGACTGTTTGCTCGCTATAATACTCAAACACTGCATCAATCTCCTCGTTCAGCGCTAACTTCACTGTTCCAACCCTCCATCTCACAAGGCATTTTTCTTTAATCTGGAAAAACTCTTAAATAATTCCAATTCATAAGAAAGATCCAAAAATGATGTTGCAAACTGCAGACGAATCGCGAAACTTCCTGGTAGAATTTGTCTCTCGAACTCTATGTGCCTTGGAGGAAGGCAAAGAAGTTGATGTTGTCGCCACCAACTTCAGTAAAGCCTTCGACAAAATATCGCACAAGATAATTCTGCTCAAGCTCAATGCTCTTGGTTTTCCAGTTACTTTAATTGAATGGATTAAGTCCTACCTTGAAAACCGTCAATGTCAGGTGTCGCTCAAGGGAGCCACCTTGGTCCCATTATTTTCATCCTAACTATTTATGATATCGACCTTATATCCGCAACTCGTACATATCTATACCGACGACATAAAGTTATATTCGCCCATTCCGTCTGCAGCTGACTACCTCCTTCTTCAAGATGATCTGAGTAGATTTTCAATTTGGTGCCAAAAAAACTTCCTAGATCTCAGCATCAGCAAAGCCATCAAGCATCAGCAAAGCCATCAAGCAAAGCACCAAGCCATCACATACACCCGTAAGCCCTTCAGAACCTACTTCATCTTTAATAAACCTGTTCCTCTAGTCTCTAGTCTTTTCTCTCCGCGAATTGGGTATTATCTGCGATTAAGAACTCAATTTTCGCACACACATGGACTCCATCATTAGTCGAGCTAACTCCGCTCTTGCCTACGTTAAGCGATGGTCCAAAGAATTCTCAAACCCTTTACATTACTTTTGTTAGACCACTACTAGAATATGTTTCCCATGTCTGGTCTCCTTACTATGAAACCCATATCCGGCAAATTGAGGCTGTTCAGTGCCGTTTTCTACGCTTCGCACTGCGTGGTCTCCACTAGACAGACAGCCTTAACCTACCGCTCCATACACATGTTTGCAACTCATCAATCTCCAGTCTTTGGAGCAACACCGTGACATTGCCGATATTCTTTTCATTCACCAGCTCTTATCCGGTACCATTGACTGTCCAACGTTGCTTCAATCGATCTCTTTATTTACAAACTCCCGTATCCTCAGATCAGTTCATCTATTCCGCTCAGACCCATACCGCACGATTCTCACGAACCATGGATGGCGAAGTTGGTAGATCGCCTGCCTTTCAATTGATTCAATTGATAGGTCCTAGGTTCGATTCCTAGAGTAGTGGTCTAGTTTTTCCACTCTGGTCCAGTCACCATCTGGCATTGGGATCAAGTTAATGGCACTATCACTGGGTTGGTAGACCAGTGAAAGAAGTCTGACTAATGGATAGCGTTATTGTAGTGGTTGTTGTATCGGCTTAGTTCCTAATTCGTGTTTTCAAAACAGCAGTTTGTGTAGATTGTGTGTAGATGGCTCTGCTGTGAAGGCTTTACATTACAGGGGGTGTTTAAGCTAAATCTTCCAAACTTTCAAAAGTTCATAGATCAAAACTAATAATAGGTTAAAGAAAATAAGTCGATATCCTCCGTCCCGTTTCGGGCTCCAGCAAACGACGCCATATTTCTTGCCGCTCTTTTGACATTTCTCTGCAGTAAGGTTTGCCATTTCATGATGGAAAGATATTCGAGCCAACAACGAGTCGAAATTATTGGAATTTACTACCGAAATTCGGAGTCAGTGGCCTCAACGTTAAGAGCGCTACGTCCAATTTATGGTCGTCATAATCGTCCTACCAGATCAACAATTGAGCGTCTAGTGGAAAAATTTGAATCCACAGCACAGTACAAAATGTTCCCGTGCCAGTGAGACAAAGAAATGCCCGTAGTGTCGTGAATATTGCTGCCGCTGAGGCTTCAGCTGCAGAAAGCCCAAATGTGTCTCTCACACATCCTTCTCAAGCGTTGGGCATCTCTATGACGTCTTTGTGGCGAATTTTGCGAAAAGATCTTGGCCTACATCCTTACAAGATTAAATTGACGCAAGAACTGAAGCCGCTTGACCACCAGAAGCGTCGTATATTCGTGAATTGGACTGAGCAACAACTTGAAAATGATTCGGATTTTCATCGAAAAATCATCTTCAGCGATGAGGCTCATTTCTGGCTGAATGGCTCCGTCAATAATAAAAATATGTGGTAGTGGTCAGGCAGCAATCCACACGTACTCCATGAGTCATCATTGCATCCCGAAAAAATTACGGTTTGGTGTGGTTTATGGGCCGCAGCAGTATCGGCCGATTTATGCTTGAAAACAGTCAAAAATTGGGTTCAGCGTCTGGACTTCTGCAATTGGGCCCGTTGTGGCCATGCAAAAGAAATCGAGCTCCATACATAATGGCATCGAACGTACTAAAGAATTCCATTGATATCCAAAACCGGTTTTGTTTTATTTAAAAAAAAACTTTTTTAGCGCTCTTATTGAAAAACCCTTTATTACTGACAACAGAGCGCTGACGTTGTCTTGATGAATAAAATACTGTGAATCGAGCGAATGAAAATAAGTTTATATCAAGCTCCCGGCCCTACTCGGTGTGCGCCCGTGAAAGGTCTTGTGGTAATTGACACCGCAGCACTTCGTGCCGCAAGGGTCATGGCACAATGTGATCAAACTCGAAAGATTGATATCCGTAGTAAGAAACTGAGGACTCTTCGTTAAAAAATAATGTCGCCGGGGTATCACAATTAAGTGTTCTTGGTCCACTATTGTTCTTATTCTTCCCGTGAGATATCCCTCACTACAAACGAATTTAAAATCCATGTAGGTATATGAGACCTCCACTTAACTCGACAACGAATCGAGATCCGGAACGCTAAAGAGCATCCCTCAGTCCTCCTCACAACAAGGACACAATATCAAAGCCATCTTGAGCGAACACATCCTCCAATCATCAGATTAAAAATAAAAAAACAATACTACCCATTTTCCATCACTTATCGAGATGATTTTTATTATAATTTCTTGGAAAACGATTAAAATTTCGATTAATGGATTTAAAGTTGAACAGTAAAACAAAAAAACAAAAAGCAGAAAATGGAAAAACAATTCAGTTTGAATGAAGTAATGCCGAGACTGAGTGCGTACATCATGCAGGAATAACCGTATTCGATCACTCTTATTGCAGGACAACAACAGAACAGAAACAGAACAATGGCCGCTCACCAAAACAAAATCCGCACACTCATCCTTTTTCCCGCGCGCACTTATCGCATGGAAATGAAAAGAAAAATAATAATAATAATAATAACAATAAATTTCCATAAAGTTTTGCCCCGTTTTATTTCAACTGCTCTGCTCCGCTTATTCCGTCCGAGTAGTCCGGTTTAGTTTGCATTTGGACAGTTGACTACGAGGACGAAAATGGCGCCCACCGAAGCCTATCTCTGTATCTGAGCTATGGTATTTGTGGTGAATCTGTGTATCTATGGCGAGGAGCGCCCGCCGCCGTCTCTATTGTCTGATTGGATGTGTATGGGCTTGGTTGTTTTCACTCTTAATCCGACTTAAAGCAGAAAAATTCCGCCGATGTATTTGTTTTTTTTTTTTCGACGTAAACTGATGGATTTTTCCATTTCGTCCTTTTGGAATAAAAGCGTAAGAGAATGTGGGGTTCACCGAATACTCTTTGTTTTGCTTTACTTCCTTTCAATTTTTCCTTTTTTTTTTTTGTGTCGTTTCGTTATTGCATTGTACTTACTCACTTTTCATCTTTGGCTTTTATTATTTTCCAGGATAATCTTCTGTGTCCTGTCCGAGAAGCTAGAATCTAGTCATCGTCGTCGTCGTTATAATATCGACGCAGCATTCAACAAGGAAGCTGTCATCATTGTCGTTGTACTCGTTGTCCTTGTCAAGTTGTCAAGCCAAAGAGTATTTAATCCTTAACCACCATCCAGTAGCGAGCAACCGCATAAGGATATCATCAGCATCAGGCAGAAGCAAATCGATTGCGTTAGTAGAATTTCAATAAGGAGGAACGGATAACCGAGTGTACATTTAGTGCCGATTCCCCGTTGCTGGATTACAAAAAAAAAAAAAAAACACACACACATCATTTTTGTATCCTGCCACAATGAAGATGTCAAAGCTATCGAACCAGACCAATTCGCAGGATCCGCAGGCGGTTAACTCACGTGTTTTCGTTGGCAACTTGAATACATTTCAATGTTCCAAAACGGATGTGGAGCGTATGTTTCAGATTTATGGCCGATTGGCAGGTATGTGTCATACGAATAATCCAAAATCCTTTCCATCCTTTGCGTTTCCGTTTAAATACGATTTTTATAATCCTCCCCAAAATCATCGACCCACACATGCATTGAGTTTGGCTCTTGACCCATTTGATGATTATGATTGGTTCTCATGCTATTTTTTTGTTTTTGCAGGAATCTCAATGCACAAAGGATATGCATTCGTACAGTTTACGAATCCGTTCGATGCGCGCAATGCTTGCCACGGCGAGGATGGGCGAACAGTCCTCAGCCAAACGTTAGGTGAGTTAAACGTTTCTCCATTAAGTATGTATTTCAGTATAAAATGGGAGTCCTTGGGGAATTCTTTGGAACTTGTGTTTCGTGTCCAATGGAAGTTATTCTTACGAAAACACACACACATACTAACTTGCATACGTTATTGAGTTTTTGCCACATTCAAAGTAGATATGCCCTTCGTCTAGTCGGCGAAAGACGATAATTTTGCAGTGCTTCACATCCGGAGTATTGGCCAAGTACTACCATCGCCATCAGTGGCCGGATGTAGGGAAGTTTTGAAGCAAAAACGGATTTAACTTAACAAGGGTTGTACTGTTGTAATAATGGGTTGAAGCTGCCATTACTTGAGTTTTGCTTCTTCTAATTTTTTCAAAGTATTTCCTACTTTTTTTTTGTCGTCCTATATGGTGCCCGAGCCCCACAATGAGTGAGGAATTCTGTTGTAGTGCATTGCACTTTGGAGGGATTTATTGCCTGTCGAAGTTGTCTGTATTTATATCGAGAAATTGCACGACGATAAATTATTGCCATTTGGCCTTTGTCTCCTTGGGGCGGGTGTGTTCTTTCTTTTCGATTGTCAGGAATGAACGTCTCGACGGTGGTTAGCAAATTAGTGAGAAATAAAAAAACCACGCACGAAGGATACGTCCTTGGTTTGTGCTGTCAGTTGAAAGGTAAAGTCAAGGGCACATTCCGAAATTAGAGGTTTGTGTATGTGCGAGCTTTTGATAGGGTTTCGTGAAGTCAAAGGCTTTCGGCAAGTGCGGCTAGTTGAAGCTTTAACTAAAAGAATATTTGTTATTTAGCTTTCAAGGACTTGCTTATGGTGGATCAGAGAGGAAATAGAGGCGAGTTCGCATGCACATTGTTTTAAACTTCTTAAAAGATGGAAATTCCGAGTGTGAGAATGTCGTCTAAAAAAGAAACTAGATGAACTATATTAGATGAACTAAATTCATGCGTGATGAAGGTGTGAATGTGAATGCAACCAGGTAGTTCATTCAAACGCCGTTTATTAAATAAGCGTTAAAAAAGTGATATGCAAACGACTTTGACTTTGAAAAACGTTCCTCGATATGTGAGTTAAATTTCAGCTTCGAGCCAAAATATGCCTTATAACTGACACTTGGAAGCTATCTCCACGGCTGAAGATGAGACGCATGAATCGACGAGGAAATGTGAAAACCAGATTGTACTTTCATCATCTTAAGAGCGGATTTGGTTTTGTGTTGCAGGCAAGACACATGTCCTCTTAAGACAATTTTTACGGATCCAAGCGTTGAAGCTAATCATAGAAAATACCCAAATCTCGGAGAGAAGAAACTAATGGAATGGGTTGATTGAAGATGGAGTAGGTTCTGGAACGCATTTGTAATGTTGAGATCTATTTTGGCACCAAATTGAAAACCTACTCAGATCATCTTGTAGGAGAAGGTAGTCAGCGGGAGATGATATAGGCATATATATTTTATGTTCTCGGCGTAAATTGAGATATACGAGTTGTAGATGATGAGGTCGACATCATTAATAGTTAAAATGAAGTTCATGGGGCCAACTTGGCTTCCTTCAGCGACTCCTGGAGTGGCCATAAATGGATTAAATTTAATATATATATAACAACGTAATGACGGTCTTCTAGGTAAGACTTTATTCAATTAAAAAAGCCACCGTGGGAAACCAACAGCTTTCAGCTTGAGTATGATGATTTTGTGGGATTATTTATCGAAGGCCTTGCTGAAATCAGTGGCTACAACACCGTCTGGTCCAGGGGAAAAATCATCTTTAAGCTTGCTGATTTTCTCTCCTATCAATTCCGGTGTTATTTCAACAGCTTAGGTATTGGAAGTGATTATGATCGGGTTCTTCGTCAAGGACAGCATATATTTTGGCTGAAGAAATTGCTGCAAATAATCTGCTGAAGAAGAATCGAGATATCTGAGCGTAGAGGGATAGCCATCTGGTTTACTTTTAATGGTAATGAATTGGTAGAAGCGCTTGGGTCTAATATTAAGCGCGATTGCATTCGGTGGACGTAGTCCAAGTATAGAGAGTTGCAGAAGTTGTAGACTTGGATATACGCGGTTTGGTAGAGGGAATAGGCGGAAACGGACCGAGATTTAAGGTGAACCTGCCATAGTTTATTTCGTTTGTCAAGAAGCGAATGAAGCTCTTTTGTGTACCAAGTTGGAGATGAGGATGCATTTTTTTTAGTCAAGTATCGGACTGAGTGAATGATGCATTCTATGATTTCGTCAATAGACACGCATTGGTTGGAGAGATTAAGAAAACTGAAACTGACGCTCTTGAGGAGGCTGTTTTGTTTCTCGAAATGTTTCTGTTCGGCGTATAATTAGTTTTTGCTTATTGCTCATTCTGTTCGTACAATATTTCAGCTGTAAAGAAGCCCAAAACCATTTTTACATTTTTTTAATTATGATGCCAATTATTTATGTCCATTCTTAAATTGCGAAAATGTAGACTGATCTTCAGAATTTTAAAGTAATAATAAACAAAACACTTCTGAGCCTAGAGGACGTCCGTCAGAAATATGCCAAAAAAAAAAGTTATTTTTTATAACAAAATGCATATAGCATATTCGTTTATGTATGCGAAAAGGAGAAATTATAAAAACGACTACCTCTCTGGGCTCAGGACACTCCCAAAAACATTTTGTCTGTATTTTTTGAATCGCCAGGAAATATTTTATTGTGCAGGAAATACTTTATAATGAAGTGTTTTTTTATTCATTATTATGAACTTGTAGAAAAGCCTGTCATACGACAGGAAGAATGTCATAAAATTATGGAAATTCCTTAAATGTTTTTTAGTAAGATTCAAACTGTTGTTACGTATATACGGTGGAAGAGTTCGCTGAATGCATAAAATAATATAAATCCATGTAAAGGGACCTGGGCACTCATCCGTGGTTGCTTATTTTTATTATATTCCTTCTTTTTTAATATTTTTTCAAAAAAAGATTTATTGAGCTAATGGCAATTTTCTTTGATGCGGACCCTGTATAATTTTGAAATTTCAAGTCACTTTTACGACAGACTCTTGATATTGCAACATAGAGTTGCCCATGTCAAAATACTGGTTCTGGTAAATAAATACCAGCCAAATGTTTGCCATTATGACTTATTGATTTTTATAGCAAATGCTCCTTTTTTTCATTGGTCATCGTTTAATTAAATTCTGTGTTTAAAAATTGGCAAACCATCAAATCTTTTCTCAATTTTATCGTGAAGTAATGCAGAACCGTCTTAGGAATATTATCGTATTGCCTTAAAAGACTTATCCGGTGAAATATCAACGACAACACTAACAATTAGCTGTTCATTTTCAGAGTGGCAACGGCAAACACGTATATCACAGATACCAGAAAGATTTGATCTAAACATTCTGGTGTACCTCATATGATTTGTGCAAAATATGCCCATAACATCATATTTTATAAATAGCTACTCCTGCTGCTGGACTGTCCTTTACTTGTTTGATCTTCGTGAGAATCATCCGTATTGTTTTCCATTATTAACTGATCTATCAGCTATGATAGCTTTAAAAATACTCAAAAGTACTGCAGTACAATATTTCTTATTTAAACAATAAACAATGTATAATTTTAAGCTCTTTACATTAGTTAATTAATTTTTTTATACTTTTTCAGAAAAGAAAATATTTTAATGAATTTTAAGAATGGCCACAATTATAACAATTATTTTTTGGTATTGATAGAAAACATCAGTCATCATTATGCGAAGCGTATAACTCCGAGTACATATAACCACAGTCCACAGTCCATAGTGGTGGCAATATTGTTGTATGTTGTTTCTTCTTTAATGGTGTTGATCCGATTTTTCTCATATCTTGACTGAGGAGAAGCATGCGGACATACTCGCAAGTATCATGCTACTAGATGTAGAAGAAAATATGTCCCTAGAATGAAGCTGACTCTGATCTTTAAAGAATTAAATTAGATAAGTTAACGTATATCTAGCATTATTTTACTATTTTTCGTAAATTTCATACATTCAGTTCTTAATAAGATATAGCTTATGTTTTAAATTGATGATTATTTTAACAATATATAATTACATTTGTTTAAAGGTTTTAACATTAGTTTTACCAATCACGTTACGTGAGTTCATTTAAAATTTGTATGCGCAGATAGTTAGGTTGATTTTAATTTTAAAAATTAATAAAAGTGTACTCATAATCATTCTTTGTTTAACGTTTAACGTTTACTACATTTTAAAATTGAACGCGTTCCTTTATTTTGTATATTTTGTAATCTATTGAACACACTTAAAGATCTCAATAAAAGTATTGTCGGACAATACTCAGAGTGGGGTCTTACTATTGTAATAGTAATATAGCAATTTTTCTAGGTACATACTCGAAGTGTTTACTGTCTAATTTTATTCACAAGTATACTATTTGACATACACATTCAAATTGTTGTATTTGATTTATCAATTTATTTTCAGATTACAGCATTATTTTAGTCTTTTCTACATTTAACTTAAGTTTGTTGATATTTACCACCAAATTCAATATCATCAATATATAAAAGACCATCATCGGTAAAGAATTTTATATAACTATATTTTATCATTTTTTTATACATCGCTTATATAGAGCAAAAATAAAAGCGGCCCCAGTATGGATCCCTGAGGAACTCCCAGCCCTGACTCGATAGCTTCAGACAATTCACCCTTGTAACTTACCACCTCCAGATATGATTTGAACCATTCATATTATACACCGCAAACTCCAAACTTAAATAGTTTTTTTCTGCCTTTTGTTTCGAATGCTCACTTGAAATCCAAGAAAGCAGCCACCATCTATTCCGTTGCATGAAGATTCTCTTTTCAGTCAGCTGTCACGAAATCAAGAGCAGATTCGCATGAATTTTCATGCCTAAACCCTGATTGTTCCTCCATGAGAATATTACTTTCTTCAATGTATTTTTAACTTCCCATCAGGAAGTTCTTGTTCAAGTTGAATTTGCACGACTTTTTATAATATTTTTTCATCTAAAGTAAGCAAATTTGCACATTTGTTTAAATTTTCGATTTTTTTGTAAAGGAACTATAACTGAGGTTCCAATGTTTTGGAAAGATTCCGCTTGTTAATAAATAATTTATTATATTTAAAAAAGAACAGGATGCTGCTTTTATTATGGTCAAAGTTGTATAAGGATTGAGTATTCTTGTTACGATTTTTAGTCCCTACTTGGGCGCCACTTATCACTTTCAGCTAAGCCTTTTAACTTATTGTTCTCAATAGACAAGAAAGTCTTGTTAATTCTGCAAAGTACATTAAGACAGACACTTTTTTCTATTATCAACACTACCTTTGATCCACAGAAATCCTGTCTTTTTTCGGGGATTTGCTATATATGTAGATTCGGGAAGTGGTATGCATATCACAGGGTACATTTAGAGAGGTGCGTTCCAATCGTCTTGCCCTTGATAGTGGTGTTAACGTATATGAAAACACCCTTCAAATCGTTTTGTAAATTTCAAATATAAGACCGCCTGAAAACACATTTCTATGAAGCCTTTCTGTTTATGTTTATCGCCACTTTCACTACGTTATACGAAAATCTTAATTGTGTCATATGATTCATAACTTTAAGTTATTGCGTTACCTGTGGTTTCATAGCTTCTCTTGAACTGACTTAATTTTATAATATGATGTTCTACTTCTACAGAAGAACACGTTTTTTTTTTGTTTAAAACTTTAAACAACAGTCTGCAACAATTTTCACAATCAGATAGAAAAAAAAACATTAATGCTATCATAGTCAAAAGCGAACTCGAAAAAGGATACGTTAACAAAAGAGCTCGGGTTTCTCTGCATCACTTTGAAACAATGATAAGGCTGAGCGTCCAAGAATGAAAACGAACGTCCGACACCATCAGAAATACCACTCATTCCTGAGTGTTATTCATCAAGTCATTATTCACTTTTTGTTTTGGCTTAAAAGCCTTCGAAGTCCTACAACCCTACGAAAACGTGAAAAGGGACAAAAAAAAAAAAAAACATGAACTACACGATTCCCTCCACTCGCATTTCATGAAACAATGCCAGAAACACCACTGGTCCTCAAACCCCCTTCATCATTAGCGCCATCATCATGAGGCACAAACAACAACAACAAAAAGGAAATAAGTCACTTAGCCAAGTTAAAAAAAAAAACTTTTCATAATTAAGATGAAGCCGACTCTTTGTTGTCTGACGTGAAGTGAAGTCGCCGCAAAACTTTAACCACCCCCACAGTTGTACGCGAATTCATCTCGTCTGAATGAGCTAAAAGATGAATGAAAGCGGCAGGGTTATAAATTCCCACCCTTTCCCCCAGCTGCCTAGATGATGTTCTTAAACAAATGAGTTAATGCGATGTTTATGCCAGCTTAATCATCATTCAACAGTTTGCAGATGAACGCTCGTGGCATGATGGGGGCTGTGTTTGAAAACTTTTCGTTCCAAATCTCATCCTCATTGATAGCAAAGGGATGAAATGATATTTATCATTGCTTGTGTGACACTCAATATTTATTTTTAATTAAATGCACATTTTCGGGACTTGCCATTGAATGTTCCAACTCGCTGCAGCACACAATCCATTTCTCTTCGCTTTCCAGAGTAGGGCAGCACTTCACCAACCCTTCCACACATGAAGTGCAGAATATCTGTGTAATGCCAAAAGGAAATTTCATTAGGGACTCTAAGTGCATTAAGATGTTCTCCGAAAAGCGGAAAATGTTCATAGTTTTAAATTTGAATAAATTTTCACAAAAACACTTGCAATAAAGGCTGGCGGGATGGCGCGGGCGGCGGGACGAGAACGCCACGAAGGGATTTGATGGCTGATATCCCACATGTGTGTGGGATGTTACACTCTCCGTCGCGTATGGTTGTCTGTTGTCAGACAAATCGTTTGTGGCGCATGGATTTGGATAGAAATGAACGGGGGTGCACTCCGGGAATAAAATCAAATTAATTTTTGTCCCGAAATTAGGCACACGTTTGGCGGCTAGTAGTGAAACGTTGAGGCGGGAAGATTCGGATTTTCATCATTTAATTTGCTCGTTTGCTGGTCAGCTGACCATGAGACTGAGTAAATGGCTGGTTGACTGAATAGCCGGTTGGCTGGTTACCTGGCAAAGTCATGTCACGCTTTCGTTTGCAAATATTTCACGATTTGTTATGCCGTCGATGACAGTCAATTAGCAGTGGAAGCGGAAAACTTTTGTCGATTACAATTAAAATGATTTGGCGTGTGATGAAACGTTATTAGTTTGTTGGTAAGTGTAAATGAAATTTGCGTCCTTTAAGTGAGGTATTTTTGGGGGGCTCTGTTAAAAAGATTTAAAAAAAGCAATACGAGATCCGTCATATAATCAGAGAGAACAGAGGGATAATCAGCCCAGTTCTAAATATTCCCGGGGAAAAAATCCCCGGGAGATGTTTTTCCCGAAACTCAAATTCACTTATTCCTAATTCCCCGTGAGACTATTTTTCCCTACGAAGTCGGGTGAGTGAACTTTGAATGTTCGAAACAGCTGTTTAGCGGTTTATCATTTTGTTCATTAGGAGTTTCTGGATATCCATTGAAACAGTGGCTTTTGACCCCTCATAGGACACCTGCAGTGAGGTCCAATCGCGCTGTCGCAACATTATTGAACGTACAAATGGAGTGCTTAAAAATGTGCGGAGATGTTTTCTTGGTGTGAGAAAACTACACTACATTGCACAATATATGTATTCATTCTGAATAAAAGTAAGTTCTTTAGTGGTTCCCAGTTTGGATTCAGAAAATGTAGATCGACAGAAGAAGCCGTTTTGAAACTGTGTGGCGAACTTAATCATAGCTGAAACGAATCTGAGATTGCATCAGCCCTATTTGTTGAAAAAACTAAGGCTTTCGATATGGTGGACCATGTTTTAGTACTCCAAAAACTGTATAGGGCAGGTTTTCGAGGGTCTGTTTATGATTGGTTTGCATCTTATCTAAAAGACCGAAGACAAAAAGTTTAAGTTCGGGATATTTTAAGTTCGGAAAAATGTATAAACATAGGCGTTCCTCAAGGTTCCGTTTTGGGCCTGATCCTATTCCTAATTTTTGTGAATTCAAATAACAGCCTTTGCTGATGACACTTCCTTATCCTACTCTGAAAAAAACTATTTTAACTTGTTTATTGCTCGCAATAATGATTTACACATTCTGCGCAAATGGTTCATGATTTCATGATTTTCAATATTTTGGGTTCTATCTGTAAAGATATTGTTTTAAGCTATCATTCACCTTATTGTCCTTAATATAATTTAAATAATTGTCCTCATCAATTTGGCAATTCCACTTATTATACAAATAGAAATTGTTCTGTTGGCTGCTTTAATATCGAACGGGTTGACAGCTTTAAGTATTTGGGAACAATTTTGGATAGCAGGCTAAACTGGAAAGATCATATATGTTTGAAACAATACTTTAATAACCTTTTGAGACAGTCCTATCACCTCAGCCTTTATTGTAGTCAACATATTTCTGCAATATGGGTTGACTTCTTGGGGTGGTACTCACTCTAATAAAATTGAACCTTTGCTTACTAAACAAAAACATTCAATTCGTATCTTGTGTAGAGTTAACCGCAGAACTCATAGCTTTGAGTTATTCAGGAGCCTCAAGATTCTTCCTGTTAAGCATTTATATTTTTATAAAGTTTTGAAAATTTTTTTTTTGAAAATTCCGGTTATTCCTCCTCTAGATTGTACGATTTCCATAATCTACGTGTAAATAACCAGAATTTAGTAAATGTACCTAACATAAGAAAATCACACTTTTCACTCTTCTACAAGGTCACCGCACCTCGTTTATTCAATAGTTTGCCTGTGAGTCTGAGATGCGAGAGACGTGAATCTGTTTTTTTAAATAAATTTAAATCTTTTCTTTTTTCGTTCAATCATGAAGAAATAGATTCATCATTAAATGTAATAATTTGATTTGTTGAACAATAATAATTCGATTTCCTTTTAGCAAAATTTGTGTTTAACTTGTTATTTTTTTGGATTGCACTTAACAATATTGTAAAAATGTTAGTATATATTTTTTCCCTTATTGACCCCCATCAATATTAAATGAAAAATGGTTTAAAATATAATGGTTCATTCGCCTCTAGTCTTTTGACAATTGAATGTTCCAAACTATTTCATAAGAATTTAAGCTCCTTTGATATAGTTTATTCTTTTTTCTTTGTTCACAAAAAATGTTAGCTTTGAATTCTTTCATGAAATAAAGTTTAAATAAATAATAATAAAATAATAATATATAAATTTTAAAGGCTGACTTTATTACCGATGAATCGCTTATTTTAGACAATTCTGAAAATGCAGAGGCCAATAAACTCTGCGGCATACAAACTTCCTTAAATTCGTAAATAAGGAGGAAATACTCTCACCCGAAGCCGTCCGCATCCTCGATTTCTAGAAATCGTGGGTTTTTTTCAATCTTGTCTTCGACGTCCCGTTTTCTCCAACTTTCATTGACGTTGTTGTGGCGCTTGGTTTTTTCAATCTTCCCATTTTCTAATTTTAGGCTTTGCTTTTTTATTTCGTAAATTTCGTCAAGGGAACGATATATTTTTCAATTTTTTTTTTTTAATCTTCGACTTAACCCCTGACAACGGCACACGACTCTTTTTGAACAATAATGTTCTCTTTCACGTCTCCGACGTCTTCTTTGAATAATGAGTTCCTTTTCAAGACCTACTATTTCTTGCAATTGCTTTTGGTTGGACCACTTCAATTTATTTTTGGGCCTCACTTGTTGATTGCTTTTGAGGATCCACAACCATTTCAGTGCCAAAATCCAACTGTATTGGTAAAGCAACCACAATTTTTGCAAGCGGCTCTATATTTTTAGTCTCTGCTTTTCTTTATTGTGCAACAGCATCGAGACCAAATGACATTGTAGCAACACCTTCTACAGCTGTTTTTGCCCTTACATATTTTTTTTGATCGGTGGTCCCACTGAATTAAGTTCAGTTTAAGCTGTTTGCGAAAACGGTTCCATTTCTGCTTTTGTTCTCTTGTGGAAACTACACGCTATATACCGGTGTTCTTCCATTAAATTAAGGAGCATCTGAAGCTGAAACTTATTTTTTGTCTTAGACCTATAGAACTATTTCATTTGAATTTCATTTTGGTTTGTAGAAATTTAAAAAATTAACATTTTTCAACAAGCTCCCGAACAAATATTGGGTAAGAAATAAGCGGGAAATGAATTCAAAGGCTCCGCTCGGGCCTAAATGACTACCCTAATAATGAATTTTGCACAGAGCGGTGGTTTTAAACTCAGCGTGAGATGACCATGAAATTTCCAATTTTGTGGACACATGTCGTTGGTTTTTATTAATTCAGGCCAAAAGAAGTTAATAATCAACGACCTTTAGTAGTCGCCGCTGATGGTAATGGTCAGCCCAAAATTCAAACCAAATAGCGACATATTCGGGATTCATTGGACGATCTTGGATTGGGATCATTTCAAATTCTACAATATTATTTGTTGACGTGAGAAGGCTGCTAGATATATTTCTGGCCTAATAATGAAAATGCGAATATTTATCATCAAAAGTGGTTTTGTTGTTTTTCAAAGTATTCTCCAGCATGATTTATACACTTTACCATGCGCTCAAACCAATTGTCGAATATTTTTCCACTCCGATTGAGACACCTCAAAAACATGGTTTTTGTACGCATTAGCATGTTCTGGTGGACCACGCATTTTTTTCTTGATGTGCGGGAATAAAAAGAAGTCATTGGGTGCCAAGTCAGGGCAGTACGGCGGATGACTCATCAATTCGACGTTTTGGCCGGTCAAACAGGCGACCATTTGCTTCGAAGTGCTTTTTCGACGAATTAATTTTGTTGGAATTGGCTTGTCTTTGAAGACCCACACGGTCGATTGTTGTTTAGTTTCGGGCTCATACGCATAGATCCATGATTCGTCACCTGTGACAATCTTATAAACGTCTTTTGAAGCACCGCGATTGTATTTTTTTAACATTTCTTCGCACCAATCGACACGAGCCTTTTTTTGAGCGATTGCCAAATTGTGAGGGATCCAACGAGAACAATTTTTTTTTACCGCCAGGTGTTCATGCAATATCGAATGTATGCTGGTGGGAGAAATGCCCAGGGATGCCTCTATCTCACGGTATCTCACATGACGATCTTGCATTATCAGTTCACGCACGGCATCAATGTTCTCTGGCACAACGGCCGTTTTTGGACGACCTTCACGGAATTCGTCTTTGAGCGAGCGTCAGCCATGACTGAATTCATTAAACCAGTTTTTCACAGTGCTATAGGATGGTGCTTCATCGCCATACAAGGATTTAAGTTCATCAATGCACTCTTGTCGTGATAATCCCCGTCGAAAGTTGTGAAAAATGATCGCACGAATGTGTTCACGAGTTAATTCCATTTTTTTTGCCGAGATGAATTTTTCAAGTCTCCGTAAATAAAACAATTCACGATTAAATGACAACACGTTCTGAGTGATGTTATGATAAAAAATGTCAAACTTTCCAATGGCAATGTCAGTTTGCACCTGGCAACACCTGGCCTAGGCCAGAAATATATCTAGCAGCCTACGTATCCATTCATCTAGAAATGGGCCTCATTTCGGAAAAAGATTTTTCGATGACCATAAGCGTCAGTTTGCAGCTGCTCCAGAACCCATTCAGCGAACACTCGTCGATGTCGTTTATCCTTAGCTCTTTGGGCAGTTGAATTTAGTACGGATGCCGGCCTAAACAATGACGCAAAATTTGCCAAGTTGTGGTCTGCGAAAGGCTGAGTTCTTGTTTCTTATGATCGATGCACAGTCTCACGGATAGCGGCGATGTTTTCGGCAGATCTTACATTTTGTCGACGTAGGTGCGTGTGTTGGTTAACCGATAACTGAACCATTGAAATCAAATTTATCCATCACACTGCGAAAAGTCCTCTCGGAAGGACGATTATGGCGGCCGTAAAATCAGCGAAGCGCGTGGAACGTTGCTCAAACAGAACAGACGCTATATCCGTCCATGGTGATTTGGCAAAACAGGCGGGATTAAAGACAGCCCATTCCACTGATGTAGCTTCAATCATATGGCCGCTTTCAACAGTCAAATTTCGAAAGTCCCTCTATTTATGTCCCCAACTGACTAAGTCAGGGCTCTATTGTTCACTTTTAAAAATACCTTGCCGATGTTCGGAAGGAGATGAACTCCTTATAATTCTCAGATTGGCAACTTCTTTATTCTTTTTACGAAGGGCTTGCGATCATATTTAGTTATGTAGAAGCATCGTTAAGCTTTTTCGAAGCAACGTTAAGCTTTTTTTGACTTTCACAATCTAAGTTGCTGAAAATCTCACACCCATACAAAAGAATCGGCAAGAGAAGGGATTTGACCAAGATTTTGTTCGGAGAAAACCGTGTGTTTGCCATAGAGTACGAAGTCCACCTTAGACTTTTCCAAAAGTGATATTGAGATGTGTACTCCACGGTTAAGTTCTATTAAAGGTCATGCCAAGATTATTCGCTGTCTCGACGTACTTTATGGTACTATCGGCAAGTTCGATTTGGAGGTATTTAAGGAGGAGATCTTTGTTGAGTTTCCTAGTAGCTTCTTCGATCATCTTTAAGGGGTGGCGTAGGATAAACTGTACGTCATCAGCAAACTTATGTACAAAACTGTTTTTGACGTGTGCTGGAAGCTTATTAACATATAGAGAAAAAATTATTGGTCCAAGAATAGGCCCCTGAGGAACGCCCATTAAACAACAACTCATTGACACCGTCCAGTCAAGTACGAGTAAATTAATTTGGTCGCTACCAATGAAAATTTGAAGTTTGTTTTGAGCTTTATACACAATACTTTGTGGTTCACAGTGTCAAAGGCCTTTGACAAATCTAACCGGGTCAGAAAGGTTACATGATTCCCATCAATAGCTTTTCTTATTATATCCACCACCAATATAAGGGCCTTTTTGCAGCTTATCTTTGCCCGAAAACCAGACTGATGAGTTGTAGGGAGCTTTTTGTCTGTCAGATGCTTAAGGATTTGGGTAGTAGTAAGGATTTGTAGTCACCTATATTTGTTTTTGTTTGCCACTGGTACTACTTTTATCTTTTTTCACTCGATTGGGAAGTATGAGGTTGTTACAATACCGTTAAACGCATAAGGTAAGATAGTCGGTAATATAATTTTCACAAATTTGGATCTTTTGCCATCCAAGCCAATTGGCATTTGATTTTATTGATAACAACGAAGTCAATACATCTTCTTGGCGTAAGCCGCAGAAACTGAAAGTTCTCACTCCCAAGTTCAAAAAATTCAGCAGGATCTATGTCAGTGGAAAATGATGATGAAGAGAGAAAATTTTTGTTGAGCAGATCATAATCAAGGTCATCAGGGATTTCCGGAGGTTGTTTTCCGATTCCAATTTTGTTAATGGAGTCCCATATCCATTTTCCCGATTATGCCTGACCAAGGGCTCTTTCGTAAAAGTGTGACTTAGCGACTCTTATCTTTGACACCACATGATTTCTTAAGCTACAATAGTCTTGAAAGAGCTCATTAAGCTGAAACCTTTTCTCCTTTTTTATATGCAGTTTCGCGTTTTCGCATGAGTTTAGGAATATCTGAGGTCAACCACTCAGGGGCGTTGCTTTTTAATGATTCAGCATGAATGCGGCATATTTCAAAAATGGACAGTGTACAGTGATTTCGAAGTCTTATTTGTTTGTAAACCGTCTGTACAAAAGTTTGACTTTTTTACTTCGTAAATTGTCGATATCCTCACTCGAAAAACTTTTCATTATAAAGCGATATGATCGAATCCAAGGGAAGTGCTTCTGTCAAAGTTTGGGAGAATTGAGTCCAAATCGTCATTAAATCATTCTCCTCTCACTCTACAATTTCGTTGGGAGTTGATATTTCAGCACTTAGTCCAAAATGGTCAGTTTAAAAAGATATTTGCTAATGACTTATCATGTCCTTATGTGATGAAAATGACTCTCTATGAAAACTGATTCATTTACCGAGTTGCTCCTCGTGACACCTCATCAATGGACACCCGTGTTCCCATCTTTAATTATTCTGCTAACATATAACTACATAAAATTGTAGAATCATCTACTCGTAACTACGTTCTTACTTCACTTCACATCCCGTGTCGCATGCTACGCTTTCCGTGACATTCTCAGTTTTCATTTCGAAGCACTTGTCAAGGACGAAAACTTCACCAGTCCGCGTTACAGCATAGAGTCTTAATGCAGCTAATATAATCACTGTCAAGCTCTAATTTTGTTTTCCATTTACTTCATTCACAGATGTCAACATGGTCGCAGAACCGAAACCACACCAGGTCGGACGGAAGCGGCAGAATGTAACCAAGACAGGAAATGACTGGTAAGCTTCCATTTAGATAACTTATTTTCAAAAATCTGTTCGGATTTTGTTGTTATCCGTGCAGAGAGAAAATTAAAAAAATTATCATTGTCATTATACGTGAACTGGTTAATAGGTGGCAGCAAGTTTCCGAATCCTGCCAGCAAATCTGAGACACATGATTGACGGCGCGATAAATATTTCATTTGGAGGAAAATTCTTCCAGCGACATCCAATATCCAGCATGACACAAAAATTACTGATAGCTCATAGTGGTTTCGGCTAGAAATTCCACGTTTTCACTTCGGCTTACGACCAACAACCGATTTGAAAAAAATAAGGCTTACCCGTGGTTTCTTAAATGACAAAGTTTCGTGTTTCTTATCGAACGATGACTTTGTTTTTGGGAGTGGCAGAAACTACAGCGAGGACATTCACTGCTGATAATGGCCGAAACATGCAATGCAGTTGGAGGTGGCTTTGCATGCTACCTACCATTTAGTCGCTTCAAAATGTGTTGCATGACAGGAACTCTGGTGTTAGTACACGGGTGTGGCATAATTAATTATGTTGAATGGACACTCGTAATAATAATAACATTTTTCGTGGGCCTTTTATTAATCTGATGTAAGATTTGCTTTGTTGGCTGGAGAGAATTGGACATGTCCTTTGAACAGGGTGCGACAACAAACATGACCTCCTGGTGGAAGAAGACCGAATTCTGCCGTTTTATATGATCCTTGACACCAAAGCATCCAACGGATTTTCTAAAAACTCCTCGCTTAAAATGACAAAGTGGACACTCCAAGTCCCGCCTATTGAAGCGTGAGTCGCTGCTCCTTCCTGTTCGAATCCAATGTTTTCCATGTTTCCAAACCATATGGCAGATGTGTAAAAGATTGCATTACTTTGGGATTGCATTCTTTGAAATCACAGTCTTTTGAATGCTTTTTGTGAATGGATGGACTGACTTCAATGTCGTGCTTTAACTTCAAAGATGCATTCGGCATTTGTTTTGAAGTCATTGAATTATAAGTCATTTCAAGCAGTCAAAAGAATTGAAGTCGAAAGAATGCAATACTTTTTGACTGCTTGCATATTTGAAGTCTTTTGAAGTTATCTGCAGTTTTTTGAATTCTTGTGTGAATGGTGTACTGCTTACACATATTGTGTACGTACATCAAAGCGCTTGAAATCTATTTTATTTTTTTTTCAAGGCAGTCCAAAGGTTTCAAGCAGCCAAAAGATTTCACAATTAGTGAAATCAAAAGACTTCGAATGAATGATGAAGAATTCAAAAGACTTCAGATGACTTCAAAAGACTTCAAGAATGCAAGCAGTCAAAAAGTATTGCATTCTTTTGACTTCAATTCATGACTTATACTTCAGTGACTTCAAAATAAACGGTGAATGCAATTTAAAAGCTGAAGTACTCAGTAAATAAGACTTCAAAATAAGTCTCTGAAATCAATTGAAAAAAATTCTCAAAAGAATGCATATGGAGGCCTGATTTCACTGACCATGTTCCAATAATCATAAAAATTGACTTCATCACTGAAATAACGTACTCTGAAGTGTTGCGCCCCTCCAGTTGATTCGAACTCCTACTGCCTAAATGTTTTAAGGTGACTTAGCTAATGAACAACCAAACCCCAGTTCTTCGTCTTGTCGCACTCGCAGTTTGACTGAACGTTGTGACTCATATAACAATTATCTTCTAGTCCGGGACATGGCAGAACGGAACTGCATGAAGCGGCTCCGGAAGGTACGAAGGAATGCCGTCACAGAAAATCCGATCGAAAACCAGGCCTATCGAAAGGCTTAAAAAAACCCAAAGAAATAAGTCGGAAGCGATCAAATCGGTCGATCTTGTCAGCCGGTGTAAATCTCCAAAACGAAACAGGCGACTCAGAAACGCATCTTCCAAAATTTTCGTTTCCGCGCCGTCTGTGTTTGCGGTGTCAACGTTCTTGTCCAATCCCAATTCTTTAGGAACAAAAACTCAGTGATCAGGGTTCTGTATCAAATAGAATGAGAATCAATGACTATAGTGACTTTGAGTGGATGTTATGGGTTTTCGAGAATGAACGTCGTTGTTCACAATTAATATCGACCGAAAATCGTCCACTACATCGGGAAAGCCTTAGTGTAGAGTCTATCTGCACATCTTTAACTGTTTCACTAAAACGTGCTGCAGAGACGAACGCGGTCAAATTCGCATCACTTCATCTCATCGTCACCTCGTCCGTCCTTGTGGCGATATTTTCGTCGGCACGAGCAACACAAGGCTTTCCAGGGTCTCTTCAGTCTCGTTATGCTTCAGTTTTTTCGAGAGGAGCTGCAAAAGGCTGTAAAGATGACCGTTTGGCGTAGGACGGCCGGTATACACATTTCGCCAAAATCACTAACGAATAATTCCGATTTAATCTTGAGGACGAGGTACACCATTCCATGCCTCGACGACGTCTATACTGAATCTTTTCACTTCACACTTAAAACGGAGTAACCGCTTTTTGCAAAAGGGTGTTAAAAACTAAGGTTTTCTTTTGTTCAAATTCTTGAAATTTTCCATGGATAACGATTCAGGACAATAGAAAGATCACCCAAAGCTTGTTTATCAGCGCTGGATGTAGTTTTGGAAAACCTCAGTCAGGTCCGTACCAAGACAGCCTCACCGGATTAATGTCGATGGTGTCGATATTTATGTAGGAACAGAAACAGTTTCGATTATTTATTTACTACAATAGAAACAAAAGTTAAACAAGGTATTAAGAGTTTGTGTTTTGACTTCTCGATTTGATGGCCAAAGACGAACTGCCACACAGCTTGGTTCCAATTTCCCACAATGCATTCCTTCACCCTAGCCAATAGAGAGTGCCCAGCATTCGATACCACGTCCATACCTTGACGACCCAAGTCTCTCTACCCTCTACTTGCATACTGCCGCCTTCGCCTTGCCTTTTATGCACATGCAAGTAAGTCGATGTAATGCAATGCTTCGTGCAACGTTCTTCTTGGTGAACATCGAAACTGGGTGAACTTGACAATGTGTAATTTGCGGAAGCGGTAACCTAGGAATACACTGCATGAAATTGAAAGCATTACAAAAAATATCAAATAAAACTTATCTTCTACAAATGTTCCCGAAATTCTTCACTGAGCATTGAGCATGTAAATTGAAAACCAAAAGACCATCGATAGGGATAAGGCTTCCATCTCCAGCAAAAGAGAAACATCCTCAGACCACTACGATTTGCTTGACTGTTAGAAATACTTATCTAAGAAGCATCTTTGGCTCAGCAGACTGGGGAAATTTAACACTCTTGTAGGTAGTAAAATCTAGGATGGTTGATTTCCAATCTTTGTTCCTTTCCTCAATCTATATTTTAGTGTCGTTACCCAAGTTTTCGATTTGAAAATCTGCAAAGAAATCCTGTGGTAGCTAAACGTATTTTTAACTCGGCACAGATTTTTTAAAATTGTAAACTATTGATTCATTTTGCCTATTAGCTTTATGGACAAGTCGTCCTCTTTCGATACATTTGACATAAACTAACCACTCGAGTTTTTTTTTTAAATATCAGCCCCTGCCCAAATGGCGGACACTGCGGTCTGAAAGAGTAGACCTTTTGTATCTTGGGGAGTTTGTTTAGGCTAACAGAAATTCCATCCTTCTGGTTAAAGTCAGAATGTCTTTAGCATTGGACTGTCTAATGGCCAATGGGGAGCATATCTCTTTAAGGAAGATACGTCTTCCTAACCATATTAGACGTGGACATTCACAAAGAATGTGTACAGCCGTTTCGTCGTCTTTCAAACAGAGTCGGCATTCGGTGATTGTACTGAGTCCTAGTTTGGTTGGAATTGATCTCAAGCAGCAGTGGCCTGAATGGAAGTTCACGAGCTTCTTAATGTTCCCAGTGCTGTGTTTAAGGATTTCTCTGTATGAAAAGAAATTGATTAGAAATTTAGATTGTCGGAGTCCAGTGGGCAATTCGTAGCTTGTTTTCCCACTCATTGGTCAGACCTGTGGGCATAGTCACCTTATGCCACAGAAAAGATCGGTACCAGTGAACGCGGTTTTGGAACCAGTCCTGGCCAGTTCGTCCGCAATTTCATTGTCTGCGATTCCATGATGATTTGGAACCCATCCTAACCTTTCTTTGTTACGTCGGGCTAGGGATTGTAAGGCGTCGTAGCAGCTTTTGATACATTTTGATTCCATTCGATTGAATGACAGTGCCTTTTGCGCTGCTTGGCTATCTGAATATATTAGAATTCTGGCCCCTTTATGGCCTTTTGCAAGGTTTACTGTGGCTTGTAGTTCAGCCTGGAAAAAATATGGATGTTTTCCAATTGGTAAGCAGATTTTAGTGTTGTGTCCATAGACACCGGCATCTACTTCATTTGCCATTTTTGAGCCATCGGTATACCAGATAAAGTTTCTGGTGTCGGAGGCAGGTGAGTTGCACGACCATTGATCACGGTTAGAAACGTCTACCTCAAAGAGACGCGCAAAGCAATATGTAACCTTCATACAATCGAGTAGAACATGTCTTTATCCGTGATGAAATTGATTATTTTAAAGTGTCCCGTTTGGTCACCTGGTTCGTATTTCATTGCCAGTTGCATCTTAAGGCCATTTCTGGCGGCTGTTTTCCTTAGAAAGTTGTTACTTCTTAAGTTTAGGGCCACAAAATTATGTCTTCGTGGGTAATAATAGGTCTAACCATCATGATGTACAACCACTAAAGCATCTTGGGCTTGAGACCCCAAGTCCTACCGTAGAGCTGACTCTGTGATGAACTTGAAATGTGAAGTCCAGTTCAGTTTCTTATCCATCATAACACCGAGATACTTGACTTCACTGGAGTATACCAAAGATGTTCTCTCATAACAATTGGAGGCAGTCAGTTGTCTCCTCATTGTGAAGGGGACCAGAATGGTTTTGCTAAGATTCACAGAGAGTCCTTCACACTTACACTATTCTGAGACATGCATTAATGCTGAATGCATTACGCTAGTGATTGTGGTATCAAATTTGTCTCTAATGGCAATAGCCAAATCATCAGCATAGCCTAACTCATTGAGGTTCACTAAGAGGTTGTCTATGACCAATGACCAGAGGAGAGGTGACAGAACACCTCCCTGAAGACAACCTCTCGTTGCAGTGACTGACTTTAGCATGCTTCCAAGCGAGGAAGTAGCGTGGATCTTTAGTCCGCATTGCGTTCGTAATGGAGTTGTAACTGGTTTTGTCAAAAGCACCCTCAATATCAAGACAATATCCTTCGATTGAAATGCCTTTTCAACAAGGGTGGCCAGATGGTGAAGTGCCCCCTCAGTTGACTTTCCCTTCCCGCATGCATATTGGTTGGGGTACATGGGAGAGTGAGTTTCCAAGTGTCCCCTTATATGCAGGTCTATAAGTCTTTCTATGGTCTTTAACATGAAGGAGGATAGACTAATAGGCCTATATGATTGAGGTAGCTCCGGAGATCTGTTTCCAGGTTTTCGTATAAAGATATGTCGCTATATAAGGGGAATATATCCCCAATTGTAGCTAGCTTTAAACAAAGAAAGTCTTATCAATTTCAAGCTTATAGTTTATTATTAGCATTCTGCTGTTGAAAATGCAAAACACTCTATTTTCATTTTAAAATAAGACAAGATCACTTTCAGACATTTTTTTACTTCTGTGTTTTACAAATTCATTTGTCTGTAGGCGTAAGACTCAAGCTCAAAGCCACACGAGGTTCAAAATCGACTCGAAACACAAACATGCACATGTGTGCATATATCAACTTGTAGAAATTTTCAACTTTATTCCGTCAAGCCAACAGTCATTTGTTTTATTTACATTCCATTTAACATTTATTTTATATTCCCTTCACAAATAACATCAATTCATCACTTAAATGTCCTGACAGCGGGCGTATCCTTGCCAGTCAGTACTCTAACCGACCCGGCACCGTGTGGCACCATCCACCACCACCAAGACCACCACCACTTGTAAATAGTGTTGATGATTGAACCCAAACTCTAGGCATTTTTCTTGTCCCTTTGCCATACCGCCACCCATTCGCTTTTGGATGCGCCAGTTCTAGTTGTAGCTGTTTCGTAAAAGTCAACGGCAGAGTGAAAATTTGCTGAATAAATGAATGCAAGCGAACGGAAATAAATTGTAACTTTTCTACGTCCAGTTCCGGGACGTTCAGTCGCAAGGCAACCCAAAAAAGAGCACGAAATTTTTCCAAGTGGAAACGTTTTTCCAAGCGGAAAATTTCCTGGTAAACACCCGCAGTCCATCACCTAGCCCCATGCACCACAACTCACAGGACGAGCTGTTGAAAGTTTGTGTGTGACCGACACTTTTTCCCGCAGCACACTGAATTCGTCCAGTTGTCAACCGAATCAAGCCGCTGCCGGAACTCCTATTCTCTTGACCCAATACTCTCTAGAACACAACACTCATCGTGTTCAACTGCCTTCACAATGCCTGTATTCTGTGACACTACGACTGCTGACGGAAGTTTTATTTTATTTATTTTTTTTTTTTTAAGGTAAAACCTGACCTCAAACCCTCCCTTACCAGCAGACACCAACCTCTGAAGTGATTTCTAGAGGAGTGGTGAACAGTTTAACCACTAACAACCAGTTTGCGGGCAACCTCCGTAATTTATATCAATCTGTGCGTCCTGAACCCGTCAAGGGTTCAACTTGAGCAGCTCCCAAAAGTTAACCGAGGGTGAGAAGGGTGAACAAATCAAATATTGACAGAAACTTTTGCTTTGTCGCTATTCTTCTGGCTTGTTGCTTTCCTCTTGAGGGGGTTGAAAATTGTTTAACTATTGGCTAAATGATTTGTGAAACGATTTGTGACTAAACTTTTGATAACGTTGTTTTTTTTCCTTTTTTTTCAGGGATTACTACTATGACAGGTGAGCAGACGCATCCCTCTTCGCATCATCATTCATAACCCTAATCAAATTGAATTTTGTTTCCCTCTTTCAGCTACTATGCATCTGCGATGATGCGAACAGCTGGCGCTCGTCCAAAGAAACGCAAACGTCTAATGACAACACAAGGCCGAATGATGAACGATTCGGTAAATAATGGCAGTCTGAGTGCGGCCGTCGTAGCCGCAGCCGCTCAGCAGCAGCAGCAACAGCAGCAGCAACAACAACAGCAGCAACATCAACAACATGCTGCAGCTGCTGCCATGGCAGCAATGGCTAATCTCTTGCCACAGCAGCGGCAGTTAATCCTGCATCAGCAGAGTTTATTATCAAATGGAGCTGCCGCCGCTGCTGTGGCTGCAGCAGCCAATAGCATCGTAAATGGCGTGGGTGCAGGTGGTGGTTCGGGAACAACGTCCCATCATACTTTGAATGCGTTTCTACAGCAACAGCAGCAGCAGCAGCAACAACAACAACAACAACAGCACCAGTTTGCTGGGCTTAATTTAAAGTCAACTTCGCCGACATTGAATGGTGCAGCAGCAGCCATACCCCCGGTCGCACCCACATCGTCGGGCATCGCCAACAATTCGTTGACTACAACAGTCGCATCGATGTCGAATTGTGAACAAATGTCAACATTGTGTACAAACAGTTCACCACTGATTCAGCCGACAAACCAACAACAGCATTTGTTCCATCAGCAATTGCTGCAGCAGGTGAATGCGCAGCAACAACAATCACAGTGGGGGCCATTCAAAGTGTACAGTAAGATTTTTTTTTCGTTCTTAAAATTTGTTTATCGATTATTTACACCAAGAGTTTCATGCAGGTTGATTTTGATGAAACTACGTCTCTTATGAAAGCGTATGAGTACCATTTACAGAAATTAACGTCGGTAATGTTTGACTTTGTATCGGCAATTGAATTCAATGACATTAGATTCATTAACTGGCGAGCATATCTGTAAGGTGATAGAGCCGTTCATTAGTCTTGCTCTGGAATCGTGCAACCGTCGAGCTTCTAGGGAATTGAGAACTGCCTTTAAGTTGAAGCTTTTCATTGATGTTACACGATCTTACCTCGGGTATAACCTTTAAGATGTAGACCTATGCAAGAGTTAATGAAAGCAATGTAGTCGACATTTTTGACATATTTTCTTTCTTACTGGTTATCCTTATTGTTTTCACACCTTATACGAATTAAGAGTCTAGCTTTGGGAGATATAATTAACGCGGATTTCTATCCCAAAAAATTTATTGTATCGAAGAAGTTTGTTAACTATTAAAATCAAACGACAGAATTTTCATATTTAATCCCGTAGTACACGACATGGGAATCGTTGCATGTACATGCGGGCCTGACGTCACTGAAAAATCACGCATTCAGGTGAACTATTCGTTGCAGTCATCTTGTGATCGAATGTCGTTGCATGCAAAAAATATCGGTAGTACACGGCATGTAGAATTTGTCCCAAGGCGTCACAGGTTTCCATGCGACGGTGGCCCTCGCATGGAATTATTCGCATGTATTTTTGCATGTGTCGTTCGCACATGTTGCGCTAGTACACTACATGCAAGGCGGTTCGCATACGTAGCGTTCTAGGAACAAAAAAACAGCATAAACATTGGTTTCCTAGTACACGGCATGCATTCATGTGAATATATTTTTTTGCTGTCATGAGTACACTTGAAATTTGTTTCAGTTTGCTATTATGTAAAATTTTAAAATGTCGAAAAAAAACTGGAAAAGATTGTTATTTTGGCAATAAATCAAATTAAAAATGCCAAAAAAGTTGAATATAGTGAGCATTATAAAGCCCAAAACTTGAAAGGAGGTGTATTTGGGTGAAAGGGCTGAGCGGGCTAATTCGATTACTTGCTAGGTAATCCAAAAATCTGATGCCTTCGTTCGAACGAGTTGATATTGTGCTGACAGAACGCGATTGGGTGGGCTTTGTACATAAGATGGAGACACAATGATTTTAATAGTCTTAATAAAGAAACAAACATTGATCCACCAACCATAAACACCAAGCGTTCGAGGGCACACAACAGTATCTGGCTGAAGCAGATTTCAAATGTTTGTGAAATAAATATTGTGTGCATCATGGGCCAAAATTGTTTGCTATTCTATGAAAAATGAAAACTTCGTACTCGGAATAATAGGTGGAGTTTGCTACGGAAGCCCAGAATTCGTACGTCTTAGATCCCACGTGTGGTGCGAACAATAAACTCTAGAAAGTATTAATGACACACATTTGAAAACCGTCGGATAATGATTTTAACTGAAACTCATTGGCATTAGTATGGGGTCAATCGGGAAAATATGAATATAACATTTTGCTTCTCTATCATTAAAAGCATCGTTCTTCGCATTAAACCTAAAAAAAAACGTTTTAATTGTTTTACACTTTTTTTTAACAAAATAAATCCATTGTGCCAACGTCCTAATGCTTGAAACATTCTACTCATGTGAAATACATGCGACGATACGAATTCGTGCACTCGCATGTGATATTTCCATGGCATTGAGCGATGACGTGTCGCATGTTGTCCCAAATCACATGCTGATTGCTAGTACACGGCATGCGAATTAGTCAAATGTTTGCATGCGATAAAGGTGTAGCATGGACTCATATGTACATGCAAGGCTATATGCGACTGTCACGAATATGGATAGTAAATGACATGCAAACTCCATGCAGATATTGTGACAGATTTTGACGTCAGAATGACGTCGGACTCGCATATACATGCAACAATTTCCATTTCTTTATCAGCCAGTTAACTTTTCATGGTAATACCATTCTAAAAAGATACAACAAAAGAAAGTGCTTTTGCCTCCGATTTACTCCTCCTAGATGTGTACAATTCGGTCTATAGAGTAACCTGGTTTTTATTATGCAATGTGATCATTCACAAGGGGTTAGGAGTACCCTTCTGATGCGTTTTGAACAGAGTGAGCAGAAGAATAATTGACAGATTGTGCAGTATTTATAAACCTAGATCTCATGGGTAGAGTATTAAATATCGATATTTGCTTTCCCTTAATTTGGAAAATTGTGCGTTAACTCAGTCTTCAGTGTGTACTTTCTATGACAGATAATGTACACAAATTATTGGACGACGCCAGTCTTAAACACCAGTATCATAAGCCGATAATGCAATCAGTTAGTGTCCGACCGAAACCGTAATTTCAGCCGAAACTGGAATTTCAGCCGAAACCGAAACCGTAGCCGAACCTTCGGCTGTATTTTTACACACACAGAGAGTCATCTCGTTCGAATTGACCTGACACATCGCGCAAACGCTTACCTAGGTATTTATAAGTATAATCACGCCGGCCAGCCGCGGACCATACAACTCACGGACCAAAAACTCGCACGAAGTTAACCGTGCTAATCAGGCAATAAAAAAAGTTTGTGTTGGTAAGACGCAATGCAATCTCACCATGCACGAGAGTTGATTTTGGTCACTCCACAATCTTTGGAGAAAATATCCCCTCCGCAACAGCTAATGACTAAAAAGTCTCAACAACAAAATTCAGCTCCAATTTCCGTGGCTTTGTGGTAAGTGCAATATCTGTTGAACATCACGACCCACGCTCAAATCCAGATAAGACCATCTGGCATTTTGTATCGGCACCACAACCTCGCGAGTGACTGACAATCCTCCGATGAGTACAACTGTCAAGATAAGGCTGCTGTGGCTTTTTGGAGTCAGCAATAAACTGTACGTCTAACCCCCGTCATTTATGGAAAATATAACACGACTTGGTTTTACAAAGAGCTGTCGTGTCACCAATTTTTTTGTATAGCACAACCGTGAGCTGTGGGTTTCCCGATATTCGCCGACTCCATCACAATATCAACCGATGGGTCAAAACTAGACAAAAAGTGGAAGAAAAGAGCCCTCCTCTCACGATTTCTGCAAAGAGATATACTCAATTTCGCCGGCAGCAAAGCTGCCCTAAAATCTCTCTCTGTGCTCTTCACTTCATCTAAGCTTGTCAAGGAACGCAGGGTACGCTTAAGGTGATAGCGGATGTTCACAAGATTGACCTTTTCGGGGTGCCACGACATAGGGATATACGCGGAAACTGCAGAGCACAGATGCGCCTCAAAATATATTGAAATTCCGTTAGCTACGGTCAAACTAAGAATTAAAAATAAATACATAAACCATTGTGCAACATCTCCAGACAAACCTGAAACCTCAACAAATAGAACACCAGAAAGCTACTCAATTTTGAGTCGCAACTCCTTAGGTGTGTTCTCATGGAACACTGTCTTATTAACAGACATGCGTGAAGTCAAATTAACTGCAGAAATTGCATAAGGAGAATGTCACTCATCCGCTCACCGAATGCCCGGTGAAAACAATATCAAGACATCGCCCTGTTCATAAGAGAAACAAACTAGTTCTCTCCATTTTCCCCTTCCTCTCCACCCAGATGGAAACCCTCTCAAAACCCATTTCCTCCTAACATAGGTAGATTCGTTAATCCACATAACCCTCGTCGGATCACAATGGGCCAAAACTGTGTGTGTGAAAGTCATTGTACCTTACCTTAAGCTGTACGAGGCGGTTCACTGCACGCAGACTGGGTTTCGGATTTCGGACAATTTTTTGCCGAAACCGGTCACTACAATCAGTATATTATGGCCACCTATGTACTTGACCACATTACTATCGCTTTTCGACCCTTCCAGTGATAGAGTTGTCGGTTAGGTAAGAAAAGGATCAGATCTGAATCGTCGAGTTGAACAATCTTACCAACTGGATTCTAACCTTCGACGTCCGTATGCATAGAAGCATTGCACAGAAAGTGTACTTCAATGAACATGACAACATTTACTTACCGGAGTTGTTTCAGCCTCCATCGGATCTTTGATTTAATGAGAAGACGTCGACTGTTTTTTGAGAAGTCATCTAAGGCGTCAAACAAGTATTTTCAAGCTTTCCAGCAACTGCATTCCCCACATTGTTATCGGTTTTCCTTAAGACCCAACCAGTCGGGCGGGTTTTAGAAATTTGAGCCGTATTGCTGAAGTCGGCCTGTTTTACCATCGGAAAAAGCTCCGCGTTGGAAGAGAGAAGATTGTTAGTTTGAATCTTGAACACTGTGCGTATTTTTTATGAAAGGATTCCTCCCTACAATGTCCAGCATTCTTTCCGCCGCACTTCAACTTCTTTCTCTTGCTCAATGCTCATCTATTCGCGATCATAACCAGAACATAGCATCCTAGATTGCTTCTGAAAACTTTTCGGCGCCTTTTAATTGAATCAGTTGAAAGGTTACATGTTAGAATCCTAGAGTATGTTTGCAATTTTACCTTGTTTTGGAAACTGATCAAGTCACCATTTTCCGTAAGGATCAAATTATCAGCTCTATCACCGTCTGTTTGACCAGCTATAGCAGTCTGACTTAATATGGGGACTTGCTGGGCATATCAACTAATCGCAAGTAAAATACTGCGAATTGAGAGAATGCAAAAATATTAAATCCTCCGTCCCTATTTGATAGATAGATAGATAAATACTTTATTAGTCACATATTTGACTTTAGATTTACAATTATTAATAATTACAAAAACAATGTATAGGTATATACATAGTTACACATTGATCAATAATTTAGTTTTACGTAATTCACAATACTTCTTTTAAATTGATTTACATTGGATTCGTTTTTAACATGCCTTGGTAATTCATTGAAGATCTTAAAACCTTTGTAGATCAGTGAATTTTGAGCTTTTGTAGTTAGAAAATTCGGAAGCCTAAAATCATTCATATTTCTTAACGAATATGGTTGTACTTTACTTACATACTGAACATATGTTGATAAATACTTTCGCATTAAGTTATTTTTTATTTTAAAGACAAACATTAACATATTCATAACGATTCTTTGCTTTACCGTTAGCCATTTCAGAGCTTCTAACATGGAATTAATCGATGTAAATCTATTACACTTTAAAATATTTCTCATAGCTCTGTTCTGTAGTATTTGAAGTCTACCAATTGCACTTTCGTTACATAAAAACAAAACAGTTGTACAATATTCAAAATGTGGTTTTACAATTACATTATAAATATTAATAGCTGATAACAACGTTACATGTCTACGTATCCTTTTAATAAAACCTATCTTTTTAGCAATCTTTTTACATATATATTCAATATGACTTAGACTTAGTTTGCTGTCTATCATAATACCAAGATATTTTATTTTCTCAACTCGTTCTATTATTTGGTTCTCCATTAATAAACTTGTATTAAAATAAACATTGTTTTTATTCGATATAATCATACATTTGGTTTAATTCGTATTCAATTTTAGCCTATTTTGGCATAACCAAACATATATATTATCGAGGTCTTCCTGGATCTTCTTGTGGCATTCTTTGATATTCTCACCAGCTATGTAAATCAGTGCATCATTAGCAAAAAGGGCGATTTCACAGTGTCTTAAAACACAAACTATGTCGTTGATATAGATGAGAAATAAGAGAGTACCCAGACCCTTGAGGAACTCCCAGTTCAACATACTTTGGGTTCGACAAATGTCCATTTATTTTTACTTTTTGAGTTCTCTTTTCTAGGTACGTTTTAAACCATTTAAGCTCCAAGTTGTTAATTCCGTATTTTCGCAACTTTAAGAGTATCGCTCGATCTTTTGTTTCGAAAGCGCGCTTTAGGTCTATAAAAGCACTGTATACATATTTTCCTTCCGAAACACTTTGCTTCCAGTTTGTTATAATTAAGTTACAGGCACTTTCACAGGAATGCTTCTTGCGAAAACCAGATTGGGATTCAATTATTATGTTTTTATTTTCGACGAAATGTTCAAGTTGCTTAAACGCTATTTTTTCTAACAGTTTTTCATACAAGGGCATACCGTTCACTGGTCGAAATTCATCACATTTTTTGGTATTTGATATTTTTTCAATCGGACTCACTATAGATTCTTTCCAAGATTCCGGAAAAATGCCTTCTTCGAAAGATTTATTAATAATTTTTTGTAAGGCTGGTCCTAAAATTTCAAAATTTTCTAAGTAAGTCTTTGGACACAATGAGTTACAATCTTTTTTATTTTTTAACTGAATGAGCACAGCGCGGATATCAGACAACGAAACACACTTAAATTCAAAGTTGTACCCCAAGTCGGTTATTAGATTAACATATGGCATAGTTGGTATCGATTCATTAATTTCTAATACACTATTTACGAAAAAATTATTAAATTTATTGGCAATATCTTCGTTATCCGTCGAACGACCATTATAGAAATCAACACATGTTATTTTCGAATCTTCTTTTTTTAAAATATATTTTTTTAAGTTACGCCACATTTCTTTTTGATTTGAAGCTTTATCAACTTTTTCTTTAATGTGTTTCCTTTTAGTTATAAGAATTTGTCTTTTATAATGGTTTCTCGCAGTTGTGTAAATCTTCCAGTCTTCTTCTTCAGTGTTGGTGAGAATAGCCCTACTCCTTTTAATTATCTTTTCTTTCTTAAGGTTAAGTAAATGATTATTAAACCAAGAATTATCACTACATCTTGCAACTATTTCTTTCGTAAACCTCCCAACTATATTATTCAATTCTTTAACAAATAACGTCGAAGCAATTTTGTTGTTATCAATGTTCCCAATAGATGTTATTTCACTGTTTAACAGTTCGCGATTAAAGTTACTTTTATTATATTTGAATATTTCAATTTTTTTCGGAATGATTTTTGCTTGGTTTTTCCTTTTCATTTTGATAACTATTGTCTCATGATCGCTTATTTTCAGCTCGTTTTCTGTTTTAGCCTCGACGTTTATGTTGTTAGTGAGTACATAATCTATTAGAGTTTTAGATGTTTTTGAGATTCTAGTAGGCTCACTTATCAGTTGATATAATGAATTATCAGATATTTTTTTAATGATTTCTTTCCTATATGTATCTGAAGTGGCAAACCAGTCAACATTAAAATCACCTACCACAATAATATCTTTATCATTTTCACATATTTCATCTATTACTTCCGAAAATTTATCACAGAAAACACGGTCAGACACTCTTGGAGATTTATTTAAAGCTACCATTAAACATTTATAATTGCCGAAGCACAAATCACATTTAAGCCACCATATACTTTTTTCGTTTACTCTTGCACTAAAATTCAATATTTGTATATGTTTTTTCACATACATCACAACGCCACCAGTTCTAGTATTTTCAGAATTACACCTTAACAAGTTATAGTCATCTATTTGAATTTCATTGTTCAGAACATCCTCTGATAAATGAGTTTCTGAAAGAGCTATTATATCGAACTTTTCATTGACAACCATATTTTTAAGTTCATCAAAATTATTTACTAATCCACAAATATTAAGATAGCAAATTGATGACTTTGATTGCTAGTACGCAATTCTGCCCTTTTGAGTTTCAATTTTTTTCTTTAACACCTCACACACATAACTTCTACAATCATGGTTAACATCTAAATTAAATCCTAGTTTCTTATTCGCTATATCACTATATTTGAATTAAAAAGTAAATTTTAAGAACTACCCATATTGTCAACTAGTATTTGAATAATTTTCTCAGCAAAAAATAGAAATGAACGACTTTGTGTGTCCTGAAATACGTCCCTACAACAATTGTATCCACCACCCAAAAATTGCGTACCTAATATGAAAAGTTCACAAACCTTGTGATTTATGAATATAAGGGGATAATGGATAAACAATTGCCACAATTGCACAAACTAACCAACACAGACGTGGGGGCGCCATGCCATCCACTGTGCACCGCAAACACAGGCCATTGTTACTAGCCAGGCAAACAGAGTTCTTCGCTCGCTGGCCGCTCTCAGTCGAGTCCTTTCGCAATGAAAACGTATGAAACTGTTGTTTGTTTGCCAAAGTGCTTACGACAGTAGTTATGCCAAATGTGTCCTTTTAGTTCGAACTACGAGTGTACATGTGCAGCCAGGACTCGTGCATAGTCAAACACAAGTTTTCTGACAATTTTTTCCCTCCTTTTTGTTATTCCTTGTCCCGTTTTTGTTCCACAAGTCTACAACACTTCCAACGGAATTGTTTAATGTTTTTTTTTTGTTTTTTTTTGTATCTCATTGGGTTCTTTGTTTTTTTTGTTGTTGTTGATTCTAGGTAATCCGGACACATTAATTTGTGGCAACTGCAGAGAATGCTTCTCGGACCTCGGTGAATTATTGGACCACAAAAGGACTTACTGTAAATTAAGGTTTACATGCAAGTGCCAGGACATAGCATTAGCATCAAGTAATTAATTTATTATTTTAACTCTTTGCGTGTTTAGAGATGAGTGGTTAAATTTCGGGTGGCGGTCAGATTTGCACTGTTATCCTGGTTGAAGGAAATACTCTTTAATCGGATATCCGTTCAGGATTTGCCTAAACTCGGGATACGTGCTAACAGATTTAGTAATACGAACATTTGTTTTGTTTTACTTTCTTTTTTTAGAGAATCCACCGGCTGGAGCGAAATTGCTGTGCGCAGTTTGCAAGGATGCTTTCACAAATCCATGGGATCTCATGGTGCATGCACAGGCCGCTCACATGGTGAACATCTACGAGTTGGGTGGCAATGAGACAGCATCAACTCCCACTAATGCTGCCATTAACAACAACAACAACAATTGCATCAGTATCAACAAAAATGGCACCGAAATGAACGGATCGGTGCGGTTGAATGGTACAACTGCAGCTGTGACTGTAACTGAGAGTGACGTGTGCATTTCAACAGAGGGTGGGAGTGTCGAATTAGTGGCATCACCACTTTTGCCGCGTAAAGACAATGGAACTTTAAATGGTGGTGTTGGTAGCTGCAACAATAGTATTTCGGGCGATGGAAATGCCAGCGATGGTGAGCCTTGTTTGGAAATCAATGGAGGCATTTGCAGTCCGAATGGTTCAATTGCCAAAGACGTAAGTGGAAAAATCAGAATGGGCGGCTGGTGAAATGTGATTTTCGACTGTCAATTCCAATGTGTGCATGTGACAGTTGTCTTTTTTGAAAAAAAAAATTGTATTTATTTCAATGTGATATTTTGTACTATGATGTGCAATGAGCTTTTTCATGAAGACGTGTATTCATTGTTTACATTCAGAATTTGTTTATATTTCAACTGTAATGCATTACTCGGCGTATCAATGGCATGAAAGGGGATACGAATTCCCATTGGCTTTCTATATATACATCTCCAATGGCAGGGATCAGGAAAGATAAGAGGAGAGGTACCGATGCAGGTTTCTTTTGTATTCTTGTCTTGCCTTTTGGGAATTTTCATGAGGGGTACAAATTTTTGTCCCTTCATTTCCATTGAGCCGTTCCACCATTCTTCTTTTATAGCTGCAAAAAGAGAGCCCTTGGAGGAGTAATTTTGAGTCCGAATATTTCGATCTACAGGATTGAGATCGGGTGATTGCGCTGCCCATTCCCGAACACACAATCCGCCAGCATTTAACCATTCAGTGACGAGCCTAGACTTGTGTTTGGGGTCATTGTCATGTTGGAATATCCAGCGCAAGGGCATGTTGTCATTCGCGTATGGAAACATAATGTCCTTCAGTATATCTTTGTTCCCTTGACTATATAAAATACCCGTAATTTGGTAGATAGGCCCCATTTCGTGGCCGGAGAAACAGCCCCACACCATAACATTGCCACCACCTAGTTTTACTGCGCTCTGGCAATGCTATGGGTCTAAGCATTTTCCGTTCGGTCTTATATTTGGATTCATCGGACCACAGCACTGTTCTCCGTTCTCAGTTCTTAGATTAAAATTGAGTCCCAAGTCATTCACAACTTTTCGTGAAGATGTTCTAGGATCTTTTCTAAACTCTCGTACTACAAAATGATCCTTTCGTGCTGTTGTTACACATTTTCAAGCAATTAAAATGATGATATTTGTTAGTAAATAAAATTCCAAGTGTTTTTATGATGAATAGTTTTATATAGGGACACGTTTTCGACGTATTGCATTAAGTAAGCAAACGTAATGGGCTTTATTAAATCTTTAGTTTTGTGAAATACAGTACATCTCCCCGCATCGAGGTTTCAATCAGTCGGATACAATAGAATGTTTTAAGAAGTTTTTAATTCTGTGAAGTCAAATCGAAACTAGTTTTGTTGGACGCGTTATTGCATAAAGAAGAAAAGTTTTCGTAAAATTTTATTTAGCGGTTTAATTTTAATAACAAAAAAGACCTACAGGACCTTAACACCTAACAGTCGCTCTTATGGCTCTTCAGCTTTGATTATGAAGCTTTATAATTTTTAGTTTTTGGTTTTTTCATGCATATTTTACAATAACTCCTAATTTTGCTTATTTTTGTTAATTCTAATTTTTTTTTATATTTTTTTTTGCTTCAATTACAACGCCTTGTTCAATGTATTTTAGAAAATATTTCTGCGACCTTGTATGATGCAGTTGTTGTGCTCGGAATATTAAAGCGTGATTAACTTTATGTCGATTAAGTTCAAAAGTACCAAGTTTCAGTCGAGATACTTCCATCACCTCTTCCTTCCGAACTGGGAAAATATTCAGCATCGGATCTCTTTCTTTGTGGCAAGTATATGTGATACTTTAAGAGTATCATATTCAATCCAGTTTTCTTTGGAAATTCTAACAGCTGTTTCCACGCCGATTTCGAGGTATTGTTTATCTCTTTGTTTATTTCTGGAAAGACCTCTAGACTCTGGTTCATGATAAAAACCAGAACAGTGCTAAGCAAACTAAGTCTTCGGATATTATGAACCTTCTCGCAACGCTTTTTAATATATGAGTAATGCAATTTTATCCATGTGTTTTAACTTTGGCATTGAGCTCTCTATTGATGCTTTTTTTACGAGCACTTCCGTGTAATTGTTCATCAAGAAATATAAAAAAGGGCACATAAAAACTTGACATGGTCTCAACTTAACACTGCTTTAGTCTTTTAGATAGTCTTTATAGTTTAGTATAACTGACTAAATAAAGTCAATTGGCTCCTTGATGAAACTTTTGTAATTAAAATTGAACAAAAAAATAAAAAACATACGAATTTGTCCGGAAACTTATGAACGGCAGTGTTAATATTTATGCATATTTTTGTATGTGATAAGGTAGTTAAGAACTAATTATTTATTAGTTTAGAACTTTTTTATTGGAAAACTGAATTGATTTTAATTGAAGAAGTGAAAGTGTCCCTTTTTTGACAGTTTTTTCGTTATAAAATTCAAACCATCCTGTCAAATTTAACCAAAAGTTATTCAGCAATTCTTTGTGCATATACGCTTTGAACGAAACAAATTTGGTTTGATTTGATAGCTTGATTTGTTCTCGAGTTAGACGAAAAAATCCACCCAAACGTACGTACGTACACAGAGACACAGACATCTTTCTGAAAACAATGTAATCCAACTACTGGGACCTCGAAACGTGGAGAAATGTAAAATTTTTGAACTCAGAAAATCGAACCTATTACAAGAACTTCCTGATGAGAAGTAAATAAATAGATTCTTACGTTCCAAAGTCTTGGTAAATTTTTTACCACGATAAGCTAGAATGCTATGCTCGGCAGGAATTATCTTAATCTGTAAACGAAAATGGACGGCAAATGATCTCCTTGAAGATCGGACTGATGCTATTCACCGGACAGGACAAGCCCCATCTGCATCCTACCTAAGTTCGGAAGAAAGACAATCGACCTCTCGACTAAAGCCACGTACCTTACAATCTTTTTATTTTCTAGCCTGAAAGCAAAGGCCCTTTACGAATGCTCGGACTTTTCGATCGTGCGATGCACGTGAGGAATGAAGAAACGTTGATGAATTTAATTTATGGGACATTTTTCCTACAAGTCGTATCAATTGTTCACACTTCAAGGGCATGAATGACTATTGTAGCGAAACACTTCTCGGAGTACACCAACTCAATGAAGAGCAATTTTCGTTGGCAAGCCCGTTCCCCTGCTTTGGTTCATTGAATTTTTTTTTTTTGCGGGGTTGTTGAAGGCCTTCCACGCTGGTAAGGCTCATAACAACTGTCATTAATTGGTTTTTACATATTTCGTTTTCAAATGAAAAAGTTGAATTACCGCAACCCGTAGTTCTTCTGGTTATCAGGAATACCTGAAGAATCTTGCCTTGCGTTGATCCCAGTGTGATCAATTTTGTTGATCTGGATAATCTTTTGTTCAAGTCCACTTGTTTGTGTAAAGTCGTTAGCCAAAGTTTGTTACCGGAAGTATGACTTTCTAACTAAGCTGCCAAACGATAACGCTTTTGTGGTCGTAATTGGATCATAAGGATTCTCATCAAATGTTCGCTCAAATGCCATAAGTCATCTTCTTTCTTCTATAGTCTACCTCTTTCTATAGTCATATAAATGCAGTCCTCTTACGGGGATCACGGTCAAGTTTTTTTACTATTTTGTGAGCTTATTAACTGTCTCTGCCGAAAGCCGGTAAAAATACCTCATCACCTCCCCTCGATACCCTTTGGAAAGCTGATTGACATTCAACTAATAGTGACCGTTTCCCGAGGCATGCATTCAAATTGATGGCGTCAACTGCAACGCCGATCCCTTAAAATATCTGGCAGCTGAAAATAAGTGCATATGCTATTTTACAGACCTCAAATGAATCTCAATTGTTATATCCGGAGAACGAGATTCCAGTGTTTTTCTTTATTTGCTCATTCATTTTATATGTGAAACAATCAGTCAGTCTTAATTACCAAAAAAAATGCCCAAATTGACAACACACATTTTCTTTAATATTCATTTGCAAATTCATTTAACGTAACAAAGTTTTTTCATTAATGAACTGAACTGCCCAGTTGCCGGCCAGTATCTTCAAATGATTGATGATGACAATCTCATATCCTTAATCCTTAATTCCATATCCATTTCACTAATTCCTTGACGTTACATTTTTATTCTTGTCCCGGATATGCAGGACATTCTTCCCGATGATGCATCACTCGACGGACGAATGTCAATTTCATCGCCTACTCATCACTCCGATGACATGATGAAACTAAATGGCTCGATGTCATCACGTGGCAGTTCCCCAGCATTGGAGCAAGAAGATCAACCCCGGGCCTGCATAGTCCGCACCTTAAGCATTGTAAGTTTTGTCCTTTGATTCCGTTGTTTTCGTATTTTTTTTTTTGGTTTGCAATTAAAAATATTTTGTTGATAAAATTAATAACTACAAAAAAAAGTAAAAAATTATGAAAAATGATATATTTCATTAAAGGAGGCCACAAGCCCACCCACCGCCACAGCAACAGCTCTTGGCATAATGACCACAAGTCTGGCTATAAGCCTAACGAATGGAACCGCAACTGTATCACCACAGTAGATGCGATGCAATGGCAATGGATACAGCGGCAATGAGCATCAAATCAATTATTACCTTGAGCGTCATCCAGATACACACATATACACTCTCACAGATACGTAATGAGGATTATTTACCAAGAAACAAAATAACAATTTAAAACAAAACAAAAAAAAATAATATTGAATATTAAAAATATTATTAAATAAATGAATGTTGTTCCCAATTATCACTGCAATGGAATCCTGATGCCCGCTGTAGTTTTATCCTGGCTATTCCCTTGAATCGTTTGCGTTAATAATTTGTTTTACCCCTTTTTTTTCTGGTTGCGATACAACGAACACCACTGCTTGGATGTTTTACCGGAATTTTTTGTTTGTTTTTTAATTGCTTGTTGGATGGAATATCAGGATACATGGAACATGGATTCGTAGGATTTATTATTATTTGTTTTTTTTTTTTTTTTTAAATTGCATGCGTTCCTTTTGGCAATGGAGTTATCAATCAGCAAAGAGGAATCATATCAGATGCATATCAGCATGGGGTAGGATTTATGGAGCCCTATAAGCCGGTTATGGTATTCGAGGAACGAAGGATTATTTGGAAATGTAGTACTTATCAGGCGGATCATGGGAGCAAAGGTCGTTCGTGGTTGTCCAATGTAATGGCTGCGTTAATTAAAAATAATCTTCTCTTTTTTTCGTAAATTCACAAAAACAAAAAACCGAAGAGTATGGATAGCTTATATCATAACGACCTTGTATGTACACAACTCAAATAATGCCATTGACAGGAATTGTTTTCCTTTTAAAAGTATTTTTTTAAACCGGAATTTGTGTAACCAGAAGAAATTAATTTAAAATATTCAAACTGCAATTTTGTAGTTTAACAAGTTACTGCTTCTTCTGTGTTTTGGAACCCCTGAACTTACGTGAGAAAGAAATGAAGGGATTAATAAATGGTGCCTAGGATTTGAATAAAATTTAAAAACATATTCTGCGGTTGAAAAATTCGTTTGTACTGGTTTATAATTCCAAGTAAAATCAAGTTGTTAAAACATTCTACAAATTAGTACTCACATTGAAGACCTACGAAAATGATGACAATCGCTGATCGCAAGAAATAAAATTCACACTATTTTTAATATTTCCTTCTTTCAATAGAACTAACAGCTGGGTTGCGGGTTCGGTAAAGCGCTTGCCTTTAAATTGATTCAATTTATAGGTCCCAGGTTCGATTCCTAGAGTGGTCTAGTTTTTCGAATCTGGTCCAGTCACCATATTCCATTGGGATAAAGTTAATGGCACATCATTGGATTGGTCGACCAGCGATAGTTGTCTGACAAATGAGTGGCGTTGTTGTAGTGGTTGTAGTATCGGCTTAATTCCTAGTTTGTGTTGTCAAAATTTTGGTTTGTAAGCTAAATCTTCCAAAATTTCAAAGCACATAAATGAAAAACTAATGTCGAATAAAATTCTGCAAATAAGGTGTAAGCTTATAAGTCGATATAAAACTTCTCCGCCCCGTTTCGGGCTCCACCCACGGAAGTGAGTTGAAACCAAATACATAAATACATCTGAGTTTCTCAGACCACCACAATAATCTTTCATTCTTCTTCTAATTCTTCTGCTCGCTCTGTGCTACACGCATTATAAGAGAATTAATAAACTCTTGCGAGACAATTGTTAAAAAATTAAACCTTGTTTTTTACTATGATTTTTAGGTAGAAGCAAATATATTGGAATTGGATATAAAATTCAAAAGGAACTGAATGGGTTTACACCCTCAGAGCAAACGCTCTCTAACTAGGGTCATGGATTAGAATTAAATAAGGCATTTCATGATTTTTTTGAAGGCAAAAAATTAGAGCATGCAAATGCTTTGAGTAAATAAAAAGTAAGGGGACAATATTGATCACAGCTAACGCAATGGCAACTGTTGAAAAACAAAAATAGAATATTTTTTTTTTAAATCAAACATCTTTCAGACTTTCGAAAAATTCCTTGGGTTAACATTTTCTTTTCTGCCTTGCATTAAGTCATCTTTATATATCTTTTAACAATTGTATTTATAATTTCTTTGCGTTACATTTTAAATATAAAATTTAATAACATTAAAAATAAAAAACAAAAATCGAACATCCAAAGTGCTAAAACCTTTTATTCCTTTTCATGTATTTTTTATAAGAAGTGAACCAATAGAGCCCCTTATAGTTCAATTATCAGGCTGGCAACTAAGTAATTGCGGATGGAACGAAATAAATTTATTCTGTAATGTATTGCCCATATTGAGCAATGATCTTTCGCCATCTTTCAGGCAGCATCATAATTCCACGTTCATAAAACTTCTGGTTTTTATCAGCAAATAACTGAACCAGGTACGATTTGACATCATCATTATTATTGAATTTTTTACCATTCAAGGAGTTTTGCAAAGATCGAAATAAAAAGTATTCAGATGGTGCAAGGTCAGGACTTTAAAAATGGATCATTTTCGTTATGTCTCTTTAACAAATCGCAGATGTTGATGCGTTGTGTTAAATGATTTTCTTTCAGTTCATTAGGAACCCATTTATCGAGTTTTCGTACATAGCAAAGTTGTTTTAAGCGATTTTCAATGCATTTTTGTAATACACGAAGCTTCTCTGCAATCTCACGTGTTGTACTGTGACAATCCGAATCGATTAATGCTTTAATTTGATCGTCATCAACTTCAACTTGACGACCAGAGCGTTTTTCATCTTGTGAGTGAAAAATCACCAGAACGAAATTTGGCAAACCAACTTTGACACTGCCGTTCTTTTAAAGCCTCGTCACCATAAACAGCACATTACTTTTTGTCAACTTACGATGCGTGTTTTTCTTTCCGGAAATAAAAAAGCAAAAAATGACGTAAATGTTCGTTTTGATTTTCCATTTGTCAACAGACGCCAAACGAAACCTACACAACCGATCAAAAATTTTTTTTACTGATTGACAGTTGAAGTACAAACTATCAAATAAAAAAATGTGTTTGACATTTCGATAACGTCAGCAAACCTAAAAATTCAATTAAAGCCATCTATGAGTGAAATCCGCAATTACTTAGTTGCCAACCCAATATTAGTGCTTGGATGACTGTTCAAAATCGAGGAAGCAAGCGGAAAAGAGAGAGAGAGAGACTGTAGGGACACCTAGATTCGACACTTGATTCTGCGACTTCGAACCTATTCTCTTATAGTTACCCAGCTATCGCAAAATTCGCGGATATATCTTCTTCTTCCGCAGTAAACATTTTTGCTTACCTGTTCACAATCTTCTTCAGCTAATCTTAAAATGTTCCAACTTCGTGCCGAATAAAATTATATATTTCTTTCAAATGAAGAAGTGTGTATAAACAGTTTACCTTCACTATGACGTTGCGACTGATTAAAAAATGAATAGCCTTAATGACTGGTCCCCAGAATTGCTTGCAACATTTTTTAAAAACTGGGCCAATTTACCCGTTTATCTGACGGATTGAATGCGGATTCAACCTGGATAAAGGGCCATATAAACGCAAATCGGAATCATATAGGATTACATGACCCAATTTGTTTGGGATCGGATTTAGTTTTTGCGTATAAATGCGGATTGAAAAATTTTGAGATTGAGAGAAAGAGAGGGGCAAAGACCTTTCTCCTCATTTCGTATTTTTATTTGTATCGTGCAGAGCAAAAAAGCATAAATTGACGAGAAGGAAAAATCCAAATAAGAAGATACAAAAATTATGCCAAAAAACATAGAAGAAAAAAAAATTGGCAGCACTGCGAGAGAGAAGAACTGTCAAACTGAACTCTCTTTCGATCCGGTATAGCATATTCCCGGAAAGGATCCAAATCCTTTTTGATTTCGATCCCTCGATCCGGTCACATAAACGGGGTAAATGAATTAGTGATTCACAATGCAGCGCTAAAGCGAGGCGCGAGTCTAGCGCGAGTTGTCAAAAAATTTAAATCAATGCAAATGTATGAAACAATACACAATGACGCGAGACTCGTCCTATCGCATCGCGTTGTTTTAAAAAAATTAAAAAACTCTCATGGCGTGACGGCAGGCTGATATGAGCAGCCAGAAAGAGAAAGATGGTGTTCGGTCGTGTAGCTTGCTCATCTTAAACACATAGATTACATGAGCTCGAGGTCATAAATTTGGCTTTCATTGTGTACTGGAAAACGATTTTATGACGACAGCGATCTCTCGCTTAGCGCTCGCGCTGCATTGTGAATCGGGGATCACTCTTCCCAACCCTTTTTGGGCTTTGCCTTACGCACTAGTTCACAAAAATGCCCGCAAGCATGGTAAACAAAATCACCGCTCTGTCGTCTGTCTCTTTTTCTCTTTTTCTGTCACAAAACTCATCGAGCCTTTGTCATTTTTCGATTAGTGAGTTAATCCCCATAGCCATAAATCTTATCAAATTCGTAGTGCCATGCAAGCACTTAACAGAAAACAACACATGTTTAAAATTAAAATCTCTCATCAAATCATTTTACTTAAACTTAAAACCATTGGCTTTGCTTCCTTGAAAAAAATCTTTAAAGAAACTGTTGATTTTCGATTGAGTTCCGAAGTCTCTGTTATTATTGCTCGCACCTCAGGAGTACCTCAGGGTGGTTATTTGAGCTCCATTGTCTATTTTCTTACTACTAACGATTATGATGTTGAGTCGATTACATGAGAAATTTTTATATGCCAATTGTATGAGGATCTCTAAACATATATCTTTCCCAAATCAGTCATAATTTCCTGAAAAACGATTTAATTCGATTATTTGGTGGAATAATATGTACCCAACCACTTAGAGCTCAATGTTGCGAAATTCAAAAGTTAAACATATTCTGGAAAACGTCTTATCCAACCAATTTCTTTAACGAAACACTTGACAAACATCAGTTTACTGGAGACCGAAAAAAAATATTGTCCCTAAATCACCTTTTTCTGCTCACTTCTCGATTATACCAGCCAAGTGATGAATCCAGTCTCCTTATGAAAATCGAGTCAAATCAATTACTCAATATGAAAACCCTTTTTCAACTTCAAGACAAATCCGTAACACTTTTAATGCAAGGATTATACGATGGTTGAAAACTAAAATAAATATTCTTTAAATGCCTAAAAATTCCTTGATTCGTCCTTAGGTCCATTTACGAGGAGTTATCAATAGGAATTGTAAAGGAATTTTCTTCGTTGTCGGTGTTTTCAGGTCAAAGACTGTTCTTTCGTCTCTGGATCAGAATGTTGAATCTAGCTTGGTATATCTTAACGTTTAGTTTTAAAATATCAACTTATTTCTATCATATGATATCTAGCTATCATATGATAGAAAATGAAGCTATCTTATGATATCTATTTGTGTTCAACGGTCAGTCAGCTTATACAACTTCGATTTTATTCACAAGTGTGCTGTCGAACTTGAATGTCTTCCTTTAATGACGCTCGTCTTCTACTACTTGTAATTTTTAACCTAAGTTAGTGAATATACACGCAGTTACATTTCCTTAAAGATTTTAGGTCCACTACCAATATCCGATTATGATGTAAGTTCTCTTTTTTAGTTTTTTGAGTTTGTTTAAAATGTTTGTTTTTAGTGTTTTGTGCTTGATTTATGCTTCAACTCCTCGCCCGTATAATCCTAAAATCCCCCTTAAGCAGTATCATTTTATTTAAAATATGTTTAACACTATCGAAATAAGGAGTATAAACGAAATTCACACACAATTACATATACACAGATGTTGTGCCATAAATGTTATCTTATTTAAAAAAAAACGTATTCAATGTACATACATACATATCAGTTAGTTACTAGAAATAAACTTATATCAATTAAAATTATTTAAGATTTTAAATAAAATTTTAACAAATGATATTAGTAACAATTCAATTGTTCTTTTAGTCGTAGAAAAATAAAAACATTTTTCAATTTGTATTTACGAAAAATGACCAAAATATTGATCAAAAGCGAATAGCACTAAACTATAAAAGAGCTTTGTATATATATCTATACTAAATTATACTTCAACTTCAAAATTTTAGTTAGCTTTTAATTAATATGATAATAAATTAAAAAAAAAAAAAACAAAAAACTTATCACATAATCATATCATTTTACTTAAGAAATTATTAATCAACCAAAAGAAATTATTGTTATATTTATATTTAATACAAAGTTAACAAACTAAAAACAAGAAATTAACCCTCATAAATATATTAAATTTTATGTAAGGTGCTCTTAGCCACCTTAAGTTAAAAAAAAGAAAATGTTATGTTTGTTCTTCGTTCGTTCATATTCAACTGGAAGCTTTTGAAGGCGAAAAGTCTTACGTGTTTGTTTGTACTTCAGAGATACTTTAGAAGAGTTCAATTATTTTTATTAAGAACATATATATGAATATATATATTGATATACAGTCATTATTATAATTATTACTTATCGATGATGTATAACTTTGAAAATGTTGTATTAAGGTTGCTACTACTCGAAAATAAATGTCCTCCACTTATGTAAACAAAATGAATGTGTTTTATTTATTTTATTTGTGGTCCTTACTCAGAATGTTAATCGTTAAAGGTAGGTGAAGGGGACACATTTACCACTGAGCCTCGGACTCAGACTCAGAGAACTCGATTAAACAAGGTAATTTTTGATTACTTTTTGACACATGTGAGGAATATCCGCTGTTAAACATAAACAACAAAAAAATAAATACGACGACAAATTACACGATCATGGTAGCCAATTCAACTCACCACAACGCTTTTTAACAACTTCACTATATTTTCTTGCATTAGGGCACAAGGAAGATGTGGCATGTCTTCCATGTCCATATCTTCAAATTGAGGTCAAACAACTTAAATTGAGCCGCTTCCTTCATCGATTTTTCCGTTCGCCTGTATCCAACCCTTCCACTGCTATCTCAGGCTAAGTGACTTGCTCCTATTATCTTAAAAAAACGGGGCAAGTGCGAGCAGAAATCTCCCACCAAGGTTTCCGTACAATCCTGTAGTAAAAGTTCACCCACCAGGATAATCTATTAAAAAAAGAAAAACATTGCTTCATGCCAAATTTCAAGATTCTAGGTCGACTGGAAGAACCCTTTAGGTTTTGATTGCCTTGCAATTAGTTTGATTGCGTTAACATAGAAGTATGATTTTGTTACAGCTTAAAGGTATTATGGACCTGAGTATTTGATATGAATTTCATTTTAATATCTCTACGCGTTCATGAGGCGAGTGTCGAAAATTTGCGGCATAAGCGGCTGCATATTTTGATTGATTGCGTTGGCTGTGGATTGAAAAAACTACCTGGTCGATGAGGCGGGGCAGAATGTTCAAATACATTGAACAATTCGGATAAGAAACGAATATGATAAGATAAGTAAATCTAAATTGTGTTTGCTTGGATATCTTAGCTAGCAAATGTGAGCACATACACAAATTAAGATAACAAGCAATCGATTGCCTGAGCTTGGGTTCGGAATTTATGTGTGCGTTTTTTGTATCTCTTATCTTTATCGATATTGAAAATTGTATATAAGCGTAGGTTCAGAACAAATTTAGTCAGTTATAATAAAGACATTAACGAGCATACAACTCTGTTTTTATTCTACACTCATTGTCTATAAATTTCCCCCACCAGCGGTAAGGGATTTATGAACACAAGCACTACTGGACGAATTAAGAGGAGAACGATAGATTTTTTTGCAGTGGTTTGATAAACTCAGATGTATTTGGTTTCAATTCAATTCCGTGGGTGGAATGGAGGCTTTTATATCGACTTTTGAGCTTCACAGGACTTAATTCAATACGATTTCTGATAAGCTTGATAATTTGGGAGATAAGCTCAACACCCCGCTCTCGGTGTTATGCCTTCACAGCAGAGTCATCTAAATATAATCTACACAAACCACCATATTTGACAAAAAGAACTAGGAATTCAGCCGATACAACAACCACTACAAGAGCGCCACCAATCAGTCGGACTACTATCACTGACCAATGGTGGCTGGACTAAGACCCATCAATCAAAGGCAGGCGCTCTAATAACTGCGCCATCCATCCGTACAAGACTCAAGCAATCTTTTTCACAACGAAAACAAAAGCTTGTTTCTTACTTAGCAAAATTCTGCGAACTAATGGCATTCCCATAAAATGGAAGTCTAGTGCTAAGTTCTTAGGAGTACCCTTAGACAGAACACTAATGTTTGGACTTCAAACAGCTCAGAAAGCAATTAACAAGGACAACATGGTAATAAAAATAAGAAACTCAGTGCCGAAAATAATCTTTCAATTTTTAGTTTCATATGGGTCACCTGCTTGGGGTAGCAAGAATATTATTATTTTTTTTCTAATTTTTTTATTAACGTGTAAAGCATATTTCAAATCAGTCCTTTTTGGAGTTATTTAGCCTCCCATTTTCTCCAATCGTGGATTTAATATTTTTGAAGCTTTTCCTTGTAGCCTCTTCTTCGACTTTTCATTATGTTAAACTGTTATCTTATCAATAATAATGTAAATTGTATTATAGCCTAATCAAAACAATTTGTTAATAATGTATTAAAATATAATACATACTTACATCTAAAAAAAAAGACCAATTGTTCATAAATCCCTTACCGCTGGTGTGGGGAAATTTATGAGTATATATGTATATGAGTATAAAATAAAAACAGAGTTGTATGCTCGTTAATGTCTTTATTATAACTGACTAAATTTTTTTTAGATTAAGATTTATTTTTATTTTAGTCTACTATTTACAATTTTGGCTTAAAACTAGACTTATAACTACAGTTTATATATTGTTGGCTCAACAATAATATACTACTGTGTCCAAAAAATAAGGTGACATATGAATTTAAACTGCGCGCGTCGAAGGATTTGGAAATTTTTCTTTCTTTTTAGGTTGGTAGTACTGTCAGTGACATCTATGTGAAATTTCATGTCAAAATATATTCATAGTGTTTGAGATACGCGTCGTTCTGTGAGCTGCTAAAAGTGAGTTTTTCGTTTTTTCCTATATCGAAATTTATTGAGCAAAGAATTTGCATTAAATTTTGTTTGCGGAATCAATTTTCTGCTGCGGATACGTTGAGGATGGTGCAGAAAGCCTTTGATAATGAGGCTATGTCTAAAAAAAATTTTTACAAGTGGTATAGTGATTTCCAAGCCGGCCGTGAACGTGTCGAAGACGAAGAGCGTTCTGGGCGACCATCAACCTCAACCGATGAAGCTCACGTCCAACAAATCAAAGATTTGGTGTTGAAAAACCATCGATTAACGATTAGAGACCTTGCAGATGAAGTTGGCTTATCGAAAGGCTCAGTCAATACCATTTTGAAGGATGCTTTGGGCCTCAAGCGCGTCAAATCTCGACTGGTACCGAAAACATTCAATTTTTTCGGAAAAAAGGCGTCGCGTTGCAGTGTGTGAAACAATGCTTCCCGACTACCAGGATGTCATGAAACGCATTATAACTGGCGATGAGACTTGGATCTATGCTTACGACCCCGAAACAACCGATCAATCGAGCGAATATCGTGCCAAAGGAGAGCCGAAACCAAAAAAAACGCGCCAAAGTCGCTCAAAAATCAAGGTCATGTTGACTGTTTTCTTCGATTTTCATGGTGTTGTGCTTTATGAATTCCTTCCAACCGGCCAAACAGTCAACAAGGAATATTATTTGAACGTTATGCGTCGTTTGCGTAACGCTATCCACCTAAAAAGGCCGGAATTGTGGAAAGACAATTCTTGGTTTTTACACCACGATAATGCACCATCCCATACCGCACTCGTAATTCGTGATCATTTCGCCAAAAACTCAACCCATATCGTTCCGCAACCACCGTATTCACCTGATCTGGCGCCGTGCGACTTCTGGCTGTTCAACAAGCTCAAACGACCGCTCCGGGGACACCGTTTTGATACGATAGAGGAGATTCAAGAAGACGGAACTGAAGGCCATCCCGGAAACTGACTACAACCAGTGTTTCAAAGATTGGAAAATCCGTTGGCATAAGTGCATTGCATCGGGAGGGGATTACTTTGAAGGGGATGAAATTGATTTGGAAGAATAAATAAAGAATTTTCAAAATAAATACAATGTCACCTTATTTTTTGGACACAGTAGTAATACTAAATTTTCTTTACAAAAATTGTGAGCATGATATGACTGACTAAATTTGTTCTTAACCTACTCTTATATACAATTTCAATATTGATAAAGATAAGAGATACAAAAAACGCACACATAAATTCCGAACCCAAGCTCAGGCAATCGATTGCTTGTTATCTTAATTTGTGTATGTGCTCACATTTGCTAGATAAGATATCCTAGGCAAACACAATTTAGATTTACTTATCTTATCATATTCGTTTCTTATCCGAATTGTTCAATGTATTTGAACAGACTGAGTTTTTGATATAAAGAAAAATTGTCTTGACATACAGACGGACGAACGGACAACAAAGTTATCCTATATCGGTTCAGTTTTTTCATTTCGAGGTACGGAACCCTAATAACGACTTGTGATGTTGCACTCACTTTTATTTATTCCGATCGATCACGTCGAACATTTCGTGCCAAAAAAAAGACTGAGAGCAGAATGTTACTAAATGTAAAACAATCATCAATCTGCCCATCATACTTTTGTACATAATTAGGCAAAAAGGAAAATTTAAACTATTTTAAAGCATTACTAGAATTCTCTCGATAGACAGAACAATGTAACTTTACTAAAGGGCAACTTTGCAAAATACTGATTTTCTCGAAAACGGCTCCGATGATTGTGTTAAAATTCAATATTTTTATTAGCTTAGACATATGGTATAAGATTGCTTACTAGGTTTGTAGGCTAAAAAGTCGTACGACGGTACTTAACTTTTTTTTAATGCCAATTTTCTTCAAAAATAATTACTTAGTAACGTGTGAAAAATAGAACAGCATGGCATATAAAAATTTGCGACACAGCCATGCCCTTTATTTTTTAACACCCAATACCTTTCAACACATAAAAATTGTGGGTAATATTTTGAAACAATAAGTATGTATCTACCTGTTGCCGAATGCTAATAAGATTTTCAATTTGAAATCCGGTTGTTTGTTTTTCTCATTTTTCGACATACTTTTCATATTTCATTAATTTTCCTTTTCGCGCAGCTGCTATTCATTTGAAATGTTTTCGCATACCGTTGGTACTATTTAGCGAATGTTGGCAAGAGAAAAACATCGTAATGTTTTGGGTCCAACGGATGATAACGTCAAAGTCAGTAATACAGATAGTACAGACACTATTCTGCATGAAACTGAGCAACTTAAAGTTTGACAGATATGTTCGTTCGTTCTATCGTTGGACAAAACGGACAGCCACTGGCGAAACGAAGTGTTGTTAGATACCTTGGGATCTGGTTAGATCAGTGTCTGTATTTTAACAAACATATAAAAACTGCTCTAGCCCGAAAAAGCGGCGGTCGAAAAGCTGTGGACGGGCGAGACAACTACGAACGAGACGTCGCAAGCAGCTTACCGGGGCCTCTAAGGTACAGTAGGGCGGTATCAGACCGCGACCGAGCAGATGTCTTATGGCAACATCGACACTATTGGTGGCTGAACGGCGATTACAACTCTGCCGTTTCTTTGGTATTCAACTTGAGTGCCCTTAAGGCTAATTGGAACGCATGTCCTGTCAGCCTGGTCGCCTTACATAAATTTAAGGTAGTGTGTAAGTAGTTATTATTTATTGTTATTTAGTTTTTAATGTTATTTTAAGTTTATATAGGTTAAGATTCTAGGCTTTAATTTAGTTTATAGTTCGTATTTAGGTCTAGTATAAGGTAAATATACAAAAAAAAAGTTCCAGTCACTTAGTTTTTTGAAAAAAATAAATATTTTTTTCGTTATTACATATGTAGCTTAAATTAAAAAAAAAAAATAGTAATTTAAGTCGAAAGTTTAAATGGTTAGGTTTAGCTTAGATCGCCTGCATAGGACCAGTAAGTTCTTTATTAATAGTTAAGTTAATTAACCTAGCCTTAAGCGTTTTTGTCTGGCATGTAAGTAAAATGAATTTAAGAAATAAAAATGCATTGAATTAAATTGAATTGAAAAGTTTGAGAGATATCGTATCTCTTTCCAGAAGACCATGAAAAAGAGTTTATGGAAGAATATAAAATGCCTACTGTTGTTTTTATAGAAGAGGAAAATATTAAAGAAATTGTATAAATAATGGTGGTGTTGTTGTTCTATTTCTTTCATACGATTCTCTTAATTATTAACATATTCTATATCCTAATTTTTTCTTGTAACAATATATATATGTATGTATATGTCTTCGTTTGTGATGCATTTTTCGATATTGGCTCACATGAAAAAGGAAATAATTTCTTTTAATAAAATAACAAAGTTATATTCGAATTCATATGAATTAAGAACTAAATATGTCTTTTTAATCACCGAACACATAAATGATAGGTGATCGGACCTATGGAACGAGAAACATTCAAATCAAAGCGGCGAAAGTAACTTTGTGCATATGTAAGATTGAAAAGGACATAAGCTCATAGTAGTGGAACCACCAGCATGAGTACATCAACCAAATCGACCAGCGGTGTATAAACAATAACACAACTCGCCAAATAAAAATGAAATTTGGACCTCTTCATCGCGAAGCCAGGGAAGTTAAGTCCCTCGATTTACATGATCCCGGTGCAATGACATTGAAAAGCATTTTATTCTGAGAAATTGCGTTCGAATTTATCTACTGTTCTTACTTTGGAAATGTTGTGTTTGAAACTTCGCACTCTTTTCTGAAATAGACTACAGACGATAGACAAAATAGATCCGCTACTGAAACAATTCTTTCGGCATGGTTTTAATGGGTGCAAAAATTTCAACTCCATCTGGGCAAAGTCCGTTTTGTTCAAAAATACATGGCCTGGTAAATATGATTCAAGAAGTTTCTATCTTATCTTTTATTTCTATTTATTCAAACTCTGTAAAAATATTTGTCGTTTTCGAAGGGGGTCAGCTTATTCCTCTAGAATCGAAGAAGTCAAACGTAGACTAATAAGTTTTTGACAATAACGGTTGCACTTTCCTCATATTCAAAGGGGTATGAAGCAATGATATCGTCAGACCACATTGCTAACAATGTTAGCACGTTCAACGATCGTTTGGAATTGTACCTTGTAACATTGCCTGATAACGTTCCTTAAGTGCAGATCATTGATATTGTTTGGCAGAATGACTTCCATAAAGGGGTTCCGGGGAGATGTTACTTATTACAGACCCATAGCTTGTTATGCATATGCATGTGCCGGATGTGATGTCGCGAAAAATCTCCATGCGCTGACTTTTATTTAAGCAAAAATAAAAAAGGCTACGACCAAGTTGTTGCCGCCTTTCAAAATCAGCACGCATTGTTTTTCAAAGGTAACCAACGGTCCAATCGAAGTGTGCTTATTTTACAGATTTCGAATCATCCGGACGGCACCATGCATAGCATCGACCCAAGCAGTGGGGCAAAGAGACAATTTAAAACTTTTTAAATAAAGTCAAAAGAAAATAAAAAGAGCAAAGATCTTTTTTTCCAAATTATAACAAGCTTAGCTCTTAACTCTTTGAGGCTTTCATTTTCGACAGCATTTATTTCAGTTTTAAACCTTTCTTCACTGATAAACAGCATGACTTTGTTCAAAACAAATCCACAGTAAAAAATTGTTGGAGTTTCTTCATTTGCCAGTAAAACCTTGGAGGTGGGTAATAAAATCGACTGCGTGTACAGTGATTTCAGTAAGGCCTTTGATAGGCTTTCTCATAAGCTTATTGCTTTTAGAATGAAATCCCTTGGTTTCCCTTTATCTTTCGTGGAGTCGTCATGCTTGTATCTCCACGGGAGAACGTATCACGTTTTATTTAGGGGATCAACCTCTAATACAATTGACGTTACCTAAGGTGTGCCTCAAGGTAGCCATCTTGGTCCTCTTTTATTCATTCTAGCCATTAACGACGATATAAAAATATGTAAGTGAATCCGACTGCAGTGGTTTACAGGATGACTTTAATTTATTTGCAAATTGATGCTTCAATAATTGTTTATTATTGTACATATATAAATGTTTTAACATCTCCTTTTCGAGAAACTTTAATCCACTGTCCCCTGCGTACACCATAAATAGTTCTGCGCTGACCAAAGTTAACTGGCAAAGGACTTAAGTGTACGATTCGCTTCAAATTTTGACTTCTCAGTTCATATTGAGCAAATAGTCAACAAAAGCAACAACCTCCTCGGCTTCATAAGACGGTGAAGTAAAGAATTTTCATGTCCATTAATCAATAAAACCCTATACACATGATTTTTCAGGCCACAGCTTGAGTACGCGCCCAATGTATGGTCACCGTATTACTCAACACGTATTGATGTATCGAGCCTTAACAACGCAAAATTCTTCGTTTCGCACTTCGACATTTAAGATGGACTGATCCTCTTCGCCTTCCACCTTATAAGGAACGTTTTCTTCTTATCGGCCTTAATTCTTTGCAAAAACGTCGGGAAGTCTATGATATTGTGTTTTGCTTTAATATAAACGCATTACAACTTCTTTACCAAGTAAATTTTAGTGTTAAGAATTTCAATTTTAGAAACTCAAACATTTTTGACCTAAGATACCGTCGTACGAATAACGGATGCAACTCAGATGTCAATAGAAGCGGATGCAAACTGTCATAGGTTCGAAACTGGCACTCAAACAAAAACTTTTTGGACGTGTCTGATCTTAATGTGCATGCTACGTTTTTTATTCATTATTATTGTCTTGATTCGTTCTTATTTTATAATATAACATTTGTTAATAATTTTTTTTCAATATTTGTTAAACTGTGTATTTGTGTATAGTGTTAGGCTTTGTTTACACTATGAGTAACACTGTTACTTACAATGCTTGTTTTATAAGCAGTACTGATAGCGTTTAAAACTAAAAGAAGAGAAAGATTATTAGCTCCTATTTCTTCGAGTATAAGTCTTGTGAGGATCGCTTAAATTATGATAACGAAAGCTTTGTAGATCCTGATTTTCTTCCTGATCTGGAGGTAACACCGGGAAATGAAATTGATTAAAGGGTTTCTGGAGGTGATAATGATTGTTTGTCGTTGAAGACTTGAACTTGAACTTGCGGGTTCAGCCAATGATGCTTTTTTCCCCCAAACATGACCACCAGGACGTTGGGCATCGAACTAGAATATACACCAGAGGAAGAGGAATTCAAAGGTAAGTAAACAACATGCTTTTTTATGAATGATTGACCTAACCTTGATTCACCAATACAACTGGTTCAATGCCTTCAGAAAGATCCCAAACGTGGCTTTTCGTATAACTCACACTGAAATGCAGCAGTTCATGGGATATTAATATTAGAACGGTAACAATGGAACTCCTCTGACTCAATACCGGATAATGAATTTTAAAAGCTCGGACGGTTTTCCCATTTCAATGTTAATCCGATTCTGTTCCTCGTGATCATGTTGATAACGTTCGACTTTTCTAGATTCGACCAGAGGTTGACAAATTAAACACAACCTGAAGGAATTTGTGGCCAGAGATGGATCTCTGAAGAGCAATTGTGCTTCTCAAAAGACGTAAATATTCGAAACAGGAGCCGAAAACATAATTTGATATAGAACGGAACCTCAGGCCTTCAAGTGAAATAGTGCGCAGCAAAAACTCACGTATTTTACGCTATTGAAATTTCTGACATTATGAGTCTTAAAAATAACGTGGCAACTCTACAAAATATGCGAGACGAGTTTCAAGAGTTGAGTTATCAACGGTCGCCTGGAGAGATCGACATAGTCACTGTTTTGTCGAGTTCTGTGGGTGAGTTGCAGAACAGGTAAAAGTCAAGACACGACAAAGTCAATAATAACTGTGTGAGTGACCAAACATCGTTACTGACGACTGTAAAGATGGTCAGTTATTAAATAAAACTGCAATTTGAGCGATTTCATATTCAGATAATTTGCCCATTTTAGGACATTGCAAGACAGCTTTGAAACGGAATTGTCCAGTCAATAAAATCCTCTGATAGGACCAAGTTGGACACTTGCATTTATGGAATGAAAAGAGCATCCGCTGTAAGTACCCTGACTGTGCTGAAGTCTTATCAACTGAGTGCGAAAAATTGCCCCGGATTCCTTAAATTCGGCCAGTACAATAATTTGGATAATAAACCCGGGCAAACTTAATCTTCTTCTTACTGCTTCCCATGGACATATACGGGAAACTGCTAGCTAACAAGGCAGCAATTAGGTTGACTGAGTGTAACCACTGGAGCAGAACACATAGCCCAGGCCATACGGAGTCATACAGACTAAATCACACCTACCGTAGACTTCGAATCGAGTAACAAAATAATGATCCCAGATAGGAATGACTGGTCGAAAGATATAGTCAGAAAATCTGCCAATCAGGAAGTTTACACGGACGGTTCCAAAACGAACGAAGGCACCGGACTCGGAGTATCCGCGATCTCGCCGGAGATCTCCTTCTCTCTGTCCCTTAGATTACCCAACCACTGTAGTGTATTCCAGACAGAAGTTAGAGCTATCCAAGAGGCTACCCGCTTACTGTCAATGAGTTCGATAGATGTGTTATCAATCGTCATTTACATAGATAGTCAGGCGGCCATTAAGGCTCTGGACACACCAAAGAGATAGCGGTCAAATGTAACCTTACATTATGCTGGACCCCTGGGAAAAGTGGTATTCCAGGCAATGAAAGAGCCAACGAGGTAGCTGGAATAGGGGTGAGCTTGCCACTGGATTTTTACAGGAGCTTCAGGGACGAAGAAGAAGTAGAAAACTATTGAAACAAACCAGTGTTGACAACAGACTGAAAGAATATTTTATTAAACAAGAGACAATTCAATAGTTTCACATTTCTTACACTAGGTGTAACTAGCATATAAATACATTTATGTATGTGTTATTTCGATACTACTTTAACATACTCCCTTAACGAAATAACATAACTTTTTTAAACAAACAAAAAAAAATTGAATTTATAATTCTGAAATTTCAAATTGTTCAATAAATTTATAGTGTCTCTGATTACATAAACTTTTTGTTAATACATCGGCAGGCATATCGTTTGTATTTAAGTAATTTATTTCCACAAGCTTATTTTCAACAGCTGTTCTAATAAAATGAAATCTTACATCAATGTGTTTGCTTCTTTTGTGCATAACGCAATTTTTTGTTAATTTTTGAGCACTTTGAATGTCATTATATAAACAAATAGGCAAATCATTTCTACATTTTAGTTCAGATAACAGATTTTTTTAAATAAATGGCTTCTTTGCTCGCTTCACATACTGCCATGTACTCCGCCTCAGTGCTAGACAAGGCAATTGTCAATTGCTTTTTACATTCGTATGAAATCGTACTACCACACATTTTAAACATAAATCCTGTATAAGATTTACGATCCAAGCAATCTGACGCCCAATCAGCATCTACATATCCTATTAAGTCTAGATCATCTTTAACATATTTTAAACCAAAATGCTTCGTCTTTTTTAAATACTTTAAGATACGTTTTACATGTTTCCAATGGGTTTCGTTATAATTGTTATTAAATTGACTAAGGTAGGAAACAGCATATGATATATCTGGACGTGTCAGTATTGACAGATAAAGCAAACTTCCTACCAACTGTTGATAAGGATACTGATTCGAACAAATGTCTTCTTTTTTTAGCTTTAAATTTACCTCCATCGGTGTACTAACTGCGTTACAATTTTTCATATTAAATTTACTTAACAATTGATCTACAAATTGTTCTTGATCAACAAATAATATATTTTTATCTTTTCGAACTCTCATTCCGAGACATTGTCTTATTTTACCCAAATCTTTTATCTTAAATTTTGATTTTAACTCAGTCTTGAGATATTCAGTTTCTTCTTTGCTATCAGAAAATATAAAGAAATCGTCTACAAATAAAGCTATGAACGTTTTGACTCCATCATTCTGCTTCACAAACAAACAAGGTTCATACGCTGACTTCTTATAGCCTATGCTCTGCAAACATTCATCCACACGCTTATACCATGCCCTAGCAGACTGTTTAAGGCCATATATAGCTCTTTTTAATTTCAAAACCTCATTTTCTCTGTCGGGACAAACAAAATTATCAGGAAAATTCATATAAACATTCTCATCTAAATATCCATTTAAAAACGCCGTGGTTACATCAAGGTGAGTTATATCTAAGCTATGTTTAACACTTAATGCAAATAAAAGTCTCAGTGTTGAATAACGAAGCACTGGAGAGAATGTCTCTTTATAATCTATCCCTGCTTTCTGCGTAAAACCTTTTGCAACTAAACGAGCACGATATCTGACTTTTCCAACATTATCTAGTTTCTTTTTATAAACCCACTTGCACCTTACCACTGTAGCTTGATCTGGTCTGTCCACCACTTCCCATGCATTGTTCTCTTCAAATGATATAAGTTCTTCTTCCATTGCTTTCACCCATTCTTGCTTCTCTGGTCCGTTTAATGCTTCTTTCTGTGTTATCTGGTCTCCATATAGGTTTAAGTCTGCTTCAACACACATATTTCCAAAACCATATCTGTCCGGCTTCTTTCTACTTCTTACTTCCCTCTGTGTGCATGTTTCCAGAGTTATATCTTTTTGCTCTCTTCCAGGTACCCTGTTATTAAACTCTGCTGATGAACTGCTAGTATTCGAGTCCTCTTTAGCATATGCTCTGTCATTGTTGCCCATTATTGTACTGGTGGAGTGCTCAAGATCAGAATTGTCTGGGTCTCTATGGTGCTCCATTTTGCTTGCTGATGATTCTTGATTTTCAGGAATTTCTACATGCATCATCTCTGAATTATCATTTGGCTCCATAATGGTAACGTCTCTACTTATTAAAACTTTGTTTGAAATAGGGTTGTAAAGCCGGTAGCCTTTTATATTATCGGCATATCCTACCAAGAAATGCTTGACAGCCTTTTTGTCCCATTTTAATCTTTTTTCTTTAGGGATATGAGTCATTACTATGCTACCGAAAATCCGTATATGACTTACATCAGGCTTTCGACCATTCCAAAGTTCATAAGGCGTTTTGTGATTCAATCCGGATGCCAACGATCTATTCCTTAAATATACGGCTGTGTGAACTGCTTCTGCCCAGAACTTTTTATCCAGCTTGGCATCATAAAGAAGACATCTAGCCTTTTCAACTATGGTACGGTTGAATCTTTCACACATCCCATTCTGTTCCGGACTATATATGTTTGTACGCTGATGAATTATGCCGCATTTCTTTAAATAATTTCCCATTTCATTTGAGCAAAATTCTGTGCCATTATTTGTTCTTAAAATCCTGATACTGGAACTCATCTGTTTTTCAACCATAGCCTTAAATTCTTTGAAACAAGAGAAAAATTCACTTTTATTTTTCAAAAAATATACAAATGACATTCGGCTGTAGTCGTCCACAAAAAGTAAGAAATACTTCGATGCACCAATCGACTTTGTTTCCATCGGCCCGCACACTACGCCGTGCACGATCTGTAGGACTCACTCACTTCTATGATTACTGTGTGGAAAAGGTAGTCTTGTCTGTTTACCTTCACAGCACACCGAACAGTTGTACTTACTGCTTTCAGCTTTGTTTTGAAAATATAAACCATCAACTACACCATTCTTCATGGCATTCAAATCTTTGCTATTGATATGACCAAATCTTCTGTGCCAAATTTTATCTGAGGTCGTTGTATCTGACGCTGCTAACAAACACACTGACTTGGTATTGAGTCTGTACACACCATTAACCAACTCTGCAGTTCTAATCAACTCATTTTGCCTATTACTGATGTAACATCGTTCGTTTTGGAAACTAACTTTGTTATCATTTTTTATCAGCTGACTGACAGACAACAAATTAGTTGTTAGATCAGGAACACATAACACATCTTTTACAACAATTTCAAATTGTAAACCATCAACAAATGTTGTAATCTCAGTATCTCCTGAACACAACACTGGCATAGTTGTTCTATTTGCAACTATAATCTCCTTTATTGTAGGGTTGAACTTCGTGTTTTTTATGGTTTCTTGACTGATAACCATGTGACTGCTGGCTCCTGAATCAATGTACCATTCATGTTTTCCATAACTGCCATTAAGAAAGACCGCACTAAAAGCATTCACTGGTTTTTCTTTAATTTCTTTAATTTGTGGGCATTGGTTTTTATAATGGCCAGTTTGTTTACATTTGTAACATCGAACCACAGGTCGGCTTGACGTTTCCCCAGATTTGCCAACCTTGCTATCTTTGCTATACTTTCTTCGTTGCCAACCTTTAGAAGAGAAAAAAGCGTGGTCCGATTCATTGTTGCCAACATTGTCACTCATGTCTATCAATTTTGTTTTTATTACATCAACGGAAATGGCGATTCCAGAGTGTTCGATAGCCATTATCATTGGAGAAAATTTTTCGGGGAGACCCGCCAACAATAATGATCCGACCCATTCTTCATTAATTTCAAAACCAGTACCTCTTAATTTATGCGCCGTATCAATAATCTGAGTTATATATGCCGTCATTGACTCGCTACTTTCCAGACGGATTGAAATTAGAGTCCGCAACAAACTAATCCTTCGTGTGAATCCCGAGTCATCAAAAAGCGATTTTAGCTTCTTCCACACACCCTGCACTGTATTCTCGCACTTAATATGTACGTACAAGGATGAATCAATGGTCATTACTAATTTTGCCTTTGCTTTTTGAGTTTCGACGCTAGCTGCCGCATCGCCATCTTTCTTGTTAATATCGACGCCTTCTAAAATCAAGAAGTTTTCTGCTGCAAACGCCCACTCGTCGTAGTTTTCTCGTCCCTTCAGTTTCGGTACATTAACAATATAGCTCCCAGCCATTTCACTGCTTAACTATTGAAAAAAAAAATTTCTTTCTCTAGCAAAAAACAAAAAAAAAAACGGGGACTGGGCCCATAACCTATTGAAACAAACCAGTGTTGACAACAGACTGAAAGAATATTTTATTAAACAAGAGACAATTCAATAGTTTCACATTTCTTACACTAGGTGTCACTAGCATATAAATACATTTATGTATGTGTTATTTCGATACTACTTTAACAAAAACGTACTACACTTCCTAGGCACCTGTCCTGCCCTCGCAAAACTGGGAAAAGCACGCTAAGAAGCTATTTATTCGACAACCTAGAAGATATGTCAGATATAAAGATTCAGAACATAGCAAAATTCGTTAAGAAAACGAACTGGTTATAACCGGTAATAAAGTGGACAATCTCTACAGAGACCACTTGGATATCAATCAGGTATTTCTAAGGTATCAGTTAGTTCCTTGGCCAATGAGGAATCGGTGTATAAATCACCGGTAAGTGACAACACAATGGATCCAAACAGGATCTTAGTGGGTCACAACTGTTTCAGATTTGACAATCACACCTTCCTACCTAGTCTTCTTCTACGAATGTTAAGAGAATGCGGCTAAAAAGTTTCTAGAGCCTTTCTTTTAATTTTCCAGCTGATAGCTTTTGAGCTTCTTTTCAATTTTTTTTTTTTTTTAAAAAAAATAGCCAAATTTGTTTTCTAGTCCTACTCATTATGAAACAGTTCAAACACTTCCATAATGGCGGAAGTGGTATGAAGAGGTGGGGTTTCCCGACTAGGAGAAAAGGGCATTGTCATGTCTTCCATAACTTTTACGAGACAATTTATCAAAAAAGTTTTTATCTATAAATAATACGTATAAAATGAACTTCTACTCGTTTGTGAGTCTAGTCAATCCACGAAGTTCTGCCTTCTCGCAGTGCATTCACAATATTCAAAAAAACGAACGATATTCCTCTCAGTTGCAGGCAAACAAATCCTTTTTATGCAAACAATTTCCTAAAACACTGTGGAAATACCACAAAAGCACTCATACCAGAAACATTATTAATTCACTACAATTGAATAAAATATAAAACACTTCCACAGAAAAAAAACTGTATCCATCAAGTTTATTACTTAATTTAAATAAACAACCGCCCCTTGCCACATTTGTGCCGGCAAACTGAAAAATAAGAACGAAGAAATCATAGTCCTGGAATGGAAACACCACCACATCACGACCATTCTTCTTTAGGGTGTTGCAAGGAATTTCAATCGCCATTCTCACAGGCTTAAAGATGCCCACGCGCAAACAAAAAGGGATGCAAAGCAACCGGGGCGAAATGCGAAGTGTAATTGCGCGGAATGGAATGTTAATAAAATTGTGTGCATTGTCCAGATTCTTCAATTAATTCCGGAAAAAAATAACTCAATTTGGCGGGTTGATTTTGATCCTTTCCGGACGGATTTAAATGTTGTTGTCTGGCAGTGCGCCTCTCCTTTTGAAAAACGCAATTATCCAGCTTTTGGCAACACAGCAACCCTAACTGAAAGTCATCATGTTGGAGATGACTGTGTGCTGGTAACAAAAGTGAATTGCCCTGTCGCCACAAAGCAGACCTGTGCCGATAGTCTCTGTTCCAGGATATTATGTATCCCGATACAAATTTTACCTAACAAGTTCCTTTACAATGTCTCCATAATATGTAGTTCATATGTTCTTGTCCTCGTCCTTGTTGTTGTTTCTGATGTTGTCATTGCTGGCGTCCTCGTTCTAGTTTGTGCCTGTGTCCTTGGTCACGGATGGTGTTTGAATTCTCCTACCGATGTTCATTTTAAATCATCGAGCATGCTGATGCTACTTAATTTTCGGCAATGCACACACCAAACACTGAACACCGGTCCACTGAATCTACTCTGGTGCCGGCAACAAAACACTAAGGATGCCTATACATGTGTGGACAAAAGGCATTCCACTCCACAAGGACACTGGATTAATACAGTTGTACTTAGTTAACTGCTGGGAAAATTTGGTCGGCTGGAATCCTTGTTGCATCGAAAATGAACCGGACAACTATGTGCTTAACTGGCGCCCAACGAGACCACGATAAGGCCAACAAACACTCACGTGCTGTACTTGGATACATGTATACAATTGAACGATTGCAGGTTTAATCCGTTTTTGTCTGCAGGATAACTCTGCCCGAGGATTACATGCAGATCATTTGTTTTAATGAGATTTAGAAGAGATGAACCCATTGGCTTCATTTTTTTTATACCTATTCTCCCTACATTAACGTAAAGTTAAAACCAAAGACACTGGCAGAGTTACGAGAGAGTAAAAAGTAAAAGTTTAAGGCAATCAGCTGTTGGAGACATGCTCAATTAATTGCTCAAAGGCGGGAAAAGTAATCGGAATAAGTCAGGCAATGGGAATTGGGTGTAGAATCGTGCATAGAGCTGTTTAGGGAATAAAGGTTGCTGGCTTTTAAGGAAGTGTTGACATGAACTTAGCAACAGAAAATATGTAGGGAAGAATTTAATATAGATAAAAACCTATCGGATATGTGGTAGGGTAGGTAATGTCGAAGTGAACCCTAAAGTAACACACTTAATACAGCAAAAAGTCCGCAGAAATCAGGGTTAAACTGAGCAGTCTTTTATTGTATTTTATGCGGCGACATAACATTTATTCAAGACGCAATTCAATTTTTTTATGAAAAGGAATTTTCAGATTTGAAAATTATTATGTATTCCAGTTGTGACCCCTATTAGCATATCAACGCGTATGATGACTCTCAGGTTTCACTGGGTCCTTGGACTTGAATCCATGTTTTAAGAAACCCCCCCACAAAGTTTGGTAACATGGGAGGAGGCTGTGTTAACCATTCGATTCTAATTGAAATGTGGTGACTCTAACTTCAATTCATCGAGTCGTGGAAAACAACTTTCTCAAACAGAAGTTGACGCCAACAAGCACAGTACTGCATTAAAAAATCTTACTTTAAAAATGTAATTTTTATGAAGACGTCCTTTTTCAATACCGTTCTAACGATTGTATTCTATTTTAAACACCAGCCAAATTGTTTTGTAATTTGTTTGAAATATGCTATAGTTTTTTCGAAGAGTAAAAAATTGTTTTCGAACTTACGCAAGAAAAAAAATAAGATTTCCTAAAAATTAGGAGGTACCTCTTCAACCCTTTTCGTATCAAAAAGAGTGTCATGAATTCAAAGAGACAAAGTACAACGTACTCGAAAGGCTCGAAAGCTTCACGTCTTTCTTTCACGATAATCTTGAGTTACAGGACTTTGTTTAACACCTTCTAAAATAGTTTCATTTTCCGAATGATTTAGTAAGGTTTAGTATTCTATCCAATACGCATAGGGTGTGCTATAAGCCAACGCACCACCGGCAATAAATAGCTTTGGAGTTCCTGTAATCGGTGAAATTTCCGGCCTTCAAAAATTTTGCATATCTCCACGTTTTGAGGTCCAGGGAGTCGGATTCTTTTGTTTGTAAAAAAACTGAAAACGAGTCAAACTATGGAGTCCATATTGGTTTCATTCGGAGCGTATTTGCAGAATAAAGAACTTAAAAAAGTTTTGGTTTAATTTGATAGGGTGGTTTTAAATTTATCCAAAAAAAAAACTTGTTCAATTGAAATAAATAAGCTTTCGAGCGAAAAAAGTTCGAAATTCATTTAACTTACAACTTTCAAAATCCTTTTTATACAAAAATATATAGTATGTACGGTACAATCGCGTTTAATTATTATGATATATAAGATTGAGAATGTCAATGCTTTATTGAGGAAAAATAGATATAAATTCAATATTCGCCCATTGCCCATCGCTAGCCACACATTTTCCCCATTTTTCTGGCAATTCATAGATACCCGTTCTGAAAAATTCGTCCGGTTTGACCGCAATCCACAAATCGATCCATTTTTTGACATCATCGAAATGACGGAAGTGATGGTCAGCCAGGCCATGTTGCATCGATCGGAAGAGATAGTAATCGGATGGCGCAAGGTCTGGACTATACGGCGGATGGGGTAGGACATCCCATTTGAGCGTTTCAAGGTAAGTTTTGACGGTGCTCGGCTCAAACGCATCAATTGTCGTCGGTAGACCTCGCCTGTGATTGTTTCATTCGGTTTTGGCAGCTCATAATACACAACACACTTCTCGTCCCACCAAATGCACAGCATAACCTTCAGGCCATGAATATTCTGAACGGCCGTCGATGTTGAAGCATGTCCCGGGTATCCATACGTTGCCCGACGTTTTGGATTATCGTAATGTACCCATTTTTCATCACCAGTGACGATTCGATGCAAAAAAGACTTCTTTTTGTGGCGTTCAAGCAGCATTTCGGACATGCAAAATCGGGGTTCGACGTCTCGTGGCTTCAATTCATATGGCACCCAATGTCCAACCTTTCGGATCATTCCTATTGCTTTCAAACGATCGGAAATGGTTTGCTGAGCGACGCCAAGTGATTTTGCAAGTTCTTCTTGCGTTTGTGACGGATCTCGATCGAGCAATGCCTCCAATTCATGGTCTTCAACTTTTTCACTTGGCCGGGGCGTTCTTTGTCTTCGGTGTCGAAATCACCATCTTTGAACCGCTTGAACCACCGCTGACACATTCTAACGTCTACAGTATAGCCCGGGTAAGCTTCGATAAGCAATTGATGCGCTTCGGTTGCTTTTTTCTTTAAATGAAAGAAGCATATTAAAACTTCCCGCAAATGTTGTTTTGATGGCACGAATGTAGATATTTTACGGCTTTACAAAAACTTGTGTGTTTTCACTAATGACCAATAATTAGATAATGACATGAAGTTTCTGATGTGACAGCTGTCATGGTCAAAATTCACCTCAGAGTAATAGATATGAAGTTGTCTGCAACAACGACATTTTCAACCGGTAGTCCTATTATAAAACATATGTGTATATATAAAAAATAAAAAATTGGAGCACTTCCATCTCTTTTTGTTTTTGACAGAAGTATTCCGAACGCATTTCGATAAGGAAGTGTTCATAAATTCTATTCTTCAAAGGCACCATCTTTCGGGGATAACAATAATTTACTTATCCAAGCTCATTGCAGTATAAATATAAACACTGCCGTTCATGAGTTTAAGGACAGTTAATTCTGTCAGAGATTTTCGTATAAAACTGTGTCTTTTTGCAATTATAATAAAAATGTATTATATATTATATAACAATATCAAGTCAAATGACCAAATCGGGTGAACCTTTTAATAAAAGACACTTTGGAAATAAAATACCATATGCTTTGTTCTCAGATTAATCAATTGCCCATTTTGAGCAATGACCTTTTGCCATCTTTCAGGCAGCTTCATAGTTCCACTTTCACAAAACTTCTGGTTTTCACCAGCAAAAACCTGAACCATTACAATCATTGTCATTGTAATTTTTACCATTCAAGGAGTTTTGCAAAAATCGAAATAAAAAGTAATCAGATGGTGCAAGGTCAGGACTATGTGTGTTGCCTTGCTTTGTCATGATGGATTACAACACCTTTTCGATTTCTGAATTCGGCCGTTTATCTTCAACTGCATTGTTAAATTTTGTTAGTTGTTGAATGTAGACATCTGAGCTGATCGTTAGTTTGGGTGGAAAAATTTCAAAGTAGACAATTCCTTCAAGCTTCGTCACCATAAACATCACGTAACTTTTTGTTAGCTTGCGATGCGCCTCTTCCTTTGTGGAAATAAAAAAGCAAAATATGACGTTTTTCAACAGATGCCAAACAAAAACTACACAATCGATCAAAACATTTTTTTTTTCTGATTGACAGTTGAAGTACCAACTATCAAATAACAAAATGTGTTTGACATTTCGATTACGTCAGCAAACCTAAAAATTCAACTACAGCCATCTATGAGTGAAATCCGCAATTACTTAGCTACCAACCCAATAGGAGATATATACTTTATAAATATTTATTATATATTTCTATATATAGTATATTTCCATTCGCCAATCCTACTCACACTGTGAGACTTAAGTCTTTAAATATAAAAAAGGCCAAATATGCCCCGAGTTACCTTACTTTGAAGGAAATCAACGAAGGAGTTCCTCACAAATTTTCAGACAGCCACCAAAATTCCTGGTGCTGTCTTTGAGTGTCTGATAAATCGCGGATAGAAACCGCCCTGCTAAGCCGAGAAAAATCTTCGGAACCATGTGCGATGTCTCGATTGTAGCTGAGTCGCCTGTCTACACTGGAACGGGCGACGTTTTTAGTTTATTGTATGACTTGTAACGTATTTATTTAATTATTTTCTTTTTTTATATATCAGCCCCTGCCCAAGTGGCGGTCACTGCTAAGAGACACTCCATCCTTCTGATGAAAGTCAGAATGTCTTTACCATTGGATTGTCTTCTGTCCAATGGAGAGCATATCTCTTTGAGAAAGATACGCCTTCTTTATCAAATTAGAGCTGGACTTACACAAAGAATGTGTACAGCCGTCTTCTAAACAGAGTCGGCATTCGGTGGTTATATTGAGCCCTAGTTTGGTTAGATGTGATCTCAAGCGGCAGTTGCCTAAGGGAAAGCTAAGAGCTTTCTAATATTCTTCTTGCTGATTTTAAGGATATCTGTGTAAGAGAAAGGATTTATAAGTAGTTTAGATTGTCTGAGTCCAGGAAGATTTCTCCGGTGGACAATTCGTAGCTTGTTTTCCCACTTATTGGTCAGAATGGTTCTGGACCAGTGAACGCGGCTTTAGAACTAGCCTTGGCCTGCGATTCCATGATGACTTGGAACCCATCCTAACCTTTCTTTGTTACGTCGGGCTAGGGATTGTAAGGCGTCTTGGCAGCTTTTGACTCATTTCGATTCCATTAGATTGGATGACAGTGCCTTGAACGCTGTTTGGCTGTCTGAATATGTTAGAATTCTGGCCCCTTTATGGCCTTTTGCAAGTTTTTTTATGCCACAGGTTTCAATGGCTTGTAGTTTAGCCTGGAAAACACTTGGATGTTGGGTCCATAGACTCCGGCACCTACTCCATTTGCCGTTTTTGAGCCATCGGTATACCAGATTAAGTTTCTTGGGTCGGAGGCAGGTGAGTTGCACTTAAGGTGATGCCCAAAGCAGTATGTTGCCTTCATACAATCTGGGTTCGAGTAGAACATGTCTTTGTCCGTGAGGAAATTGATTATTTTCAAGTGTCCCGTTTGGTTACCAGTTTTGTATTTCATTGCTGTTTTCCTTATAAAGTTGTTATTTTTTAAGTTTTGGGTCACAAAATTATTTCTGCGTAGGTAATAATAGGTCTAACCATCATGACGTACAACCAGTAAAGCATATTAGGTTTGAGACCCCAAGTCCTACCGTAGAACTGCTTACAGGCTCACATGACCTTTGTTGCGCGTTCTGTGATGGACTTGATATGTGAAGTCCAGTTCAGTTTCTTATCCAAAATAACTCCGAAATATTTGACTTCACTGGAGTATACTAGAGCGGTTCCCTCAATAGCAATAAATTGGAGACAGAGTCAGTTGTCTCCTCATTCTGAAGGGAACCAGAACGGTTTTGCTAGGATTCACAGAAAGTCCTTCGCTCTTATACCATTCTGAGACATGCATTAATGCTGAATACGTAACGTTAGTGATTGTAGTGTCATATTTGTCTCTTATGACAGTAGCTAGATCATCAGCATAGCCTATCTGATTGACTAAGAGGTTGTCTATGACCAATGACCTGAGGAGAGATGACAGAACACCTCCCTGGGGACAGCCTCTCGTTGCAGTGACTGACTTCGACACGCTTCCAAGCGAGGAAGTTATAATTCGATTTTCTAGCATGGATCTTATCCATCTTTAAGTCGAGTCGTCAATATCTTAACTCCGAATTGCGTTTTTCAAAAGCACCCTCAAGATACACGAAGGCGCAGAGAGCAATTTCCTTCGGTTGAAATACCTTTTCAACCAGATGGTTAAGTGGGTTGGGGTGCAGGGGAGAGTGAGTTTCCAAGTGTCACCTCAAATGCAGGTCTATAAGTCTTTCCATGGTCTATAACAAGGAGGAGGATAGATAAATAGGCCTATATGATTTAGGTAGCTCTGGAGATCTGTTTCCAGGCTTAGATATAAATGCAACGTTAACCTGCCGCCAGATCAGGCGAATATATCCTCAATTGGAGCTAGTTTTAAACAAAGCGATGATAGCCGGAAGGATAAGGTCCATGACCTTTTCAAGAAGGACAGGAAAGACGCCATCTCCTGCAAAGTATTTAAGTGTTTCCATCAATTTTTTCAATACATAATTTTACTGGTTCTGATAGATTAATTCTTGGGACTTGAATGTGGCACATGACAGCACATTTTGGGAACATTACAGCACATTATTTTCCCACGATTTTAGACTACATTTTTTCACTAAAATAATTTTTAACTGAGTTCTGATGTTTACCAACACAATATTGTTCTTCTGTTATGTTCCAGAACAATATCAGATATAATTTTAGACTTTATCTTTGATTGTCAATGCGGAACCATACGTTAAAATTGCAATTCAATTGAAAGCGATTATACTGCCTTTACCCAGATAAAACTATTACCAAAATATTTCCCCTTGACTTTTTCGAACTCGAAAATAAACGAATGAAAGTGAAAATGTGGCAACGCTTATATAAATATAGGACAGGTTTGCAAGCCACTTTCACACATTAATTACTGCTCCTAATTAATCAACTAGTGAGTGAATTTAATGCTATTAATTTGCACATAGACCTGAATTGCATATACTTTTTCCCATTCCAATTCGCTTGACCAGAAACACGAATGAATACACTATTCTAGGTTATGGTCAATTTCTAACGAACGTTTCACTTTCGCGCTGCCCACAAGGGGTTTAAACTCTTCACAGAGCTTACGCCAACATAGCCACAATGAATCCCTATTGAATAATTTGGGAATACACTCGTTTAGAAGCACACCTTACTTGGAAATAGCATGCGTTTTATTGTGAATATAAAACGGCTCCGAACTTTGGTGAATATCTTCAGACATTTCGCGAACACCGAGCTAGCAACACATACGTCAAATGATGGCTGAGCAAAAAAAGGTCAACCCACTACGAAACCAAGCTGATCAATGGTGAGATGAGTCTTGAGATACTTTTTAAAAAAAAACAATTATGTTACCGAAGAAAACAAAATCATTAGGAAGAAAGCAGCGCTTTATACACGAGCGGTGAGTGCCTTTAAGGATACGTTGTCTGTAAACGAGAGCGATGTCGGGTCCGAGTTTGATACGCGAAAACAAATCAAATATGGAACCAAATATCAGGCTGCTTGGGGGATATTTTCTGAATACTGTGACAATAGTACAATACACGGCATCAAGTATTTGGGAGAACAGAAACGGCCAATTCTTGAAAGGTAAGTGAAAACTATTTTCACAACAAATACATGTGAAGTGTTTATTTTCGTCATATTCGAGTGGTCGTGTTTTTTAATTGTTTTTGAATTTCTTTCAAAACATACGTTTTCATTGGATCAAAAGAAAATCGTAAATTTTACGCGGATTTATTGAAATTGTGTGTGTTCCAAAACGGTTTGTTTGGCAATAAAACAGAGACTCAGAGCATCGTGCTTAGAGAACAGTTTTTAAATTGTCTAACGTGGATAGCTTTCTATGAAAATTGATAAAAACATGACGATAATTAAGCCATTTTCCAAATCAAGTAAGTGACGTTAAAAACATCGAGATAAGAAGATCAATGGTTTTTTTTTTAATGCAAGATGAAGAATTAATCAACAATTCATCAAACAAAAAATTGCAGTGTTATTCGAAGAATGAATCCATAGAAAATTAAGTTGACAGTGTGTGTACATTCTTGTCAATATATTGGTTCAAAAATACCACCATCTTTTGAATCCGGGAAACACCTTCAGTTGATGTTCCAAAACCATGTCGATCACTCGTTTCACATGACTTCATTGACTCTCTCTTGTCTGGCTTAAAAACCAATGGCCAATAATACATCGGGCAGAATTTGGACTGCACCCTGTTGGTTTTGTACGAGGCAAACTTTTTTATGGCGTTGCGTGGAGCGTGGATCGAAATGAAAATGTTCTTCCGTAGTTCCGTCGAGTTAGCGCGGAACATTCAAGAACGTTCTAACGTCGTTTTGGCTATAAAATCATAAAGAATCCGAGTAAAAATCAAGTTTTCTGGCCGTACGGAGGCTGGGTGAGGTCCATTTGTCGGTCAGATACGGCTTTACATATTTTTCATACGGCTGCACGATGGCTTTCTACAAATATATGGACGGCTATTTCACGGGCGTATTACGGGCTAATTACTGATCTAATCGTACATACCTAAATTCATGACAAGGGTTCCATAAAATGATATAACAATTTTTATTTAATTGAATTTGTTTATTTCTAAAAATTTCAGATATTGCAAAAGGTAATATTTTAAAGTGAACCTAAGAAAAGTAAATTTTGAATTACCGAATGTTATTTTCGTTGCCGTCATCGTTTTACCCTTTTTGCTGTGATTATCGTTGGCTCTTTAGTGAGTCTTTTTTTCTTACTACGCGGATACGCATTATGTACTTTCTGGAATCTTCGTTGTGGTATAATGTAATTCATATTCCACTTCTGAGTTGTCGAAACATAAACCTTTATCATAAAGAAAACAAATTTAATGTTCATTTCTGTGAAACTATGTACACAAGATTATTCGGTCTCAGCAGAGAGTGGAGATGCTCCAACTGATTCCTTCCTTTTCGGTTGATAGACACAATATGAACGTAGTTCACCCGTTTTCTTAAATTTAGCCGCATTTTGGCCACACACATAGTTTTGTTTTCTCAAGCCGTCGTATGCCCGCTAAGTTGCCGAGCAAGAGTTGTTCGGCTGCTGTAAGAACATCGTTTATTTTTACTGGGGAATCGTAATTTTTATTAAAAAACTTTCAATAAATTTAAGTTTTTTACTCAAAATTAAGCTGATTTGGCTACCGTTGTTTCTTCTTGTTTAAGTTGAACCATGAACAGATGAGATGTGTGCTCGATCCACAAGGTGGAATTTTGAAAAAAATATTTAACGCTCGTCACGCTACAACCAATGAATCACCGTACGTCCAAGGTTTGTCAATAGTACAGGAGTGTTCCATCACGACAAATTTCCACTTGTTTGGATCTCCTCAAAAATGGAAAAATGTCTCATACAAATAAAATCTTAAAACAACTAGCAACTAGTTTTGTTTTGGTCCGATTAAGACACGTCCCTCAGTCATTGCTCCTTAATGGTAGATTTTATCATAAGAACTGATGCAAGTTCGTTGGTTGGAAAACTTAACCGGATAAAGGTTACGTTCAAAAGTTTATCGATATCAGGGTACATTAATATTGTGATTCTAGAAACTATTGGGTTTGCAACTAAGTAATTGGGGATTTCACTCATAGATGGCTTTAGTTGAATTTTAAGGTTTGCTGACGTAATCGAAATGTCAAACACATTTTGTTATTTGATAGTTGGTACTTCAGCTGTCAATCAGTACAAAAAAATTTTTGATCGGTTGTGTAGTTTTTGTTTGTCTGTTGAAAAATGGAAAATCAAAACCAACATTTACGTCATATTTTGCTTTTTATTTCCGGAAAGGAAAAAACGCATCACAAGCTCACAAAAAGTTATGCGCTGTTTATGGTGACGTACCTTCAAAGCCTCGAACCCCGAAGCTTAATTTCGCTCTTGTGATTTTTCACTCACAGATGGAAAACGCTCTGGTCATCCAGGTGAAGTTGATGACGACCAAATCAAAGCAATAATCGATTCGGATCGTCACAGTACAACACGTGAGATTGCAGAGAAGCTTCATGTATCACATACATGCGTTGAAAATCGCTTAAAACAACTTTGCTATGTACGAAAACTCGATTTATGGGTTCCTGATGAACTGAAAGAAAGTCATTTAACACAACGAATTGACATGTGCGATTTGTTCAAGAAACGTAATGATAATCATCCATTTTTTAAACGATTTGTAACTGGTGATGAAAAATGGGTTGTTTACAAAAATGTCAATCGGAAAATATTGTGGAGCAAGCCAGGTGAACCAGCTCAAACAACATCAAAAGCTGATGTTCATCAAAAGAAAAGTGTCCACTTTGAACTTTTACCACCCAACCGAACGATCAGCTCAGATGTCTACATTGAACAACTTTCAAAATTGAACAGTGCAGTTGAAGAAGAGCGGCCCGAATTGACGAATCGAAAAGGCCACACACACCTTTGGTCACTCGGCAAAAATTATTGGAGCTTTGTTGGGATGTTTTGCAATATCCACCATACAGTCCTGACCTTGCACCATCTGATTACTTTTTATTTCGATCTTTGCAAAACTCCTTGAATGGTAAAAATTTCAATAATAATGATGATGTCAAATCGTACCTGGTTCAGTTTTTTTGCTGATAAAAACCAGAACGTGGAACGTGGAATTATGATGCTGCCTGGAAGATGACAAAAGGTCATTGATCAAAATGGGCAATACATAACAGAAAAAATTGGTTTTTATTTTCTAAAAAAATCCGCAATTACTTAGTTGCCAACCTGATAATAACGAATTTGGCGAAATCTTGCTTTCAATGTCGTGCTTTGGTTTCAGATGTTTTTTTTAATTTCTTATTACCAGAATTTTAACAACTTCTAAATGAGAAATAAGATAAACGCTTAATCCATTAATTGACATTTTCGTAAATGGCTAACTAGAAATTGAATCTGAGTACTAATTCAATTACTAGAAACATATAGTTTTTAGGTATTTTACAATTTATTATATTCGGTGTGAGAAGAAAAGATGGAGGCTTAAAAAATCTCCTCATTAAAATATATTTTTTACAAACAAAAATCGATACTTATAAACTAAGATAATTAAAAAACGACTCAACCCAACTTAGCCTAAGTGTTCGCTTCTACCGAATCTAGCCACCAGTATTTATTTAAATTTGACATCTACTCATTATTTACATCTCTATCAGGAACGCTCAAGCAGTATTTCCAAATATTGGTTTCATCCCTCGAGTGTGCAGGCAAATGGAGGATTCGTTTATCTGTTGCTTGCTCTACTCGAGTCTGAAAGGTAGCCACATGCATCTAGATGAAGTTTTAAATACCTAGGTTAAAAATAAAATAAACCCGATATGAATTCATTCTCATAACATTAGTCGACCGCGCAAAATGATTCCTTGCAAGGTCTAGAATGACATTGTTAATTCCAGACACGCTTAAAGTATCCAATAGTCTTTTTTAGAGACGTTATGCCGAAAGTCGGAATGAGCGCTTCTGGACTTTCCCTTGCATGCTCGAAGGCATTTCCTCTAAAAAATTCTATACTTCTCCATAAAAGATGGGCTTATGTTCCACCACACTTGAGTCGCATAAGTCAAAATTGAGATCACATCTGATCTCAAATTGTTGGAATAAAAAAGTTTCTTCAGCGACATAAATTCGACCCTTGCTTTTTCTAATTGGGTATAAACATGATCATTATAATACAGAAATTTATATAAGTTAACTCCTAAAAACGTCACAACAGTTTTTGATTCGATCCGGAGGCCATTTGAAGATGTTATAACCAAATTTCTCGAAAAGCGTCGCAAGTCAGGAATTGCCCTGTCCTTTTGGGGTGCTGAACAGTATGGTTTCGTATTTAGAATTGTTTATTTTTAGTTTCCAATCTCGACAGAATTTTTCGAGGGTATCAAACTTTAGTTGGAGTTCTTTTTTCATTTCGCAAATTTTTTTAACCATAATCACACAGAATGAGGTTAGACATGTTTGATCGACAAAATTTGAATTAAAGACCAGCTTTAAACTTGTTTCAATTATACAGGAGTTCAAGTGAAGTATTTGACAACAAAATAGCATACCTGAAAATGTTCAGCCTTAAACGTCTGATGGCAACTCAGATTAGTAGAATTAGACTAGCACCATTTCCATTCAGAGAACTAATTGTTTTTGAAAAATTATATACGGAAATAATGTTTGAACTAAGGTAAAAAGTGAATAAGGTAACCGACCGCTTATTTTCAGTTGTCATTAAGCATTCGATTATGTAAATATCGGAGTCAATTTTTAAATAAAATGAAATACTAAAATACTTACTCTCGATTTTTCTGAGTTTAAGTTTTTTTTAAGCTTTACGATATTTTTCTCAAGTTGTATATTAGATTTTCTAAATCAATGTTATTTCATTTCTTAAATTTTATTTCTCTGATAAGGTCATCGTTTCCTGAGAAGCTGCCAAATTATAGTCTAACGAGTTTATATTTGTCCCGAGAAAGAGAAGCTCTTTTACCATTTCAATGTTAAAGTTATCCATGATATTTTTTCATACGTTCATATGCGTTTTTAAAAAGAATGAATAGGTGTTGAGTATAAAATTGAAATTGTTTAGTTTTCGCCGGGATTCGGCCCACATTTGGTAGCTTGCCAAACCGGAAGCCGCTCTTGTTTTGACTGATTTGTGGGTTGCGAAAAGGAAGAACTTTGTTAACGAGGTTAACAATAAAAAAAATTTTTGTAAGTAAAACAAAAAGAGTTAATTGATGCCTTGGATCCACCAAAACTTTCGCGTGATTGTGAATTATGTGAAACCGCAGCTTTGGTGTTTTAAATGTTTCTTATGGCCACACTTACTTCTTCTGTTTTTGGTAGGAGGACTACTTCATTGGCTGGATTTGGTTCTTCTTAATATGCCTACAGTTCTCTTAGTCGTTATTGTCAAACAAATAACAATAACGCAGAGAATGGATGTCTGTTTTCTAGCCTTCAGACAAGCTTTTGACTTTTCTGTAAAAACTACGCGTTACATTTCTGTTCCTAAACTCTTCGATATCCCTTAGCAGGACGACTGCGTGAACTTTTATTTTTTTTTTCTTTTCGCAGGCTCTTTTTAGTTCTCCCTGCATGAGATCTTTCTATTCTGCGACATCTTATGCGTCTCATTTATTGCCTTTTTCTCCTGCATGCACTCTTCATTAGTTCTTGTCATCGTTGGTTGGTAGCCTAAGGTTTTCTTAGCTATCTCCTGGCTTAAAGTTCGCCCTTTGGGACTGCATACTGTTTAGGGAATGTGAAGGAAATGGGTCATTTGAGAGTCTTCCGATTAAATGCACTCTGTTCCCTTAAGCAGTTTCCAGTGTGCTGATGCGTCCAGTGTTGAACATCCTAATTGTTGCTATTTTACAGCTTCTAAGCATTGGACAGTCGGACTCTAAACAGCGGAATGTTTCAGAAATGTCTTGCCTCCATTAGCACCTACTTGTTTTTCAGTTCCAAGAATTGGGATAATCATGTTTCTGTGTGGATCTTCTTACAGGGAAATTTTGTTCTTCTATGTCGGTAAGTCGGTAAGTCGGAAGCCGAAATCCGTTGTCGTATTGTTGGGGCTTTGCTTTCCGATCAGAGATTTTTTTTACCAACCTTAAAATTGAGTTCCCTTTTTAGGGCTTTCGAATATTCTTCGTAGGATCCTCCCAATAAATCGTAGAATTAAAAAAAAATCAACAAAGAGCAAAAAAAATCCTTTTTGTAGTTTCCCGCCCTTGGCATTACCAGAAGTCCTGTGGTTTTGTTACCTTAAAGAACTGTATATATCCGGTTGAACTGAAACAACTTCGAACATTTTTTTTCATGAGTCGAAATAGAGCCAAATCAAGCTGACTTGTTGTTGCATTTTTTTCCAACTTAAAAAACTAGGTTCACGGTAAGTTTTTTCGCCCACAAACCCAATCCAATTAATGTCCAAGTCCCATGGAAACTACTTAATATATATACTCTGTGAGGTGCTAATAAATTAGCGTCACTTAGAAAACGAAAAGCCTATGGTAGAGTCCCTCAGGCATAAGTTGACATCATTGAACAGAAAAATAGGCAAAATATACGAGTACTCCTATCAGTTGCCTTGTTGACCCTTGGGAGCTCGAAAACTTTAATCCTTCTAATGTTATCTTGTTTTTCAGAATTTTTTGGATATTTGTGTTCTGCTTGTCAATATACACCTGCAGCACGTTAACGATGAACATTTGGGACAAATGGAATAACAATCCTGTGATTGTGAGCTTCGCGGAGAAGTCAACGCCCGTTTGGCAGATACCCTTTCCATCGGTGACTGTCTGTCCAGAGACCAAGGCACGCCAGAGAGTATTCAATTTTACCGACATGTTCTGGCGTCTTTATCCTACACGCGATGAAAACATCACCGAACAGGAGTAAGTTCCTCCACAGCCTTTTACGTTGTTTGGTTATTTATTGAAATTTTAGAGATTACTATATGGAGGCAATATCACAGATCTGTTTGTCACATCTCGTGACGGGCTATGGCAAAGAGTATGGAAATGGATCGGCCTTGATCAATGCTATGGAGGAAACGGCGCCTGTATTTAACGAGACATATTTCTTCTGCAAGTGGCGCAACTTTGACAGCTATTGTAATAAGTTTCATAAGATGCTCACCGAGGAGGGGTTGTGCTACAGTTTTAACGCTTTCGACCCAAAGGACATCTATCGGGACGAGGCGTAAGCTATAGTTGTGAGAATCTAGATAAGCGGGGCTTAATAAATTCTCTTAGGCTCGTAGATGATATCTTATTTGAAGGCGATTACAACGAGACGGTTCAATGGAATCTAGAGGATGGCTACAGTAAAGAAGCTGGTCCCGAAACGTATCCTTATCGCGTTCTGGGCGCTGGGGCTAGAGGTGGACTGTTTTTGGTTCTCAAAGGTATCGATATGGATAACGATCAATTGTGTCGAGGTCCAGTTCAGGGATTTAAAATTCTTCTACACACGCCCGGTGAAGTGCCACAAGTTTCGCAGCAGTACTTTAGGATCCCTTTTGATCAGGAAGTCCTGATATCAATTAAACCCAAAATTATCACAACTTCAGATGGTCTGAAACATTATGAGCCCATGAGGTTTGAAAGACTCACTGTTCACCTGTCAGCGCGTTCACTTTCTATTTTCCAGGCGACAGTGTTACTTTCAAAAGGAACGTTATTTGCGATATTTCAAGGTGTACACCCAAAGTAATTGCGAACTGGAGTGCTTGTCCAATTTCACAGTGAAGCAGTGTGGCTGTGTCAAGTTTTCCATGCCAAGTAAGTGACAAAATTTATCATCTTCAGAGCACTACAGTGGGGTGTTTTAGGAAACTTGGATATTCCGGTATGTGGAGCGGCGAAAATCGAATGTGTCAGCAAGGCTGAAGATGCCCTTCTTTTGAGAGAGTTTAGACAGGGTCTGAAGACATCTGCAGAAAATTTCCGTGGTGAAACAGACTGCAATTGCCTGCCTGCTTGCACTTCCATTGCATATGAAGCCGAGATTTCTCAAGCTGACTTTGATTATGCATCACAGTTCCGCGCCTTCAAGGAGGACAGCTATATGATTGACAATCCAGGGTAAGAATAGCTTTGAGTGATTATTTTTCAAAACATATTTATATATTTTTTTTTGTTTGCAGTACTCGAATGTCCCGATTGTCGATATTCTTCAAAGAAGCCCAGTTCCTTACCTCAAAACGTTCCGAATTGTATGGTACCACAGACTTCTTGGCCAACTGTGGTGGTTTATTGGGCCTTTTCATGGGTGTTTCGACACTTAGTATTGTTGAATTGGTGTACTTTTGCACTGTCAGACTGTTGACAAACTTGAGAATGCGAAGAAAGAAGCGTTTGGAAATGGAACGTCTGCAGCAAGTAAATGAAGACGGGACAATGCCCGATGATATATTGGGACAAAAAGAGGCATAGGGACGTTTTTTGTGTGCTGACTCATTTTGTTCATAGTCTCTTGATTTTTTTTACCTGACTTGGAGGTTTTGCCAAACATTAAGTACTTTGGGGCACTTTTATTATATTAGGAACATGAACCGTGAACATTGTTACGAACGTCTTTTTTCATATATTTTTACGCACATTAAAGTTTTACAATTTTAGTGTATGATTGTTTTACATAAAAAAATTTTCCTCGTTTGATTTGAATTCTTTTTTTAAAGCATACATCCTGTGCCAGCTCAATGGGGTTCAAAACTGATCGAAATCAAAACAACTTTGCCATGTCCATCGGCTGACACCTCTTTTATCTATTCTATCTTAAACGGCAAGGTAGGCAGTTAAATGAGTCCCTTGAAATGTTTTCACCGCAACACTCGACTCGCCAGGAATTATTGAATTTTTCATTTTTGTATTTCATTAACAGATTTTAATATTAATAGATTTTTTACTGTTTAATATTATTTCTAATTGATTTTATCGAGCCAAGTCGAGCGCGAAGCAAACACTGCCGTACCATTCTTTACTGGAACCATTTCGCCGCATTTGAGAACCTCTGGATAAGACCAGAACACAGAAATTTTTGTCAGCCAGTAAGCTATTATCACATACTTAAAATCCAAAATTTCAAGTCTGTAGGTCTTTTAGTTCCGATGTTTCGCATTTATGACACTCACTCACTCATGATCATCAGAATAGAACGAGTACTTCCCATAAACTCAGAGAGCTGAAATTACAGGTACAGAGTTAGGGTTTAGTGGCCTCATAAAGGGAAAACTACAAAAACTAAGATAATCGAAGATCTCGAGTACATGGTGACCCTGGGCAGAAAACACAAGAGCCCAACCAAACTTTTAGAGATCGACATACCACCTTTACAAATAATATTCAATTTCGTGGGCTGCTTCATTTGATGTCAAAAATCGAAGGTCTGAAGTATCTGAGAAAGAACCCTCAGATAGTCTCAGCTATATTAGAGATATGGTAATGCCCCCTTCTACTATTGGTACATAAAAAAATCCAGCGTAGTGGAACACATCTTCTAATCTAATTTATAGAGTCCCACTGCTGGGCGAATGCCTTCCCTTCTGCCTTCAATACGCATATAAATAAAATAAAGGAAAACTCTGGATAAGACTCGACTGGCTTTTATACTTACAAGCTTTCAAGAAGAAATAGAAGAAAAGTGAGGTGGGACCCGGAAGACCAAACAAAGCCTAATTCGCTAATAACTTGCTTCTCAAATTATTGCCTGCTAAGTCAAAATTTGAGATCATACCCCGGGCATACGTGTACAGAGAACAATTCCCAATCTGTGTGGCGTATGCCCTAACAATTCACAAGAGCCAACGTCTAAGTCTAAAAAATGCCCTCATAGACATTGGCACTTCTCTTGTGGCGCTTTCACGAGTAACCAATCTTCATGGGGTGTACCTCAAAGATGTTGACTTCAAGAGTATAAAAGCTCAAGTTTCAGCGATCACAGAATACAACTGGCTTAGGTGCAAATACCGCACCGATCTTTCAGAAATTAAACCGTCTAAAAGAATAAATAATGTACGCGAATGGGCAATACGAAAAACTGTTACTACTGTATAAGAATCAGAAAATCTAATAAAATAAATCAATATGCCCACGTTTCCACAAAAAGAAGTAAAATCCCAACAAAAACATTCTGTAAAAAACTAGCCAAGTCTCGTTGGAGCTGCTTGTTTATCTCTAAAAAGTAATGAAATCTAGAAAAAGTCGCCGTGCCAAGTCTAAGGTTCATTACTGCGATTTCTTTTTTATTAACTTCTCATCAGGAAGTTCTTGTAATCGGTCCGATTTTCGAAATTCAAAATTTTTACATTTCTCCACGTTTGGCGGTCCCAGGAGTCGGATTCCATCATTTTTAGAAAGATGTCTGTGTGTGTGTGTGTACGTACGTACGTACGTACGTACGTACGTACGTTTGTGCGGATTCTTTCGTACAGCCTAACTCGAGAACAAATCAAGCTATCGAAGCCAAATTGGTTTCATTCGAAGCGTGTGTACATAAAGATCACCTGAAAAGCTTTTGGTTAAATTTCACAGGGTGGTTTGAATTTTATGACGAAAAAACTGTCAAAAAAAAGGGACATTTTCACTTCTTCAATTAAAACCAATTTAGGTTTCCAATAAAAAAAGTTCAAAATTAATTAAATTTATAGTTTACAGCTACCTTATCAGATAAAAAAATATGCATAAATATATACACTGCCGTTCATAAGTTTTCGGACATATTCAAATAAAATTTTTTTTTGTTCAATTTTAATGCCAAAAGTTTCATCAATATTATGTTTATTTAGCTAATTGACTAAACTTAGTAAGTTACTAACTATAGACACTACCGAAAAGACTAAAACAGTATTTATTTGAGGCCATTTCATACATTGATGTGCCCCTTTCTCTTTTTCCTGATCCAAATTTGCACGGAAGTTCTTTGAATATTGTTTCAGATATGTGAATTCTGTCAGTCTTTCCCATTTTTCAAGACTAAGAGTGACGTCTGCAACAGTGACACAGGAAAACATCCTTGGAAAATTATGGAGCCACCACTTTTTCTGTTCAAAACCTGCGCGGCTGTAGGTCGACGCTTTTTTATAGTTATAATATATTAGCAAAAAGAAGCTCATGGCACAAATTACATGACGCAATTGAATTTAAAGCAAAAGCATCGAGAGAAACCTAAATGAAAAAGTTAAAACACATGGATAAAACTGCATTACTCGTATATTGCAAGGAAGACCATAACATTAGATTTAGTTTGTTTTCCCCTGTTGTGGTTTCTTATCATGAACCAAATCTTAGAGGTCTTTCCAGAAAATGACACAGAGATAAACAAATCTCTCGGAATCGGCGTGGAAAATCCTATCAAAATCTGCAAAGAAAACTGGACTGAATGTGATCCTCTTTAAGCCATATATTAACCAGAAGAAAAAGATCCTACGCTGAGCAGTTCCCAGCTAGGAAGAAAGAGGCGGTCGAAATCTCGGGACTGAAATTATGTACTCTTGAACCCTTTTAAAAAGGACACGCCTTTATATTCCAAGCAATGGTTAATAGGAAAGAAAGCAATCTTACAAATTTGATTGATTAGAAATAATTCCGAAAATACATGAAGTTGAGATAAATGGCCTTTCACAATATTTCTACCGAAACAATTTAAATTCTGTGCTCATTTCAAAAAAACTTTTTAAAATTCTTATCCCTATAATAGCATTAGTAACAGTAAAAATTTGTAAGTGATGTTTCAGCGATAACTCAGCACAAGTTTTAATAAAAAACCAGTTCCAGGCGACTGAGCCTTTGATCATGCTTGAAATTTAGTTTGTGTCACCATGCAACTGGTTCTCAAGCTTTTAAAATATGAATCCCTATAAACAGAGTTCTCACAAAATGTAATAATTTTGAAACAAGGCTATATAATATTTGATTATTCTGACTGTCTGATTTAAAACACTTTATTGAAGAAGTTGAAAAATAACTGCCAAAAGCGAATACAAATTCAACTTCCAATGTTAAAGTTGTTGAAATGAAATCGATTTTCGCAACTCTAAATTTGAGCTAAATCTTCCAAACTTTGCTTTTTCTTTTTGCTTTTTCTTTATGGTAGCTAAATATATACATAGTAAATTTTTGAATTCTTAAATATTGCACAATTTAGAGTTGTGGTACGCAGTACCTTACTTCTAAAAATTTTTACTATTTACAATCAAATATTATTATCACAAAATCATATTAAGTTTGACGAAAAAAAACAATATGCAACAATAATAATAAAATAAGTAAAAAATATAGTGTATATTTAAACGACAGGGTTGAGAGATAGGTCGATATCAAATCATCCGTCCCAATTCGAGCACCACCCACGGAATTCAATTGAAACCAAATTAGTACATCTGAGTTTCTCAAACCACTACAAAAATCTTTCGCTCATCTCCTAATTCTTCCACTCGTTCTGTGCGACTTGCATTAAAAGAGTATTCATAGCCTCTTGAGACGAGCAAATTATAAAAAAAATATCTTCACGTCGAGTTGGATACTATTAGAGGGATGGCCGTGTGCTACTATGTGCCTACAGAAGACTGGCTAAGATTTTGGGTCGTTGGTCCTATATTGTTTTTTTGTTTTAAACAGGAAGAGATGCTGTCTTTGAGTCGTGTGGTGCAAGCCATGGACAGGCAGCCAGCTTCACCATGAAGCGCGACAAGATAAAACTCGTACTTTCTCCAAAATGTTTTTGCGAGCCATAGTAATTTCTTACAGCCAAGACGCAACTCATAGTACGAGGTCACAAAAGTTTTAATCTCGTGCACAACATTTTCAAGCTATGCCAAGGTCGCAGCGTCTTTGGTAGAGCATGAGAAGCGCCCGATTGAGGATGTTTAGAGATTAAAAAACAGGAATAAGGTTCGAAAATTCTATCACCAGAGAAAACAATTATCTCAAGGTTACAGAGACCCAACCCGAAACCTGCAAAATTCGAAATGGAAACATCGTAGTAGAATTGCAGTCAATACTGAGGACATGGAAGAACCAACAATGCTATCTACCCGACCTATACGGAGTAAAGACAGCAATATTTAAGCTTAAGTCTAAGAAAGCCACTTGAGCGGACGGCTAAGCTGCAAAAGTTCCGTGGCACTATCTTTTAAAGGTCTATTCAGTAACTCGCATACGGCGAAGATATTAAAATAAAAGGAGAACGCATCTTGACGTCAACAGTGCGTTTATGAGGATTCAGACAGAAATGACAAAGATGGGTTTAGAAAGCTATAAATTAGAGGTAGTTAGGGACTTTATCTACCTATGCTCTCCTTTAAACATAGATAATAACACTAGCGCTGAGATCAAACGAAGAATACCTCTTGTTAATCGCTGTTTCTCTGGGCTAAGAAAACAATTGTGTAAAGTCCTCTCTCCTAGAACTAAAGTGTCGCTCTATAAGACTCTCATCAGTCCCTTCATGGTAAATGGTGCAGAAGCATGGACAGTTTCAAAAGCGGATGAAGGCGCCTTAGGTTGTTTCGAGAGAAAAGTGTGATTTGCATTGACGGTGAGTGTGGGAGAAGATTCAACAACGAACTGTACGGTATGAGTTGTACAGCGAAGTCGACTTAACCAAAAGTATAAAATTCTAATGCCACGCGGACTGGCGCTACAGTCCTCAAGTTATTAATTAAAAAGCTTATGACGAAAAATGCAATTAACTATCAATATAAAACAAAAACGGAAAACATAATTTTAAATTTTCTTAAGTAATTTTTTTAGTAATATTATTAAACTAAAAATGGAACTAATTTCGAGTAGAAATGTAACTTAATCAAAAAAAAAGTATTTCCAAAGTGTTTTCCTGATCACTTGAAATAATATATTCGAACAATCTATTAATGATAAATACACAAATCGTAGTTTAAATGATTCAAAAAATCTAAAAGAAAGATTTTCCTAAGGGGCAGTAAAGAACATATACAATATGTATCTTTTTTTTTAATGCAATGTATTTGTCTATGGAATGAATGATGTTATCATAACGAAAATGGTATTTGATGGTGGTGGGAAATGATATTTTTTATCGAGATGGGAAGTTCATGGTATGGGCAGACCTACTCGCACCCAAACCAATTTTTATAGTTAATATTGTGTGACTTGGCCGTTGAAGCGTACACAAGGGCACAAAACCAGGTGCTCCATGACACCATTGCACCAATCTGTCGCCAGAACGGCTACCCATTGACCATTGCCACTTGGAAAACGTTGATTCAATAACCAGTAAATTGCAGGCTTGATAAAGCTGCGTATTTCAATAAAACTTATGTATAGGCGAGCCTGAAACACACAGTATAAAAAAAAATTCCAGTACAGACGGACTAATCGTTGATAGAAGTTATTGAATAAGCGATACGATAACGAGAGGAAAATCGTATCACTACATTTAGACAGGATGTTTAAACCTGGGTTCCATGGCAACCAATCTTCTGCAAGTCATCTAAAAGCAATCTTGGATGCAAACAAAGAAGGCCTTGCGGCTCTAAAAAATATGGGGTTCGAGACGTCATCCTGGGGACCAATAAAAGTCCATCTCATCGTGGAGATATTGGACCCGGAGAGTAGAAATCTTTTTGAACAAGGGCTTAAAAGTCCAAACAAAGTACACTCACAAGAAGAGCTCTTTGAATTCCTTTCAAGAAGATATCAGGCTCTAGAAATATTAGCTCCATCTCGACAGAAACTGCACAAGGAAGATTCTAAGGGTCCTTTACTTATCATATAGCAGCAAGGTCCGGTTGCATTTTTTGTACCAAGGGTGATCACAACATTAACTCATGCAACAAGTTCATGGGCTGGACACCTTAAAAAAGATGCTAGCAGGTTAAACAGGCCAAACTTTGTGCTAATTTTCTAATGCATGACAAGAAGCAGTGTAAGCAGTGCAACAAAACGCACCACACGCTGCTACATCAAGAAAACCACTTTGTGGGTAAAAGACAGAACGAACAACAACGTTATCCAATCGCATCCTAAATTTTGAGGAACGATTTCTACGTAGATGATGTGATGTCCGGAGGAAATTCCATAGCTGAATGTAAAGAGGCTCAACACCAATTAATTAATTTACTGAGCAATGGCGGGTTTCATTTAAGAATATGGTACTTATTGTACTATAATTGTTTGCGCAAATTTCAATGCCAACTTATTTAAAAAAAAACTATCGTTTTATCGTACACATCAATGATTCAAGCCTTTTGCTTTTGTCCAAATGTTTCACCAAGTCTTCTTGATCTGATCCTTGTTTCTGACCCTTCATCAGTACTCCTTTATGATCAACTTTCTCTTGAAGGTATCTCCGAACACGATCTCCTTTTTTGCACTGACAATCTAACTTTCGCACACAATCCTGATCCGGCGTCATTTCAGTACAAAGACTACAATCCATCGATTTAGACTCCGTCGCATCCGGGTGCATCCCGGACTTTTTATTTAGCTTAATTCAAGCCTAAAGCACTTAAAACTAAAAATTAAAAAAAAAGGATGGAGGGGAATGGTTTGGCGAGTAAAGGAAACTCTTGAGAGAGGCTTTCGAGCGCAGCATTCTTGACATTGGTCCAAAGGTGCCGTAGTTTGTGCAGAGGAGAGCCACACAGCAGGACCTAAGGTTACGCGGATTGGTGTTAAAAAAACAATTTGAAAGGGGAGTGAATTGGACCGGCTTACAATCGGCAACTTCTCGTCGTTCTTCAACGGTTTGTAGATCGATCAATTTAAGTTGAATTTCGAACGGAAGCAAATTGTATCTATCAACCCAGCTGCATAAAGCAAAATGGATAAATCTGCGTTGGACTGTCTATTGTGAGGGAATGTGCTTCATAATAAGGAGATCAAACTTGACATAAAGCGACCTATAGACATAAGTATTAGAGAACTCTTTCGACCATCGTTTGTGCTTATTTAATGCACTTAACTCATTCAAGTTGGGGGTAAATTAAACAGGGCGAAGGTGGGTAGACGATTTTCAACTCTCTTTCCGTTGTTAGTCCACGTTCACGCTCACGCTCACGCTCACGCGACTGCTTTCTTAGCCACGGGTATTCTTCGTTTGACCTCAACGCTGGTGTTATTATCTGTGTTTGCAGCGAAGCCTAAGCAAAGTCCCTAACTATTTCAAAGTTATAGCTGTCCATGTTAACGTTCTGACGCAGACGTCGCATTTGGGTGTCCTTTCTTGATGACAGCATATGTTTCCTTTTGCCCTAGTGTACAAAAGGACGAGCTTGGATGGGATGCCAAACCTAGGTATGGCTTCATACATCTCGTCTCTGTGGACGAAGCAGAATCCAAAATCAACCCTGATATTGGTGAAAAAGTGGTGCGTGTGTTTTTCCCAAGATCTGCCGATATGTTAATATTTAGTCTATGGTTGACTTTTCTGGTCGAAAGCCACATTTATATGGAACTATCAGGTTGTTGTTGAACGGTTTCAAATGTTCACATAATACGGCAGAAAAGATTTTATAGGCAACGTTGAAGAGATTGATACCTCTATAATTGTCACAGATAGGATGGTCTCCTTTCTTCAAGAATGGGCAAATAATACTGAGATACCATTCATTTTTGCTGCTTTATTGTGCCTTTGCCGCCGCATTGAAAAGACCGACAGCTAAAGTGGCTTTATTAGATTTAAGCTCATATATGTTATTGCTATCTTTACTTCGTCTAGGTCGGGTAGACGCTGTTGGCCTGCATCATTTTCATCAACCGGTTGAGGCTGCCTGCCAGCGGAATTTTATTCTTTGTTGCCGTAATACAGTCTGTTCAATTGGTTCTTCCAAGTCCTCAGCATGGACTGCAGAGAGAACTGTTTTATCTGTTGGTAAAATTTTTGAAGCTCTTTCCTGTTTCTTAATCTGTCAACATCGTCGACCGCTCAACGCTCATAGACGTTGCGACCGTTGGTACAGCTTTAGAATGTTGTGCACGAGTTTAAAATAACCAATTAGAACACTTGAAAGTTTGTCACGCAGGGCATTTCGATTGCGGAATTTAAATCGTTATTTCGATGTAAACATTGTGAAAGATCGCTTACGTCAACTCCTTGTTCAATTTATTTTAGAAAATATTTCCACGACCTTGTACGATGCACTCGTTGTGCTCGGAATATTAAAGTGTAATCATCTTGATGTCGATTAAGTTCAAAAGTACATAGTTTCAGTCCCGAGATTTCGACCGCCTCCTCCTTCCGAGCGAGAACTGCTCAGCATAGGATCTTTTTCTTCTGGTTAATATATGGCTTTAAGAGGATCACATTCAGCCCAGTTTTCTTTCGGATTTTTATAGTGAAAAGAAACTAAATCGGACGTTATGATTGGCTAAATAAACGTAATATTGATGAAACTTTTGGCATTAAAATTGAACAAAAAAAAATTATATGAGTTTGTCTGGAAACTTATGAATAACGGAAACAATGCATTTTACTAGGCAAAACCAAAAATTTAAAATATTTATTAAAAAAAAAAACAATTTTTCTCTCAAAAATTTTGCATAGAAAGATTGAATAATTCATTTTATATAAAAACAATTAAATTATATATTTTACGAATTTCCAATTTTGGAAACCTGAGGCCTTTCCCTTATAACTCACCGTCATGGCAAACTCAAAACTATTCGACTAAACAGGGTCATGGATATTACCAAGGCTTTCCCCCCGGGTGACAACCGAGTTTATAGCAGAGCTCAATGAAGTATGAAGTAAGGAACAGCGTAAAGGCTCAACCGGCTTTGAAGCTCTTGAACATCGGGGCAATACACATATAAGAAGTCAATTTAGAGGTGCAACCAAAGTAATATGGCATGCTCATTTCATTTGTAATTTGGCAGACGAACGTGCACATTAAAAACAATAAGGAAATAACTGACCAAGTGCGAGTCGGACTCGCGCACCGAGGGTTCCGTACAAACCTGTAAGTACTATATATAAGTAAAAGTTCACCCGTCAAGACAATCTATATAAAAACAAAATGCTTCATTCCCTAACTAACGGTCGACTGGAAGTTTTGATCCCCTTGCGAGTTTGAAAATATGCGGCTTGAATTGTTATTTTTAAATTGCGTTAGCGTGGAACTTTGATTTTGTTACAGCTAAAAGGTATTATTGACCTGAGTATTTGATATGAACTTCACTTTAATGCCTCTACGCGTTCAGGAGGAAAGGGTTTGTAAGTTTAAAATAATTAAAAAAAAGCAAACCAACTACCTTAAAATATACAAAAATTGTTAACAGTTTTGGTTATTATTACTTCCTGAAAAACTGTGAAACCAAACTTGACTTGAAAGCTACAAGAATACTTCATTATTTTACGAACTATAATCCAGTGTGATGTGGAAGCAAAAGAGCCCCCAGTCTTACCCCGGCGGAAAATTGCTCCAGTGTTCGCTGGCTGATTTGGTTTTCTATTTTTGCGTTGGTCTGCCCTTGAAATTGCTGAATGCGAATGTGAACCAAACACTAGAACTCCAATATTGAAACATCTAAAAACTTTGTCGGCAACCCGGCTTTTATGTCACAGCTATCGTTAATTACTCAGCAGGAGTTCGGCCTGTTGATATTTGTGGCGCTGTGTGCATTTCAAAATGTAACCATTGCGATTCAAAGCCCAATATACCAGACAAGAGAGCCGATCGGATCAAACATCATAGTTTGTGAAGATGATCTTATTGTCCCTGCTGTGAAGACATAACATTTAGAATAGAGTGCTGATGTAATCTTTAACTTTAAACAAATAAAATACTGCGAATTAAGTGAATGCAAATAATCGATATCAAAATCTGTGTTCCTATTCGGACATCACCAGTAAAGCGATGGAAACCATAACACGTCTAATTTTGAAACCACTACACAAATTTTTTGATCCTTTTCATCATCCTGGATTATTAAAGGATATCAGGAACCATGTCCCATCGAAATGATAGCAGCAGGGAAGAAAAGCAGCGTCCCCGAGAAAGTTGAAAAGTAGCTTCAGGTCTGGCTCAGATCCTGCTGGCATCGATGGCCTGATAAGTAAAAATTTATTTTATTCATTTTCAACCATTTTTCAACCCAACTCACTCAGCCGTTCTAACTTGTCTGGCAAATTTTATTACTATCGACAATCGATGTGAATAACTCTAGCACAGTACAATGTCCTTATAAGTGGCCATCCTCCAAAGAATGCCATTCAATTTCGTTTACTCGTATCTCAGCAGACAGTTCCTTTTCAATACTATTCGTCTTTGAATATCGCCAGCGCATTATTCCATTTGCAGCAGATCTTTGTTGGACAACTGAAGTGTTTATTGAAATTGATATTTCTTCTGTGAGTTGTTTATGGTCAGTTGAACCCACAAGATTTATTGATAATCCTTTGTCGTCCTTGAAAATGTATTCGACTACACTTTGCCATAATCCAATACAGTTTTCTTTTATGTTCATTCCATTGATACAAGAACCATTCCCAAAAGGATAAGAATCGACAAAAACCGGATATTACCTGAACGGAGAATAGGACATTTTTTTTCACCGACGGTACTAACACTAATACGCAATTATGAATAATTTCGGTTGCAAACACTGATTTCCTTTGACGGTTACTAGAGGCAAGCTTCGTAGCTCAACCGACCCTCAACAACTACTCGCATCCTTTTTCACACTTGCGATTATCAGAGGACTCCTTTGGAGTTAAGGCATGACGGCGGCGGAGAGAATGTTTACATTATAACTTTGTTTAATGAGGGTTGCGGGAACCTTTTTTTTGTCGTAGTTCTGGCTGGAGGACGACACTCCATGAATGACCCCCTAAGTGACCATTAAGTTGAAAAATTAAAACCATTTTTTGGTTTCGAAACTTTTGCCGTCATTAAGGGCACTCTCCAGCTTGGGTGGAATGATTCAATTATGTGGTGTCCTTTTGGACACTAAAAACAAAATAAATAAAGTGGAGTTTTTTTCTTTTTATTTGGTGAGATGGTATTGGATTTAGGTTATTCTTCTTTAGTTCGCAAGGATTAAATGTAGGTTTGTCGTTTCTCAAATCAAAAGAAACATGCGTTGCTATTACTCTCATTTGAAATAGAAATTTCTCTTTCAGATTTAATCGAGCGAAAGTCCATGAAAAAACCCATGTACATCGAGAGTGTTGTAAAGCAAAACATTTCCACACTGTCGCCACCGCCTTATTTTATGACCAATCCCCATTTGGTACAGATTATGTGGCTAACGCTGCTGGACAATCCTTTGGCCGGGTTAAACGTGTAACAGGTCACTGGACAATAAATTACGAGTGTTCCCGCCAACCTAATACAAATAGAATCGTAAATTAACACAAAATTGAAAACAATTTTGTGAAATTTTGAGCATCGATTCGATTTAATCCGCAGAAAACAGGGTGAGGACGGCAGCCTGGAATTGTGTCAGCTAATGAGATAGGAAAATAATTTAATCTGCTATTGGTTTATTTATTGGGAAGTATTTGTGTTAAAAATGGGTACACACGGGTTCAATTAGGTGGTGATTACATCGCTTAATATACTGCAGGTTCCAATTATGAAACGAAGGGGGTAAACGTTGTTTTATTCAATAACCCTTTTCAGTTGTGGGTCTTAATAAGCGGATGAATGTGACAGGCTTAAAGCCACAAGGAATAAAAGTCATTTGTTTACTTATCTGTGGACCTTAAACTAAAAGATATAGAATTGTGTTACTGTTAAGTACGAGCTCGGGTAGTAGGAAAGAAATAGATATTTTTTCCCTTGACGACCCGGTTTAACCTCGTCCGATTGTGATCGTCTCCACAAGGAACGCGATGAATTATAATGAAAATGTATAAATTATTAAAATTGAATAAACTTATTTGGGGTTTAAAAAAGAAAACAATTATTATTTTTACAATCCATTTTTTTGTTAGTTATTTATTAACATAACAAGAACACAGCAAAAATGTAAAAATAAAAAAAATTTAAAATTTCAGAAATTAGCAGTTAATTAAGTGGGGTTCTCAAAAAATTGGCGCGCAACCATACCCACGATTTCAACCCTCCTAGCAATCTGAAACCAAAAAAGATTATTAATCTTGAATAATGTAGTAATGTCTGGAACTACGGAAAAGTTGGAAAGATTTTTTTTCACAAAATTGCGACTGCCTGAAAAAAAAAAACAATTTTTGTACCACTTTTGTTGACTGTTTCGATTTAAAAAAAAAAGTAATAGAAATTTGGGGATGGTTCGAGACATAGACAAGTCTATAAAGAAGACTCTCTAACAATATCAGGTAAATCGGTCCAGTTGAATTTGAGAAATCGTTGGGATTGTTTTGAAAAAGACAGTTTCGAGAAAAACGCATTTAAAGTTTCGCGTAAAGTTTTTCGCATTCTAAGTGATGAAATGATATTTAAGACTTACATTTATTCACTCTGCCATTCCTGCTTCATACATCGGACCTTCCTCGATTTCGAAAAAACTATTTTCCGCGTTTCTCTCTTCATATCGAGCAGTTCTGGACTCCTTTGATGCGTTGGATGCTCGTATCTCGGAGCGGTCAGTCCGGGCGTTGTCTCGTTTAACAGCAAATGAATGAGATTCGTGACCAATTTTCATTCCCATAAACTCCATCATTTTTAAAATAGGAATGAAGTCTTCATTAAAAATTGACAGTGAAAGTTTTCGATTCCAAGTTCGGTTAAGGATTCAAGTATCGCTTCCGTATGAACGTTATTGAAAGCCCCTTCTATGTCTAAGAAGGTAGCTAGTATGTACTCTTTATATTCAAGCGATTTCTCAATTGTTCGTACTGCTTCATGGAGAGCCGATTCTGTGGATCTCCCTTTCAGGTATGCGTGTTGAGATTTGGATAGGGATGTATCTACTATTGAGACCCGTATGTGATGTCAGACTAATTGGCCTGAAATCTTTTGCGTTTTCATGCCCTCGTCTACCCATCTTAGGGATGAAGACTACTCGAACTTGCCGCCACGAATCGGGGACGTGGTTGTTAAGGATACAGCTTTTATAGATCGGCAGAAGCCAGGGAATTGCTAAATCTTGCAATTTTAGCAGCATAATGGGTAGTATGCCGTCCATGCCTGGGGATTTATAAGGAGCGAAGCTTTTAATGGCCCATGAAATTTTTTCATTAAAAATACAAACAGCAATAAATGTCGCTATCTCAATCATCTTAGGTCCGGAATGTATATGTTTTAGATCGAAAGTCCAAATCCTTTTGTTTGTCGATCTGGACGCGTAATCCTTTGCGCTGACAATTTTCTATCCATTTTATCAAGAAAAAAATATTTCGTATTATTTTTTATTCAATCACAGTGGTTTGAAGGTTAGAATTCAACTGTTAGCAGCTGGACGTAAGTGAACACTTAAAAAAAGACACAAGTCATCTTTGGTTCTCGTATTTAAATATATACAAAGGACAAAGGTTTTACTGAGAAATATGGATTCAGGCAGGCGGAGAATCCCTTATGTCTTTTGTTCGATTAGTTCCGGCCGAACCAGTTTGGATGCTGGGTCAGCAAAATACCGATGTCTCCAAAAATAATTTGAATTTTGAAAAAACCTCTTGTAGATATATTCTTAAATAGTTAAACGTTGAAAATATAAAAAAATCGATTTTTAAATTTCTAGACTAGAACACCCCCTTCAATTAATAAAAATGTAATGCGTCTTTTGTCTTGCTTTTAGTCTTCATCCGACCTTTGGAAATAAAACTGCAGGAAAATAAGCGCATCGAGAGTATCATAACCAAGTCGGCCTCGGAGTTTGTTGCCAGTATAACTGACCGCTGAAAACGCTCGCTCTGCTTCTATGCTTGTTGGTAGAATGTCAAGTTAATTTTTGTGAACAAAATCCTGATGATCGCATCATCACAGCCTCCATCGGAGACGAAACAACGAAAGGTAAAGGCCTAGAAGGGATACCACAAGGAGAAATTATATCACCTCTTTTGTGGATACTAGTGATGGATAAAACGGATTTAATCCTCTTCACAAAAAAGACAAAAATAAATGATTTCTAGATCCCTGAAATTGGAGGTACTAAACTTGAAATCAAAGACAGTGTGAAGTTCTTAGGGTTGAAAATCAATAAGAAACTCAACTGGAGGAAACACCTGTTGGAGCGTACTACTTAAGCTAACAGGGCATATTGGATACGCAGGAGGGCATTTGGGAAGTCCTGGGGACTGAAACCAAAACAACTCCACTGGATATACAATTGTGCAATGAAACCAAAATTTCTATGGTGAATTACGATCGATAAAAATTATGTTGCTGACAGGCTCACTTAAGTGCAACGTTTGGAATGCCTTGGAATAACAGGCGGACAAAACTCCACGCCGACCGCAGCCATCGAAGGAATTCTAAACATTAACCTCTCAGCTCTGGGTTACTCAAGGCTCTGGGTCACTTTGACGACAGGAAAAACACCGAGCATAGGAAATTGAAAGGGCGATGATACCACTACTAGATCGTCAAATCGACCTAAAGGAGAAAACTTTCACCTTCAAAAACAATTTCAAGACAATTTTTTCAACCAGAACTTCTTGGACGAACGAAAACACGACAAGTAAACCCGGTGTTATCACAATTTATGCGGACAGTTCTTACATATAGTATGATTCAGGGGGCAGGGGTGTACTATTCGAACCCACCGATAGAAATCAAAAATCATCTCAAACCATTCGTCACGGTGTTTCAAGCAGAAGTTTTTGCAATACTTACTGGAGTAGAAAAGCTCACCGAACAAAACATACGGGAAGAGGAAATGCTCATCCGCTCCGATAGAACTGCAGCTATCAAAGCTATTAAAAACCCTCTTTCAGTATCGAAACTGGTAAGTTTGTGCAAACATAAGCCCAAAAAACAAGCAACAGTGAACGACGTTAGTCTAACTTGGGTGCCAGGACATGAAGGTATAACTTACTTACTTATTTAAGGCGGCGCTACAGTCCGGGGTGGACCTGGGCCTCAACCAACCAGCGAGTCCAGACAGCTCGATCTTTTGCTAGCTGCCTCCGGTTTCGCACGCTAAGTTGGTTGAGGTCCCTTTCCACTTGCGCGTGCCACCTGAGTCGCGATCTTCCCCTGCTGCGCCGTGCCTCGGGGTGGATTCGAAGACTTTTTAGAGCATTGGTTTCCATCCGCTCTACACGACCTACCCATCTCAATCGTTGGATCTTGACTCTTCTGGCTAGGTCGATGTCGCTGAACAGCTCGTAAAGTTCGTGATTGTATCTTCACCCGAAGAATTTTCCTTCCTTATCAGCCAAGAGCAGCTTTGTCCGCTTTTGACAAAGTCCATGCCTCCGCGCCGTATAGCAGGACTGGGACGATTAAAGTTTTGTTTATCAATTTTCTTTCTCAGCCCATAGAAGCAACGTTTGGCAAGAGTGATTCTTCGTCTGATTTCAGCGCTGGTGTCGTTGTCTGAATTGATAGCGGTGCCAAGGTAGACAAAGTCTTTGACTAGTTCAAAGTTATAGCTGTCTACTTTGACGTTCTGTCCTAGACGTCGTTATTCAGAGTTCTTTCTCGTTGACAGCATATACTTATGTCTTGCCCTTATTTACCATCAAACCCATTTTCGCGTCCTCCGTCGCTATACTCACTAACGTGCCAATGACATCATGCTGCGTTCTTCCAATAATATTAATATTTTTGAACAATTCTTTCAAAGAAGAATTGTTGAAGAAGTCGCATGACAGCGCGTCGCCTTGTCTCAATTCTTTTTTGACACCAAAGGTCTTTACCGATCTTGATGTAGCAGCGTGTGTTCTCCATCGTCATCCTACACAAACGGACGAGTTTGGTAGGGATGCCAAGCACGTCTCTATAAGTGCTGTCATACGCGGGCTTGAAATCGACGAAAAGGTGGTGGGTATCGATCTGTTGATCCTGGGTTTTTTCCAAGAAGTGTGAATATTTGATCTATTGTTGATTTCCCTGGCCTCAGCCACACTGATATGGACCAACCAGGTTGTTGACGAACGGCTTTAGGCGCTCACACAACACGGCAGACAGGATCTTGAAGGCGATGTTTAGAACGGGTCATTTTTCTTGTGGATTGGGCAAACAATGTTGACGTTCCATTCATCGGACATACTGCCGGGGATTGGTTCTTCGTCGCCGTTATACACTCTGTAGAAGTGGTTCCTCCATATCCTCAGCATCGACTGCGATCATCCTTATAAGCTTCCGTTTGGGCTTTATAATCTTAGCTCGTTATTTTTACCCTTTGGTAGAACTTTTTTACCTCATTCCTGCAATGATATCGCTCAATACTATTGCGCTTCTCATGCTCCTTCTTTTTTCACCTGAGTAGCCGTTGATCGTCTCTCCTCTTCTGCTGAATAAAGGCGAAGATTTTTAATTTGACTTTTAAAAAAACTCTCCATTACAAAACAGCTTCACTCGCAACCAAGTTCAACTGGAGCCGCCTCGAGAGAACAGCCAGTCAGCGATTACACGGACATTAAAATCCTCAAGCAACAACTGAGTGAATTGAGAACACAAACCATGGGTGATCCAAGTGAAATGAAAGCCCCCAAGGAGGGCAAAACACGAGAATAAACAATGAATTACAGAATCATGAAAGCAAATTGACTTTAATGCAAAAATCAAATATTTACCTAGAGACGAATCACCAACCAGAAGGAGCAGCACCATCATCCCTACCAGCTACCAAAAGTCAAGTCGACAACATTCCTTCAAACATTAGTGCCGAACTCATAGAGACGATGATTTTACTTTCGGTTGAGCAGAAACAGCTGAACAACAAAAAGACTTTCACTGGCTGTGTTGAGGAGTCCTTGAGCGAGAGGAGTACTCGTATTTGGGCAAAGCACAGGAAACCGAGGAATTCATATGGATGGTGGAATACCGCAAATATTTTCCAAATGCGGACTTTGCACATCGAAGATTAAAATTACCTCAGGAGGAATGGAGCCGAAATGGCGGCATCCGCAGACAGATATGAGCATTGAGCATATACTGCTGCTCGACCACAGCCAGCGGTGGTGTTTGTCTTCCATGTAAGACCTCTTTCGAGTGGGTTGGTTGCCGCCTGTGAATGCCTGTGGGATGATAAGACATGAGTGATTCCACAAAAAGGAAGCGAGAAATATAAATATTTAAATTGTAATCTAGCTGGGATGTGGCGATGCGATGCTGATGATGGAATTAAAACATGCTTTCGGTTTAGCTCCATTGTTTTTGGTTAGAAAATTGGTCATGGGTAAGCAATTGATGGGTTGCGGTGTATTTCCAGTGATTTGATCAGACAACCAATTGAAAGATGAAATGAAAGTGTCGAACTTAGTTACTTACATTTTTCTAGCGGCGAATTGTGACTTTAAATATGAATAAGCGTGGCGCAAATCAATTTTAAGATGTGTCAAATTAAAAAGGGTCCAATACAAAAAAAAATTTTTGATTCCATTAAAGAAGGGTGATTTTAGTTTTCAGAACATGGACAAATTTCTTGTACCTGCGAAGTAAATTATTATTTTTTATTCATAGCATTGTTTTATTATTATGTATATATTTTTATAAACGTGCAGCATTCAATGAAAATAAATACGAACAAAAGACGAAAGAAAAATATTGTTTTCTATTGCTCGTTTTACTTTTTTTTGTTCGGGGTTCTTAATCAGAGTCTTCATTGATCTAATATTCGGATTTTGTCTGTCAGTAAATCGTCTATACAAGAGTTTAAGTCTTGACACTAGTCTTATTTTAGTCTAATTTCCCAAAACAAATTTCGCAGTACACTTTTGATGCTCCTTGTGTTAAAATCAAACAGGGAAAAAATAAATTAAAATGGATCGAAAAGGCGCGAGAAGTTCCACAAGATATCCAGGGCAAAAGGAAAGAAAAAGGAGCGAATCAGTATGCTGCTAAAACCGATACCGAGTTTGCGAGCACATCCGCTGAAAAATTAAAAGACAAGAGTGATTTTGATGTACCGAATGATAGGAAGAATTCAGCTACAGCAGTCTGTGTTTCTCGCTAGTTTCTCAGTAGCTGATACTGTTTTCAAAAAAACCTTTGCAGAAGAAAAAGAAAATGTTGAAAACGGTTGTGCACGGTTTCTGTTACTTTGATAGGGAAATATTGTAATAAAATTATAGATTTGATTTTCAAATCAAAAGTGTGTAAAGCATGCGAACAATGGATTGGCAAGGAAGAGTCGGACGAGTTTTTGGAGTGGCATAAAAATCATATTGAGCATTGTGAAGCAAGTAATGAAAGACGTACCGGTTAAATGGAAGTTGATGATGTGATCGAAATGTTCCAGCGGTCTGTCACTTTAAAGTAAAATATTGTAAATACTTTGGAGATAGTGACAGAAAAACATTCAAAAAGTTGATACCGATCCATACAACGGCAGATCCTGTGGAAGAAAAAACAGAGTGCATCTTGCACGTCAAAAGAAGAAGTATACACGAGTGAAGAAAGCTAAAAAAACACAATCATTATTTAAAGAGACTTGGAAGAACCTGAAAAAATAAGGCCAAAAATAATCAAAAAGATGAATCAGGTAAAGATGCTGTCACAAAATGTAAATCGGAAAAAAAAATCATCCACATATATATGGAATTTAAGAAAAACGACCTATAAGGAATTATCGAGAAAAAAGAAAGAGGCAAAAATCGCCCTTTTTCATACTTTTTTGTGGACTATAGCCCATGATTTTGAAATGCGCTTTTTTTCTGATTTTAAATTTTTTTCTAAACTGATCCATTGATCCCTACAAAGGCTTCAAACTGAGCACATATATAGCGAATTTAAGAAAAACAACCTATATTTGAAGGAATTATCGAGAAAAAAAGGTGGAGGCAAAATTCGCCTTTTTACATACTTTTCTGTGGCCCACGACTTTGAAATGCACTTTTTCCTGATTTTGAGTTTCATCTTAACTGATCTATTGATTCTTACAAAGGCTTCA